>OZ024753.1:40367828-40377828 GCA_964016885.1 Eledone cirrhosa
ATCGTAAAGGGACATAACTATGCTGGAAAGCATGGCGTCCGACCCTCTACCGATACTGCCAAATGATTTCTAGTATAGGCACAAGGTCGGTAATTTGGGGGGAGGGGAAATTCGATTAAATCGGCCCCAGTTCGTTAATGGTGCTTTATTTTATCGACCCCGTAAGGATGAAAGGCAAAATTAACCTCGACGGGATTTGAACTCAGACCGTAAAGGGCCGTAACTCTATGCTGCAAAGCATGGCGTCTGACACTGTACCGAGACTGCCAATCCACCGTAATAATATCAAAGACATCATTTTCTGTGATCTCGATGGTCTTGTGAAGGCCATGGGCACTGCTCATTTCTCCAGAACTAGCAAAAAAAGAAAAAAAAAAAAAGAAAAAAAAAAAGAAAAGAGAAGCAAAGGAAAAAATAAAAGTAGAAATAAATGATAATAATAGATATTTGAAGACCTGCAGATTTAGTTGCTATATTTAGATGTTAGCAGAAATAACAAAACAGCACTCACTCTCCATCGTGTGACAAATGCTCCAGGAACAATTCACAAGAATAAAGTTACGAAAAAAGTCACAGGAGACAAGCTCCCATTTTTTTATATTTTTTGTTAATCCCATGAAAAAGTTAATTTATTTAAAATAATGTAAATTTATAAGCTTGTACTCTATATTTTACTGATTCCAGTCATTCGACTGTGACAATGCAATGCTATAGTACAACCTTGATTTAGTAAAATAATAATAACAAAAGTAGCTTTTTTTTGTTGAGGTTTGGTACATATTCTATCCCAGCCTTTTTTTTTTTTTTAGAATCGCTAAGTTTCTTTCATTTTTTGTGAACCACTCACTTACACAGACGCAAATGTAAACTAAGTTGCGAACTGACGCATAAACACAGTCTCTCTCTCTTTCTCTGCCCCCCCCCCCCATTCTCTGTCTCTCTCTCTCTTTCTCTGTCCCCCCCCATTCTCTGTCTCTCTCTCTCTCTCTCTCTCTCTCTCTCTCTCTCTCTCTCTCTCTCTCTCTCTCTCTCTCCCATTGCATCTCTTTGAGACAGACCTCATAAAGGTGTTGAGTGCTTTGTCGGTGTGCCGCCTGTAATTGTAGTTTCACAATTGACATATATTTATATATTCGTTTACGTACTCGTTTCATTTGGTCGTTTTCTCCTCTATCTCTCTATTGTGTTGTCTCATACACATCTTTCCAACAGCTTGCTCAGGCCATCATGCAAACCGAGCTCAATATTATGCTGCCCCGTCCCATGCATGAAAGTTCAGGGACTAAAGATATATGACAGAGGAAAAAGTTGGATGTTCTTATTTGTTCATCTCATGTTTCGTATTTTTTGCTTTCCTGTGCAACTTCGGTAGCAGTCGATGACCACTACTTATACCTCTTTAAGGATCTTCTCCTTATTTTATAAGGAGTATATATATATATATACATGTATATATGACGGGTTTCTCCAGTTTCTGTTTACCACATTTCAAATTTCACCTATAGTGGGAAGACACTAGCACGAAAAATCACGCAGTTGAACTGAATTCAGATCTAAATGGTTGTGTGACAGACCCCTTAACCACACAACCTTGCCTGCTCTATAAACATTTAAGAAAAAGAAAACACAAAAGCTTGTAAACACTAAATTCCAGTTTAAGCCTATTTTACCAAGCCAAAACTGTGACTTTTTTAGTAACCTTTTTCTTGATTCTTTCATTCCTGTTTCTTTTTATTTCCATTTATCGTTTGATTGACTTACATGTTAAAATATTTCTTTGAATACATTTTCCATATAAAAAATACACACGATAAAGTTTATGATCGGAATATTGTTAGGTCCGTGTCTTTGGAAATCATAAGACAAGGCACTATATTGTCCTAGTAGTTTTTTACCAGCCCTTTATATACTCATAGCACGAAGCAGTAACACGTTTTATAATCTTTTCCCATCTTTTTTTTGTTTTTCCATGGTCGCGGGAGGAAGGCAGCGCCCATTTTGCTACACTGAAGAAATCCTGGGTTGATATCGGCGGTTTACTTTGATTGGTTCAAATTAGTATTTGATGTAGAAGCGTCGATATCATTTGTTGATATTTCTTGACTGGAAGTCAGGTGTTGATAACCGAAATGTGGTATTAATGATGGATACTCGTGAGGGGAAATGATTGGTCGATTCAGAAAAGTCGTGATCATTTGTTGATGCTGAATGATCGGTATTTGGGGCGTCATTTCAAGATTTGGTACCAGTGGTTGATACCCAAGAGACGATATCGAGGGTTGACTGTATTGTAAGGTCGTTAGTAATGGTTTATAAACGACAGTTGATATTGGTGATGTTTGATGTTCAAGAGGCGATAGTAACGGTTCATAGTGAAGAGATGATTCGTGTGGCTTTTTTTGTTTTTCTTTAATCTTATGCGAATAAAGCGCAGCACCCATAACTATTATTTGTGTCGGGGGATTCCGATATTAGAAGAAAGAAGGATTTTTTTAATACTTAGAGCAACGATCGAATCAAAATACCTGCAGCAAAACGGGACTCCACTAATGGCATCCAAAACCTAGATCACGGTTTAAGTTAGTATTTGAGAAATGATGTAAGTGATCCAAGAATCAGAAGTTGACGTTTCAAAATCAAATATTATCTACAGTTTGATGTTTCGAAAGAGAATACCAGAGTCTTGTTTCGAAAGTGGATATCGTTGGTTGCTGTGTGAAAGTAGTTATCAAAGGGTCATATTCATTTTTACCAGCCCATATTCTTCCTCGCTGAACAATTTGCTTGGAAAAAAACAGACGTTCTTTTGTGATGAAAAAAAAATAAAAAAAATATATATATAAATATCGTCGCTTTGTAAACATGACGTCATAATATTAATACAAATAAAACAAAATCTTTTTTAAGATGGTAATTAGGATAATATCTCTTGTGAAAGAATGTATCTGTAGGTATATAGGTATATAGATAGACACACATACACACGGACAGATAAACATATATCAAACACAGATTCTTACACACATATCTATATATGTATATATATATATGCATGGATATACATATATGTCTATATATATATATATATATATATATATATATATATATATATATATATATTTGTGTGTGTGTGTTTGTATTTCTATGGTTATATATATACATTTAAGAAGTATATTAGTTTGCTGAAACCTCCTCCAATTCCACCAAGCGTGAATCTAATATAACTTGTGTACAAATAGTCTCCTGTGTTTTGTTCGTTCATATCAACTATATATATATATATATATATATATATATATATATATATGTGTGTGTGTGTGTGTGTGTGTGTGTGTGTGTGTGTGTGTATGGTTATATTTGGGGAGGGCCATTTTGATATAATATTACCAGAAATAATAATAAAACACACTAACTGTTTGGTTTGGATTGGTTTTCACTCCTGTATATTTGATATCCCAATAGTTAATTTAGCTGGCAATCAATGTTTATAATTGATTGACTAGCAGTTAAAAATATAGATACGATAATATATATATATATATATATATATATATATATATATATATATATATATATATATATATATAGTGTATCAAAGTTCGTTCATCACTCATTTGTGACATCATCAATGGTACTATTTGTTACATATTTGTTTCAACACACGATTTCATATCAAAAACCTTCCAAAACAAATACACACACACACGCAGAGACATATATATATATATATATATATATATATTTGGTTGTCGTAGGGTTGCAATTAAATGGTCAGTGGGCGGTATGCCGTTTGAGCACTCGATGCTCGCGCAGAGCAGAGTATAATTTTAAAGAGCGGTGGATTGGCAGTATCGGTAGAGGGTCGGACGCCATGCTTTCCAACATAGTTACGTCCCTTTACAATCTGAGTTCAAATCCCGCCGATGTTGACTTTGCCTTTCATCCTTACGGGGTCGAAAAAATAAAGTACCAGTAATGCACTGGTAAATTGCTGACCTTGTGCCTAAAGTATAAATAATTATTATTATAATAAATTGTGTTGTGATGCATTACTGTTTCCTCATTATCTTTGGATTTTAGTCTTCAAATTTATTATTATTACTATATATATATATATATATATATATATATATATATATATATATATATATATATATATAAGTATGTATGTATGTATGTATGTATATATAGTAATAATAATAAATTTGAAGACTAAAATCCCAATTAAGTGCCGTACTAAGAGTGAGAAATGAAATTTCGTTTCATTCTATTCCATTTATATATATATGTATATATATATATATATATATACACACATATAAATATGTATGTGTGTGTATAGGATGTACCATAATTAGTTATTTACAAACAAACGTAACTATGTCTTGCTTGAGAATGGGCGCCATTTCGAATATTTAATGTACTTACATACACTTATACGAATTGGCTATTTACTACTTTGGAATCAACATTATTTGCACCTCCTTCGCGGTGGTGGCAGAATATGTAGAACGTTCGGTGAATTGGCAGTATCGGTAGAGGGTCGAACGCCATGCTTTCTAGCATAGAGTTACAGCCCTTGCCACCCTGAGTTCAAATCCCGTCGAGGTTAACTTTGCCTTCATCCTTACGGGGTCGATAAAATAACGCACCAGTAATGCACTGAGTAATTGCTGGCCTTGTGCCGAAAGAAGAAACAATTATTTAGGGCGGTGAATTGGCAGTATCGGTAGAGGGTTGGACGCCATGCTTTCTAGCATAGTTACGGCCCTTGCCATTCTGAGTTCAAATCCCGTCGAGGTTAACTTTGCCTTTCATCCTTACGGGGTCGATAAAATAACGTACCAGTAAAGCACTGGGTGATTGCTAGCCTTGTGCCTAAAGTAGAAACAGTTATGTATAATGCCGTTGTAGTATTTCTTCTGGCTCTTAAAGTTGAGTTCAAATCCCACGCACGCCCACTTTGTCTTACATCCTTCCGGGGGAGACAAAATAAATTACTATACAAGTATGGAAGTTGAATTTATAAACTTCACCATTACCCGAAATTACTTATATTCTGGCTAAGTTAGAAATCTATATTTTTAATTTCGTTTTTTTTCCTCTCATACATATGTGTTTGTGTGTGAGTGTATGTGTGTGAGTGTATCTGTGTGTGTGTGTGTGTGTGTGTGTGTGTGTGTGTGTGTGTGTGTGTGTGTGTGTGTGTGTGTGTGTGTGTGTTTGATTGAACAGAAAGATCGTCCTGTCTTTTGTGTTATATATAGAATAATTGGTTCTAATATTGGCACAAGGCCAGCAATTAACCAGTGCATTACTGGTACTTTATTTTATCGACCCCGTAAGGATGAAAGGCAAAGTTGACCTCGGCAGGAATTGAACTCAGGCCGTAAAGGGACGTAACTATGCTGGAAAGCAGGTCCGACCCTCGTTATCAAATTGTCTTTTTTTATTTAAAATAGCAAATGTGTAAATATTTGACTGCTATATTTAGCAGGTTTAGCGACCACTTTGAAGCAACCCTCGTTAGCTTGATATACATGTATTGGTATGTATATATAATGTTCAGAGAGAGAGCGAGAGAGAGGGGGGGAGAAAGAGTAAGCATTTCATAGAGGGAATGAGAAATATAGAAAGTAGAAAGTAGATAGGAGAGAAAGTGGGAGAGAAAACACGGGTGTGTTGAAGTATCATGCTAAATAGATAGAGTATGAAAGAGAGAAAGAGCGAACGAGATAGAAAGAGAGAGAGAGAGAGAGAGAGAGAGAGAGAGAGAGAGAGAGAGAGAGAGAGAGAGAGAGAGAGAGAGAGAGAGAGTGGTATTCAAGGTGACAGAGTGAGAGATTAAGACATATAGAATAATAGAGATATAGCAAGAGGAGAGAATATAACAAGTGGTCCTGTGGAAAGAGGCCAAGTAAAGCGATCAGGCAGACAAGAGAATCAGGAAGAGGGGGCATAGAAGAAAAGCAAGAATAGAGAAGGAGAAAGATCAACTAATGAGAGAAAGAGTGTGGAGAAAAAGAGACAGAAATACAGGGAATATATGACAGAGTGGGTTGACAGACAAGAAAGAGTAAGAGACCGCTAGACCGGCGCCGTACTGGCTGTCCAGCACCTGTGAACGCTTATCAAACACATCACTGGTCAAACACTGTTCTAGAGAAGGCAACAGTTTTTTTTTTCTCTCTTCTCTTTGCCCTTTCCTCTTTCCTCTTTTCTGTTTCCTCTCCTTCTCTCCCCCTACTCCTCCTCTTCCTCCCCAACCTCGCATTCTTCCTCTACTTCCACCTCTTCTTCTGTTTCTTCTTCTTCTTCTACTCTTTTTTCTTTTTCTTCTTCTACTACTTTTTTCTTCTTTTAATTCTTCTTTTTGTCCTTTTCCTTCTCTTTCTCCTTCTTCTCCTTCTTCTTCTTCTTCTTCTTCTTCTTCCAGTTGATACTTTAGTCTTGTTCTTTCGTGTTTATGTTTTGTTTTGATTTCTATATTGTTTTTTATATTGTTATTCCCCCCCCCCCCCAACAACTTATAAGGTTACTGTAATGGTTGGTCTCTATTGCTGATATAGCTGACACTTATGATGATGATGAAGATAATGGTAATGAGGAGGAAGGAGGGGAGGCAGGCCGAGATGGTGCAGGTGGCGGTAGAGGTAGAGGCGGAGGTGGTGGTAGCAGTAGAGGTGGAGGCGGAGGTGGTTGTGGAGGTGGTGGTAGCGGTAGAGGTGGTTGTGGTGGTGGTGTGTGTTGTTGTTTAACCTTCAACTCGAGCAGTAGACCTATATGATCACGAGTATTCCAGCCATGACCATCTCGTTTAATCCCATCTTTTAAATGCATAACCTTTATGAATGTTATCAGTTAACCAACATATAATTGTTTCTACTTTTGGCACAAGGACAACAATTTGAAGGGGAGGGGAAGGTCAATTAAATCGACACCAGTACATTACTGGTGCTTTATGTCGATCAAATAAAGTACCAGTAATTCACTTGGGTAATTGCTGGCCTTGAGCCAAAAGTAGAAACAATTATTTATTGAACCCGTATGGATAAAAGTCAAAGCTAACCTCGTCATCATATAATTGTTTCTACTTTAGGCACAAGGCCAGAAATTTGAAGGGGAGGGGAAAGTCAATTAAATCGACCCCAGTACATTACTGGTCTATTATTTATTGACCACATGGTTGAAAGGTAAAGCTAACCTCGTCATCATATAATTGTTTCTACTTTTGGCACAAGGCCAGCAATTACCCAATCATATAATTGTTTCTACTTTAGGCACAAGGCCAGCAATTACCCCAGTGCATTACTGGTACTTTATTTTATCGACCCCGTAAGGATGAAAGGCAAAGTCAACCTCGGCGGGATTTGAACTCAGATCGTAAAGGGACGTAATTATGCTGGAAAGCATGGCGTCCGACCCTCTACCGATACTACCAATCCACCTCATATAATGCCCTTTCTTTTGCTCGTAATTGCATACGTATGTATATAAGACCCCATAGTGGGATTAAAGAGAGATTTGTCTACTATATCTAACAGTTAGTAATCATATATATATATATATATATAAGTTCAATCGGTGGTAACCACAGTAAGTAAGGTACTCAACAAAGCAGAGTATAAATATTTAATATAGAAAAGGCTTCTACAGGACTAGAACTGTTTCATTCGGGAGAAATCATCAGGAAGCCCTGATGATTTCTCCCGAATGAAACAGTTCTAGTCCTGTAGTAGCCTTTTCTCTATACATATATATATATATAGAAAAGTAATATATAGAAAAGTAATATATATATATAGAAAGTAATATACATATATACACACACACACATATATATATATATATATATATATATATATGTGTGTGTGTGTGATACACACACACACACACATATATATATATATATATATGTGTGTGTGTGTGTGTGTGTGTATATGTATATTACTTTCAACCATTTCTAACCAACTCCACAAAAGTACATGTCTATGTGTGAGCATTCGTGTGCGTATGCCTGTATATCTGTATTTGCCCGTGTATGTATGTGTGTCAGCGTTTGAGTTCGAACAATAAACCCTCATCAATATATTTTTCTCCTTCATTTCTTTCTCTCTTCTAACCTTCAGGAGGCGCACCTGATTAGGACACGTGTGCACCGAACGCCAAAAAATGGTCTACTTGTTAGCCTCAATACAACATCTGCTTTTAGATTAAATATCCTTATAGGATTGTTCTGTCGCAGTCCATCCTGTTGTTGTTGCTGTCGATGTTGTGTTTTTTTCATTTAATATGTTTTCGATAAAAGTCTCGCTTTACACGTGCAGTGTGTGTGTGAGTGTGTGTATGTGTGTGTGTGTATGTATATATCTATCTCTATATATGTATATGTAAATACACATATATTTGTATACACTATATATATACATAATTATATATATATATATATAATTATAAATATATCTATATATATATATATATATATATATATATATATATATATAATTATAAATATATCTATATATATATATATATATATATATATAATTATAAATATATATATATATATATATATATATATATATATATATATATATATATATATATATATATATATATATATATATATATATATATATATATTATATTATATTTGTGTACAATATATATGTGTGTGTGTGTGTAAAGTTCAAAGTCATTAGAACTTCGGATAAAATGCCTTGCAGTATTTCTTTCAGCTCTGAGCTCTTTCAGTTCAAATCCCGCCGAAGACAACTTTACCTATCATGCATTCAAGATCGATAAAAAAGAACTCATCAGTTACTGGGTTGAATACCACCTCTAGACCTCTTTTACAATTACATTCTCTCATTCTCTGGAAGAAATCTGCTGTATTCCAACCATATTTAGACCTTGGTGGCACGGGCGTTTCAGGTTTGGAGGGCGCAGGGCAGTTCAGTTTTGGGAAGCCTGAACTAGTTAATGTTTGTGCATCTCAAGACTGTGTTCCTAGAGAGGACACCGTTTGGTAAAAGGTGCCCAAAGCATTCGCCCCTTCCACTACTCGATAAATCCGACCCTGGCAAAGAGAAGCACATTTTAGATAGCTGGACCTTGTCCTAACAGCAACCACCCCGTAGACAACCTTCGAACCATGTAATGGTATTCTATCTATAATATTCTTGCAGAATGAGATCATCTAATAGAATTAAGCAACATTCAATCACCAAAGGTTGTGACAATATAAAATGTCGATTTCTGACCGATGTTATCAATCGCAGTGGTGCTAGGTGTGTATAATATTCTGAGGACAGAGGTTAAGAATGAATGGGTACAAAGGTCTCCCTGCCAGAGCTGACCAGCAGGTGTTTATCATTTCCTATAGTTTGGCCACATGTGAATAATTCCAGCTATTTAGATATATGTTGTATAAGGTAACAAAGAATAATTGTTTCTACTTTTGGCACAAGGCCAGCAAATACCCAGTACATTACTGGTACATTATTTTATCGACCCCGTAAGGATGAAAGGCAAAGTTAACCTCGACGGGATTTGAACTCAGACCGTAAAGGGGCGTAACTATGCTGGAAAGCATGGCGTCCGACCCTCTACCGATACTGCAAAGAATAATATTACTTAGGAAAATATCAACAGGGAAAGCTGCATATTATATTTTCTCAACCCTGTAAGGATGAAAGGCAAAGTTAACCTCGGCGGGATTCGAACTCAGAATGGCAAGGACCGTAACTCTATGCTATGCTTTGAGGCATAGAGTTACGGCCCTTGCCATTCTGAGTTCGAATCCCGCCGAGGTTAACTTTGCCTTTCATCCTTATGGGGTCGATAAAATAAAGTACCAGTAATGCAACTGGGTAATTGTTGGCCTTGTGCCAAACAGTAGAAACAATTATATTTTCTAATGTTGAGGGGGGTGAATTGGTAAAATCGGTAGAGAATTGGTAAAACCGGCTTGTAGTTAAGGCCCTTGACGATCTGAGTT
>OZ024753.1:40392828-40397828 GCA_964016885.1 Eledone cirrhosa
TTAATTCTTTCATAATAATTGTTTGTATCATAATATAATTTGGATATAATTTGATTTCAAATGTTAAGTATTATATTACACGGAGAGAGAAAAAAATGAATTATACATTGAATTCGATTATACGAATTAATCTAAAGTATGTTTCCTGACGGTTAATTAGATTAGCGCACACATACACATACATACACAGATCCTTAACAACTTCGGCTATTTTCCATAGTTACGTACCAATGTTTGTTTCGAGGATGTACTCAATGTAACAACATTCCTATCTCGTATGATGATGGACGATGTCATCCAGGAATTCCTCAAGAGACACCCCACACCCCAGCTTGACCTCATCTCAACACCTTCATTTTTTTTTTGTTTTCAACATTGGATCCAGATAATAAAACAATAATTAGTATCAGTAATTTTTTAGACTTGGTAGATAACAAACAACTCAGACTCTCTCACTGACAGATTCTGGACCCCACCCCCTCCCTCCCCAAAATGTCAAATAGAAATGAGGTGAGGACATGAGGGTAAAATAAAGAGTATTTAGTCGTATAATTAGAAAGTTCAATAAGGCTTCCCACATCGCAGAAATAGAGAAGGGGCAAAGGGAAAATAAATCTAGAGAAAAAGACACGAGTTTAGGTTCTAGTAATTTTGTAAAAAAACCAAAAAAAAAACAAAAAAAAAAACACCATCTAAACTAGATGACATAAGGAAACTAAAAAGACGAAAGCGATAACTGTTGTGTTCGCGCGTGCGTGGTGCACGTTTTGAGTACGAGAGGCCCTCCTTATCTTTTCGATGCAAGTAATTTAGCTTACGGATATCACCACTTAACGACGGATTTTGTAACCAACCACTATTATTCCCACGGTATATATATTAAGCCAGATTCCAGGAATAGATGGCTCACACTATTTCATGTGCACACCCCCGCGCACGCACACACAGACACACACATGTATTAGTGTTTGTGTATTGCCTCTTACAACTGTACTCTAGGAAATTTTATCGGACATTTGCAGCAAAGAAAAAAAATCAACAACTTGTCTACTCTCCAAAATTGTTTCCTCGTTATTTTAGTAATTTATATTTATCAACATTATAGAACAGTCTTATATATATCTATATTAGGCTATATGTGTGTGTGTGTGTGTCATTAATTATCTATCTAACTATTGATCTATCCTCTCAACATCCTTATCTATTTTTCTTGTATACATCTGTGCCTGTCTCTATAAACATCTATAAAAACTTATCAATCAATCGGGTGCAATATATATATATATATATAATCGATATATATATATAATATATATATATATATATATATGTATGGTTACTCCTTTATGTATTGGGAGGGTCATGTAGATAAAACACACTAGTTAGTCGGGTTAAGTAATTTTATAGAATTGGTAGAGTGTCGAACAACATGCTTAGTAGCATATGTATGGTCCTTTACGTTTTGATTTCAAATCCCGTCGAGGTCAGCTCCTTGCGGGGTCGATAAAATAAAGTACTGATATCGATTTAATCGACTTTCCCTCTCCCCAAATTGTTTGCCTTGAGCCTAAAGCAGAAACCATCATTAGTTAAGTAACTTATCCATTCCTTTGCTAGTTTAGTAACTGGGTGGGTATTTGTTATTAATTGTCAAAGCTCTTTCGTCACTTTTAGTGACCTCAATGGCTATTTTAGTTCTTCTCTGTTTCCTCAACGTTGATCTTGTATTTTTTTTTTTCCTTTTCTTCCTAACCAGATCTTGGCTTCAACAACATGAAAGCTATTTCACATCCTTTTTCTTTGAAACACAACGGAGATATGGGCTTACGACACGGAGAGAATTGTCGAGTAACGAAGGGTAGTGCTAAACCGAACGAAGGGGACATTATGACGCCCGAAATGCAGGAATGCTTTCAGAAACTCATCAATTTGGTGCCCACTATTCCCCGTACTCACAAAATTTCCAAAGTACAGTTGTTGCAGCATGTTATCGATTACATACTCGATTTAGAGGTGGCTTTGGACTACCCTAACTTTGTACAATCACCTCCACCACAGCTGATCAACACAGCAAGTGCACTATTTAACCGAACGCCTTTATCGGAGAAAGTTGATCCCAATCCTATCGTATCACATGAAGTGAGTATAACACTTTACTCTTTTTATTTTTATTTTTTAGTCCAACACTTGAGCATGAAGAGAAGTGTACTTTAAAAAAAACGTGTTTATATCGTGTGTGTGTGTGTGTGTGTGTGTGTGAGAGAGTATACACACACACGCATATATATATATATATATATTAATATATATATATATGTGTGTGTTTTTCTGTAAAATATGTAATGTGTGTTTTTCTGTAAACATATATTGACGTGTATATAGAGATGAAAAAGGTGCGGTTAAGTATATATGTATGTATAATGCATGTTTGTATACGTATATATGTGTGTATGTATTATGTTTACTCATATGACAGACACTCCTTCATTTTGAAAGATATTTTGACCACCAAAATCTTTCGATCACAAAATTGAGGATTCGATTCCTGGACCTAGAACACTTCATTTCACGTTGTCCCAGTATCCTCAGTTGAAAATGAGTAACCACAGTAACTGGGTTTTAACCCTGCAATGGACTGGCTTCCTATCCATGGGGGGAGTCTTGCATTCTCAGTCACATAACGGGCACTAAAACCGGGATACACACTGGTCTGATGAACCTCCGGGTTTTAGAAATTCTTTCACATAAAAGGAAGGGGTAAATCAATGATGACTGGGGTTGTGTTTGAAGGTTGCAAGAAAAGGGTGGGGGAGAACAAATATAGCGATGAGAAGCTGCTATTATTTAATTTAAGTTTATATACTTTTAAAAACTTTTTTTCAGAATTTGAATTCAGTTGATACTTTTTTAAGTTTATGGTTTCTTTTAAAACGTTATTGATCGTCCTCTTAATTGTAATGATTTTGTATTCTAAATCTTCCATTAAATTATGTATGTGTTGTTTAGAACCACTTGGTTCTGATCGATAATACCTATGATCAGTGGTGTTCTAAAGTTTTTTTCTTGCGTGCAATATTTATGGCCACGTTATTTAACGCCTCCCATTTCTTAGAATGTAGTGTGGGATTTGAAAGCTCCAGCAGTTCCGGTATTTGGGCCTTGTCTCCTCTATCAACATTTTCGCCCTTCCTTTGTGTGACAGCTCACATCTATGCAGGTTTAGCTGGCCTCCTCCGAGGTATATCTCGTTGGAGGTGTCTTGGGTGATTTAATGATAGGGACCCCAGTCCTATCATCTCATTTCTACAGCTGAGTAAACTGGAGCAACGTGAAATAAAGTGTCTTGCTCAAGGAAACAACACATCACCTGGTCTGAGAATTGAACTCACAACCTTTCGATTTCAAGCCCAATGCTCTAACCATTAAGCCATGCGCCTTCACATTCCTTTCCTTTCTAGTGATTCGGATAAGTGAATTATGAACAGTTTGGGCATCAACTTAATCTTTCTCTTCTCTCGTCTACCTGATTTTGCCTCTCTATTTCTTTCCATTCCATCTGCCAGGGAGAGGGAAGCTTTTCAACTTCTTGGGGCTCTAATACGATCAGCTGTCTCTTTTGCTGTTCTCATCTTCTGCTTTTCTGGGCAGAAAGAAAGCCTTGAAGTAGCTTTTGTCCGAATAACCAGAAGGAAAAGGAAGGGTGAAAAATCCGCTGATTAAGGAAACAAACTCGGAATTCAGTAACAGCAGCTGGGATTTCTGTCTCCACCAATAATCTGATTCCTTGTCTTCTGTCCAATAATGAGAATGAGATAAAATTTTGGGATAGCATTGTGGGTCTTCGGAGTTTATCAGGACTAACATGTTTAAGCTCAGTCCGACTAAATATCATTTCGTGCCACACCCGCGCTCCCCATCTTAGCTTAGCTATGTGTACCAATGTATCTGACTGTAATCCTTTATTGTGCTCCCACAAACACTGCTGGTAGGTGTATGAGGCACCAGCATTAAGTTTGCTCTATTGAGAAGAATTCTTCGGATGTGGAGGAACTCGATTGTACATAACTCTTCAAGAAAACACGTGAATAGCGTCCCACAACAAAAGAAAAAATTGTAGTGCACACACACACTCACACACACACACACACACACACATATACACACAAATGTTACATCTGCAAGGCCAATGTTTCGTGAAAATTGGTATAGAGGTGCTTCAGTAGCGCAAACACGTAAAGCTGAAAACTAAAACATTAATTGACCACATGGCCCAAAGGTTTTGAATGTAGTATAAAGAATACGAAAGAATGGGAAATAGTCTCGAATAAAGGGAAGATAACATCAATAGATATATTAAGGATAACAATGGTTGGTTACCGGATCATCTTTGATTATGATCAGAGGATTTATAGATTAAAACAGCATATCAATCGACAGAAATATGAAGGGTATTCAATGTACTCTATTCTTATATCCTATAATTGAAAATTTATTCCGAATATAAAACGTGAAGGACAAACAATTTAAAAGTTGGTTGAGATGTTTTAGAAACAACTTAGATAAATTAAGTCAAAAGTTCATTAGATAAATTAAGTCAAAAGTTCATTAGATTAGATATGAGACTACTTGCAATCAGAATATTTCATTTGTCAATTATCACCGTGTATATATATATATATATATATATATATATATATATATATATATACACAGACATAAAAACAGTTTAACTTAAGCTATCATTTCAGTTTGATGTCCAGTGTGTTAGGGACAAAAAACATTCACTGTGATATATATATATATATATATATACATATACAGCGTGTCCCAAAAATTATATACACACTTACCTGCACAGGCAATATTTATTAGAATGCTGTTGGAGTGTGTATATATTTTTTGGGACACAGCTGATTATATACAGGGTGTCCCAAAAAATATATACACACTTACCTGCACAGGCAATATTTATTAGAATGCTGTTGGAGTGTGTATATATT
>OZ024753.1:40412828-40415328 GCA_964016885.1 Eledone cirrhosa
CAAAATAAGACATTACTAGGAGTCTTTAAGGAAGTCTACAGCAAAAATTATTTTTGGTAAGTATTGTTTTTTGCCTCCATAACCTCACCCGCACACAAGCAAATATATAGTTTTGTATATACGTACACATTCGTTATTCGAATGTGTGTAAGTATATATGCATATATATAGAGAGAGAATGGGAGAGGGGGAGAGAGAGAGAGAGATAATATATCCATATGTATGTATACAAATATATATCGATGTATATATATATATATATATATATATGTAGTAATATATATACAAAATATTTATATTTATTAAACATATATTATATATACATTATATATCTATATGTATATATGTGTGTATGTATATATATATATATATATATATATATATATATAATAAAATATATATATATACGTAATATTGTTTATTGTATATATGTGATATTTATCTATGTGTGTGTATGTGTGTGTATATATATACATATACACATACATACATCGTTTCTTATCTGAAAACGTGTGTTTAAACAGATTGTTATACTTGGGAGGGTCGCGTTGCCATGACCCTCCCAAAGTATAACTATATATATATATATATATAATACATATTAAATATAATATTGGACAAACCAGGGAAGCGCACTTACAAATTAAAAAAATAAAAATAAGCAAACACTCTAAATTTAAAATTAATTTTTATGCTTAGAATTGTGATCATAACCTTATCTACTTGAAATAAATTAGCAAATTATATATACACTAGTATATATGGATAAAATAATTGTTTAATCTAAAATTTCAAAGTAATATTATTAATTACTTTATATCTATGTGGCTGTTATGCTTAGAACATACATGTATATATATATATACACATACATATATTCGTTTGGACCTGTTATTTTTATCTAAACACATTTTTTCCAATTCCAACAAGCCCATTCCCTCAATCGATCTTATTTCTCATTCTTTCTTCTGGTGAAGGACTAGCATCCGAAACGTTAAGACCCTCTTCCTGCTATATCTAGCGTTAACTTATATATCCCTTCCATAAACTGTACCGATCGTGTTGTTATTTCTGTTTACCATATATATATATATATATATATATATATATATAAAACACGTAATTACATACATACATATATGCGTGTGTGTGTATAAAATTAATGTATTTTCAATATCTATGCCTATCTTCCGGAGTAAGTATTTTGGTGGTTGTGGATTTATTTTAGCCCTCGTCATCTAATGAAGTACTGTGGTGTTATATGATCACCCCGTGTCTTGTGTTTATACAGACGTAAATTATCTTCCGAATCCTTCCATGTTCTTCAAATGGAAATTTACTTATTTCTATCAGCTCATATCACCAAGAAAATGACGAGACCACTGTTGTCTGATTCTTTAGAAATGTACATAACTTGGTACATTGAGGTTAACTTTGCCTTTCATCCTTACGGGGTCGATAAAATAAAGTACCAGTAATGTACTGGGTAATTGCTGGCCTTGTGCCAAAAAGCAGAAACATTTATTTATAACAAACAATAGAATCATTCCAGCTTCTCGAAGACTTGAGAATTAATATTAATATCTACACGTTCCCTACAACACATGGAAACAGCAGCTAAATTATCTCAGATCAGCCTATTATCTTTGAAAAAAAAAATGTCACATACTGGAGAATATAGCTTATCTTAGATATATAAAGATCATGAATTGGAACACATGATCAACCGTTTCTGACCTGGGATTAAAACACACACATATTCATATATATTAAAACACACACATATTCATATATATATATATATATATATATATATATAGTGGTAGAACACTGGAAGGCAATATCCGTAGTGGTAGAGCACTCAGTCCATGGGACGAGTTAGGTAAAAGTGGTTAAACAACAGTTAGTTCACCATACCGAGAACAATTGTTTCACCTTAGCGGATCTTCAGCTCGTAATCAGTTTACGAGCTGAAGATCCGCTAAGGTGAAACAACTGTTCTCGATATGGTGAACTAAATGTTGTGTAACCACTTATATATATATATATATATATATATATATATATATATATATATATAAAATTATATAAAAAGATTTATCAAGGAATCACTGCTTTCACCCTTAACGGGATATTTTGTCTTCACATTAATTATTATTGCTATATACACACATACACACATTCTTACACATTTTGTTGTAGATTTCTCTTTTCATTATTCCTCGTGTGTGTATGTATGTATGTATGTATGTATGTATGTGTGTGTGTGTGTGTGTGTATATTTTTTGTATTAGTATGTCAATTATGTGTAGGTAGGTCGTATTATAGTAGGTGAAGTTCTTGCTAATGTTTAATGTCAACCCGGATGAACTGAACTGGTCACAGGTGTTCCAGCCATGATCATCCCATCTTTTTTAATCAGTCATAGTATCTTCGCTATCATTTATGTCCTTGTTTCCTTAACCCCATTCACCAATCCTTTCCTACTACCCCCATATCC
>OZ024753.1:40422828-40425328 GCA_964016885.1 Eledone cirrhosa
TCGGGGTGGTGCCAGTTGAGAAGGAAGACCAGTGGAGAAATTATACGCATATATAAATATATATATATGTATATTTATAATATACAATATATATATTTATCATATACAATATAAATATATATAAATAAATATATTTATATATATATATATATATATGTATATTTATAATATACAATATAAATAAATATATATTATATATATATATATATATATATATATATATATATATATATATATATATATATAATATATATATATATATATATATATATAATATATATATATATATATATAATATAATATATATATATATATATATATATATATATATATATATATATATATATATATATATATATATATATATATATAATACGTAATACGTACACAATACAACACACACAGCTTCTTGGCCCCTGCCTCATTCAATTCAAGACATTCAGATCAAATATTTATACATATTTACGATCGCTGCAAGGTAGTTTACTCAGGGACACAACTACCTCTGTCTGTTTTTTTTCTTCTTTCTTTCCCTCTGTTCCCCACCATGTTTCTCTCTTCATCTTTTCTGCCCAATTCTTTCTCTCTTGTCCCTTATTTTATATTAAAAGAGGGCCACTTGACGCAGACGCCAGATAAAATAATTCAAACGTCTTAGCAACTCTTCTCGTCCTTCACAAAAGAATTAAATCTAATCACACAAGACAGACTTGCATCTTATCTTACAAGCATTTCATTACCACTTCTCATCTCTCAGTATATATACACAACAAGCCATCAATTGTCATGCCACGATCCACGATCCACGATCACTCCCACCAATCCGTAACAGCAATCAGTAATAATGACTTTTTTTTTTTATTCCAATGCAACTTACACCAAGAGTTCTTTGAAAATTTATATACGATGATAATCCACCTAAAGTGAAAACTAAATCAAAAGGCTGCAAATGCCCAAGTGAAATCTAATCGAAGAGATTTTACGGAGGAAATAAAGCCGTATAGAACAAAACTAATATTTTAACTGATTAATATATTAAATTCAAACGATTTGAATTAGAAAATAAAAAAACCCACCTCAGAGAGAGAATGATTTACCACATACTGCAACATATATTTACCGATGCTGTCATAAGTTATATATAAGATATGATAATAATTGGCAATGAAGAAAAAGGGTTTTCACTTCATAATTGTGATTGCCTGATATTCAATGAGAATATGCCCGCGTGTAAGAGATGTCTGTTTATGAGGATGTCAGCAAATAATGTTGGTTTGACTCGGCAGAACGATCTCTTCTCTCCTGACATACAGGAACAAAATCCTATAACAACCATCTTTTTTTTCCTCGTGCTTACTTCCACACACGTTCTTGGTGTGTTTAATAATATCGAACTTTAAAACAAAATTTATTCTATTTCCTCTATCTCAAAGCTTTGAAAGACGACGTGATAAATAGGGCAGCCACATACATGATGGGGATTATTAAGACAATGAAGTATTAGATTATTGGTTTCATGAACCAAATAATATACCAGTATTTGATGCAAATGAAAATGTATTTTTCTTCTTCTCATCTCATAATAAGGACAGTGGATTGGTAAAATCGATGGAGCGGTGGTCATGTTATGTGTATCTCATATTTTGGGATAAAACAGAAAACCCACACGCTGGTCAGCCCCTACCAGTCAAGTACGAAAGTTGGTATAAAATCCGCTAACTTCGTCACCATCACCACCATATTTCTAGTCCTGTGGCCTATATGAGAAGCATTTATTGAATGTCTTATTCACTATTTAATTGATACACACTAAATCAATTAAATTTATGAGTGGAGAGAAAATACAATAGTTTCAGAAATGCTCTTTTTTTTTTAATAAGTATATAAACTTTTGTAAAGTATATATATTTTATTTCTAGGTTCTAAGTCATTTTTAATCAACACATCTTTCAATGCACGATTTAAAGATAAACGTTTGATGATAAAAGGAACAAATTAAAAAAAAAAAAAAGCATAAATTGCCGCCTGCTTTGTTCAGCTTTTACCTGTTAAAATTTTGGGGTGTTATAAAACAATACCAGTAATACATTGGGGTCAAATTATTCGACTCCTCCCGCCGAACTTGCTTCAAAATTTTAGGGTATATGTCAATGCTAGGAACAATATTTTCAGAGATAATCGTATTCTTTTTCTCTCCCGTAAACACACACCATTTTACATGGTGGTCTGTTCAAAATTTGGTCAGATGAGGCAATATTTCTTGTAGAGGTATTATCAAATCATACAAGTGCATAGTCTATGCAGCAGTTCAAACCCTCGAGAAAGCGGTACCGAAAGGTGCGGCTTGTCCTGTGTTGTGTGTTTGGTATTTACGATTCATACAACTCCTCCATGTAATTTGGATCATTTTCTTTTTTAAACTGCACAAATGCAACATTCAATGTTCATCGTTATTTATGTTAAGTCTTAAACGGTTAATAAATAAATAACTATTCTTACA
>OZ024753.1:40432828-40437828 GCA_964016885.1 Eledone cirrhosa
CAGCGACACCACCATCGCCACACCACTAACGACAGCACTACCACACTAGCAGTGGCACCACCATCGCCACACCACCACCGACACCACCATCGCCACATCACCATCGACAGCACTACCACACTAGCAGCGAAACCCCCCATCGACACCACCACCAGCACTACCAGCACAGCACAGCCCCAACGACAGCAGTACCACACCACCGCCTACACCACCACCCACACCATCGTCGATATTACCACCGTCACTACCACCCACACCACTAACACACTACTAGCAAGGCCAGCACCTACACCACCACCGTCGCCCCCACCATCACCACCACCACCTACACCACCACACCATCAACGACAGAACTACAACACTACCACCCACACCACTACCACACTAACAACAAGGCCACCACCGTCGCCCCCACCATCACCACCACCACCTACACCACCACACCATCAATAACAGAACTACAACATTACCACCCACACCCCTACCACACTAACAGCAAGGCCACCACCTACGCCACCACCAACACCACCTACACCACCACACCATCAACGACAGAACTACAACACTACCACCCACACCACTACCACACTAACAGCAAGGCCACCACCTACGCCACCACCAACACCACCTACACCACCACACCATCAACGACAGAACTACAACACTACCATCGACACCACGCCACCCGTCAGCACCACCACCTCACCATCACCGATACCAATACACAACAATACAGCTATTATCAGTTTGACCAACACAAACCGATGAACGAACCGCTACAGAGTTATACGACCTGTTAGATATAGCAGCTAAATCTCCCCTCTAACGTTTTGAATAACCAAGGAAGGATTCAATGCATAATATAGGTCTGGATACGATACATCTGAATAATAGTCGTTATGGATGCAGTCGTGTTGCCTTTGACCATAAGATCTCTCAGATCTGACCATAAATTTGACCATGGGCTAAACAAACACACCAACAAAGACAACATAAATTATTGGCATTCCCAGCTCCATCTCTATCACCGTTATTATCAACTCCATCGGCTCGGACGCCATGCTTTGACGCATAGAGTTACGGCCCTTGCCATTCTGAGTTCAAATCCCGCCGAGGTTAACTTTGCCTTTCATCCTTATGGGGTCGATAAAATAAAATACCAGTAATACACTGGGTAATTGCTGGCCTTGTGCCTAACGTAGAAACAATTATTATCAACTCCATCATCACTACGTCTGTCAGCATCACAACCACCACACACATCACAACCACCACCACAACCAACACCACCATTACCACCACCACCACCACCACAACCATCATCACCACCAGTAATGTCATCAGAACCACAAACCACCACCACCAGCATCATTATCACCAACAACTTCGTCACAACAACCACCAACCACCACCACCACCACCGCCGCCACCACCACCATCATCACCACCAACAACTTCATCAGCACTACCATCAACACCACCACCAACACCAGCATCACCACCAACAACGTCATCACCACCACCACCACCATCATCACCAACAACAACACCACCACCACCACCATCATTACCACCACTAACACCACCACCATCATAACCAGAACTACAACAACAACAACAACAACCACATATGAAACTAGTCAAACTAGAATTACTAGTAATATAGATATAAAAGATAAAATCTAGACAATAGAAAATATATAAAACAATATGGTAAGATAAAGATTATAATTAAAATAATTAAAATGTACAATTGATTGAACAAAGACGGAAATTATAAGAAAAAATTGATCCTATTATACTAAGGCCAACACGTGCAAAGTATCTATATAGCGAGGGTGGTGGATTGGCAGGATCGGTTAAGGGTCGGACGCCATGCTTT
Source organism: Eledone cirrhosa (assembly GCA_964016885.1). Classification (NCBI taxonomy): domain Eukaryota; kingdom Metazoa; phylum Mollusca; class Cephalopoda; order Octopoda; family Eledonidae; genus Eledone; species Eledone cirrhosa. The sequence goes on from OZ024753.1 coordinate 40,434,711, forward strand.
GCAGCATAGAGCTATGGCCCTTTACGCTCTGAGTTCAAATCCAGCTAAAGTTGACTTTGTTTCTTCTTTGTTGTTTTTCTTATTGTGGGTTTGCAGTATCGGTAGAGCGTCAGACACCATGCTTTGCAGCATATAGTTATGGCTCTTTACGCTCTGAGTTAACGGGGTTAACTTTGCCTTTCATTCTTACGGGGTCGATAAAATAAAGTACCAGTAATTCACTGGAGTAGTTGCTTGTGCCAAATGTAGAAACAGTTATCTATATAGTCGTATATATGTAACTCTCTATCTATCTTCCTCTAGCTCCCTATATCACTTTCTCTGTCTCTCTCTCTTTCTCTCTCTTACGAGCTCTCTCTCTCTGAGTATGGAAGCATCTTCGTATTGGTACGAGGGTTGACTGGAAAGCTCATAGACTGACTATATATATATATATATATATATATATATATATGAAAAAGTATGACCCCGACGGCAGAGTTCTAGCCGTTTCGACCACAATTCCTTTGTTATATATATATATACACACACACACACACACACACACACATATATATATATATATATATATATATATATATATATACATATATATATATATATACAGTGGCGGACTGGGTCAAAAATATTGGTTGCCAGGAGATGAAGGGGGCCCACCTACATATAGAATGATATCATTTAATTTTTAGGATGAATAAATTACATTTTCGAAAAATACATAACTGGAAACAAAACAGTGCAATCAAATTTTTGCGGGAAAATATCTTACCTTCTCCAATAAAAATATTATGTATTTTGCGAAATCTAGAGACTTTGTATAATGACCAGAAGTCGACCCTAAATATAACTAATAACTCTAGGAAAGTCATGAACGACACCACATCTTTTTAACTTTGATTTTGAAAGTAGGTTTATAATTATCAATTTTCGCTAGACATTTGTAGCTGCCTCGGTGGCCAAGTTGATAGAATCATGGACGATGATGAACCTAGTCTGAAGTTCGATCCTAGTCGGGAGTAGGGTTCCCAGTAAACCTTTTCAGTATTTTTCAATTGATTGTAAAATAAAAAAAGGTTACATGTACCTCTTAACCAGGATTGACCCCAGGGCCAGGATCTCCACCGTCTCTAGTTCCTACCGCTAGGCCACAGAGACAACTACGAATATCTTATGAAAATTCATACTTATAAACCTACTTTCAAAACAAGGTGTGTGGTGTCGTTCATGTCTTTCTTGATCTTATTGCTCCTACTTAAGGTCGACTTCTAAATCATTTGGGTGTTCCATAAACTGCATCCTCGTTTTGTTTCACATCTATCTAGACAATATTTTAACCTGCAGTCCATGTTTCATTTCTGTTCCACCCCATTTCTCCCCCTCCTTGGTTAATCAAATGCTTTGCTTAATTGTTATTTAATTAAAAAAAAATATATATTTTTTCCCTTATATTTCAGGTAATTTTTGAAAGCAAAGCTTTGGCCCCTAAAATACTACAGTGAGCCCTGCAATGCTACTGTGGGCTCTTGCAATGCTACTGTGGGCCTCCTGGGCAACCTGGCCAGTCCACGACTGTATATATATATATATATATATAGTATTGCTTGTTTTGATGTTTCCGTTTACCCCCCTCCACATATATGTCTGTGTGTGTGTGTAAATGGCTTCATCTTTGTGCCTAAATCTAAAATCGATCAGATTGTGTATTATCGATCAGTGAATCACAATGAAAGAATAAGAATCCTGTAACCCTCCACAATAAAATTACAATAAAATTTAATAATAGAACAAAAAAAAAAATGAAAATACCATACAACAACAACAACAAGAATAATTGTTTCTACTTTTGGCACAAGGCCAGCAATTATCCCAGTGCATTACTGGTACTTCATTTTTTCGACACCGTAAGGATGAAAGTCAAAGTTTAACCTCGGCGGGATTTGAACTCAGAATGACAAGGGCCGTAACTCTATGCGTCAAAGCATGGCGCCCGACCCTCTACCAATACTGCCAATCCACCGCCCTTTGATGATAATAATGGTGATGATGTGGAGGGGGAGGAGGAGGAGGAGGATGTTCAGTTAAAGAGCTCCAGGTGTAAAGACTTTAGAGAAACGAAGTCTAATGAATGTAAAAAAATAGGAGGAAAATCCTCTTGACATTTTCTTGTATATTTAATTAGGTAGAGATAATCATTAAAATACAAGCATTCATTAAAAGGATTTTATGTGTGTGTGTGTGTGTGTGTGTGTGTGTGTGTGTGTGTGTGTGTGCATACCTACTCCATATATATATATATATATATATATGTACTTGTATATATGATTTTATATATATATATGTATATATATATATGTATGTATGTAAAGGTAAACAGAAATAACAACACAATCATATATATATATATATATAATATACATACATATATTATATATATATATATATATATATGTAACGAAGGAAATGTGGTAAGGAATCAGGTGGACCATAACGCACCAAAGTACTCAATACTTAGGGTAGTAGAGTGGGTAATAGGAACGAGTAGGACCCCGACGGCTGAGCTCAAGCCGTTTCGACGGCTAATTCTGGACTCAGAATTAGCCGTCGAATTAGCCGTCGAAACGGCTTGAGCTCAGCCGTCGGGGTCCTACTCGTTCCTATATATATGTATATAAACATATATAAAGGGTGACCCCAAAAATGCATGCACAATTTTACAGCATTCAAATATATGTGTATACAGTTTTTGGGACACACTCTCTCTCTCTCTCTCCCTCTCTCTCTGTATATATATATATATATATATATATATATATACATATATATACCCTCTTCTACTATATCAAGCGTTAAACTAATATAATTTGTCATTGTTCTGTGTCGTTGGTTTACTGTATATATATATATATATATATACATTCAATGTTGTGCAGTGCCTATCAAAAATGACGGGTTTTATAGTGAAATATCATTGTTTCTACTTTAGGCACAAAGCCAGCAATTACCCAGTGCATTACTGGTACTTTATTTTATCGACCCCGTAAGGATGAAAGGCAAAGTCAACCTCGGCGGGATTTGAACTCAGTTCATAAAGGGACGTAACTGTGCTGCAAAGCATGGC
>OZ024753.1:40452828-40470328 GCA_964016885.1 Eledone cirrhosa
TTTATTTTTTTTCTATAATGAAAGTAATGTGTAATTAAAGGATGATTTCGTTGCTATTTCTAGCAAGCCAATAAATTACCTCGAAGCCCTCTCGTTGACTTAGTAATCTTGATGCTGATGGTTGACATTCCTACATAGCTTTAGAAAATATTTCACCACATACCAAAGATTTCCCCTGTGTGTATTATACTTATGCCATTTTGCCGTCTCTTTCCTCTCTCACTTCAATTTTATTTAGATGGTTTCAAAATAAAATGGCAGGCTCTTTCTTTAACTCTCAAGTGAATATATTGTCTGACAAACGGAAAACTACTGAGTTTCTTGATTAGAATTTAATACATCACCCACCCGCACACACACATATATGTTAACTCGCAAATTAATCAGGGCAACAGTCATGCATAAATGTAAAGTGAATATACATATATTCACACACACATATATATATATTATGTGTGAATAAATATATATATATATATATGTGTGTGTGTGTGTGTGCGTGTATGTATATACATAGATATGTATATATATATATATATAGTAAAAAATTGAACGGGAACAAAACAGAGAGGCAGTACGAACAAAGGTTTATTAGTTTCACGCTCTTGAGAGTGGGGTGGTGGATATATATATATATATATAGAAAAGGTTTCTTCAGGACTAGAACTGTTTCATTCAGGAGAAGTCATCAGGGCTTCCTGATGATTTCTCCCGAATCATACTAACGGTAAATATTGATGCAATTCAAATCAAGGACTCAACGTACTTCTTCCAAAGAGTATCAGTCTAGTACTGGTTTGGATTCTTCCTCTATATCTTTTTCTTATTTCCTCTCTCTCACTTTCTATCTTTCTCAGGAAGACCTCTGCTCTTTTCATGCCTGGAGATGTATGGACTCTGCCAGGCTTAAAATGCCCAAGAAATGCAGTACGTCAATACGGCGCCCCTACGAATCTATCAGGAGTTACGAGACCATACATATATGTTGAGTATAAATAGGATTGGAAACAGGAACTAGCAAACGCTATATCTAAATTATGGGCATGAAATGCTCTTGTTCACTAGACCACTGGCTCATGTTTGATGCTAAATCATTACATGAATTATTAATAGGGTTAGTTCTTTAACATGGCTACTGAAACCAATCTCTCTCGTGGTGGATGACAGAAACACGTGTTTCAATGTTTTTATAAAAGTAACTTTTAAAAGGAAAATAACATTTCAAAAGGAAAATATACTTTCAAATGGAAAAAAAGAAATATTAACGGAAGTAACACCGCTGTAATGCTCATAGCTAGAAATTTAATCACTGGATAGAGGATTTTTTCTTCGAGCGACAAATATGTCATGAATGGCGTTTAAAATTCTGTATGTTACGGCTTTGAGTTCGATTAAATTCGGGTGCTAACTGCTTTGCATATTGTCTCTGAGCTGTTGCAAAGAAGAAAGAAAATCGCTTGAAAATTATTGATAACAGTCTTCTATCGCCGAGGAAAAAATAAACTTAAGGAAAGAGTAAATTCCTAATATAGTAAAGACTATGATAGTGTTTCTATTCTGGGTGAATTATTTTTTTCCATTAAGGACTTGTGTCAAAACTTGTTTTTACTAAAGGCATTAGAAAAAGTATAAATATATTAATAGTTCTATTTTGGTTTCCCCTAAATTATAGTTTTGCCCCAAACCAACACAACAACAACAATAACAACATGAAAAGTAAAGACAAGAAAATAATTAATACATGCCAATCACACAGCCATCACCATACCAATATCTAAACCAGTCATGGGCAATCTGCGGCCCACGAAGCTTTCTGAATGGCTCGCCTAAGTCACCTAAGTGAAATCTTTCTGGGGTTTTTTTTACTCCAACTTTTCAGTTGTAATTTATCTTTCTATCATTTTTACGATCGTGGAAAACATCGTGTACGAATTCTGAAGAAACAACTCAAAACAACCTGAGTTTCCGCTCTTTTTTTAATGGGGACCACCACCATCATCAGGACTACCACCATCACCAGTACCACCACAACTAACATTACCATGACCACCAACACCACCCCCACAAACATCAACACCAGGACCATCACCATCACCAGTACCACCACAACTAACATTACCATGACCACCAACACAATCATCAACACCAGGACCATCACCATCACCAGTACCACCACAACTAACACCACCATGGTCCACCATCAACACCACCATAACTACCACCAGCAACACCATCACCAACATCACCAACACCACCACCACCAACACCGCCAGAACTACCACCACCACCACCAACACCACCAGAACTACCACCACCACCACCAACATCACCACCTCCACCACCATGGCCACCACCATCAACACCACCACCAACACCACCACCAATAACAATAATATGAGCAGCAGCAGCAGCAACAACAACAACAACAACAACAACAACAACAACAACAACAACAACAACAACAACAACAACAACAACAACAACAACAACAACAACAACAACAACAACAACAACAACAACAACAACAACAACAACAACCACAACAACAACAACAACAACAACAACAACAACAACAACAACAACCACAACAACAACAACAACAACAACAACAACAACAACAACAACAACAACAGCAGCAGCAGCAGCAGCAACAACAACAACAACAACAACAACAACAACAACAACAACAACAACAACAACAACAACAACAACAACAACAACAACACTCCTTTAGTGTATTTATTTATCATTATGTATTTGGTGGAAAGGGCGGTGGATTGGCAGTATCGGTAGAGGGTCGGACGCCATGCTTTGACGCATTGAGTTACGGCCCTTGCCATTCTGAGTTCAAATCCCGCCGAGGTTAACTTTGCCTTTCATCCTTACGGGGTCGATCAAATAAAGTACCAGTAATACACTGGATAATTGCTGGCCTTGTGCCAAAAAGTAGAAATAATTATATCTTTGGTGGATTGGCAGTATTGGTAGAGGGTCGGACGCCATGTTTTGACGCATTGAGTTACGGCCCTTGCCATTCTGAGTTCAAATCCCGCTGAGGTTAACTTTGCCTTTCATCCTTACGGAGTCGATCAAATAAAGTACCAGTAATGCACTGGGGTAATTGCTGGCCTTGTGCCAAAAGTAGAAACAATTATGTCTTGTTAAGATTAATGTTATCATTATTATTATTTCATGTTGCTGCTGCTGCTGCTGCTGCTGCTGCTGTTGTTGTTGTTGTTGCTGTTGTTGTTGTTGTTGTTGCTCTCATTGTTGTTGTTGCTCTCATTGTTGTTGTTTTTGTTGTTGTTTTTGTTGCTGCTGTTTTTATTGACGTTGAAAATCTTGTTTAAGAGTGATTGATGCTTTTGTTGATTTTTGCCAATATTCCCTCCCTCTCCTCCTCCTCCTCCTCATCCTCCTACTCATCATCATCATCATCATCATCATCATTATCTTCATTATTTTCATTATTTTCATCCACATCACCACCATCGCCCTCCATCACCATCACCATCATCACCATCACCATCATCAACACCACCATCATCATCAGCATCATCATCATCACCATCATCAACACCGCCATCATCATCAGCATCATCATCATCACCATCATCAACACCGCCATCATCATCAGCATCTCCATTCTCCTCCTCCACATCATCCTCACCATCTTCATTATTCCCATCATCATCATCATCATCATCATCATCATCATCATCATCATCATCATCCTCCTCCTCGCCATCTCCATTCTCCTCCTCCACATCATCACGGCCATCATCATCATCATCATCATCATCATCCTCCTCCTCGCCATCTCCATTCTCCTCCTCCACATCATCACGGCCATCATCATCATCATCATCATCATCACCATCATCACCATCATCATCATCATCATCACCATCATCACCATCATCATCATCATCACCACCATCACCATCATCATCATCATCATCATCACCATCATCACCATCATCATCATCTCCATTGTTACCATCACCATCATCACCATCATCATCATCTCCATTGTTACCATCACCATCATCATCATCTCCATTGTTACCATCACCATCATCACCATCATCATCATCACCATCACCATAAACATCATCTCCATTATAACCATCACCATCATCACCATCACCATCATCATCATCTCCATTGTTACCATGACCATCATCACCATCACCATCATCACCATCATCACCATCACGAACATCTCCATTATAACCATCACCATCATCACCATCATCACCATCACCATCATCACCATCACCATCATCATCATCTCCATTATTATTATAACATTTTTATGTTATCTCGTATTTACTTATCTTTATACAACCATTCTTCCATTTTTTGTTTCTTGCCCATTCAATAGTATCTGAGAAATATGCCACATTTCATTGTTGTTTCTGAAATTGGTTGAACAGAACTTTTAAACACACACCTACACATATAGACACACAGACACAAACACACCTACACTCAGACACACAGATACAAAAACACACATACACACGTAGAGACACAGACACACAAACAGATAAACACACGTAGACACACAGACACAAACACACCTACACACAGACACAAAGACACACAAACACACATACACACGTAGAGACACAGACACACAAACAGACAAACACATATAGACACACAGACACAAACACACCTACACACAGACACACAGATACACAGACACACAGACACACATACACAAACACACATACACACAGACACAAACACACAGACACACAGACACAAACACACATGCACAGATACACACAGACACAAACACACATGCACACATACACAAACACACATACACACAGACACAAACACGTAGACACCGACACAAAGACACAAACACACATGCACACATACACACAGACACAAACACACATACAGACGCAGACACACACATACAAACACACAGACACACAGACACAAACTCACATACACACGTAGACACATATACACAAACACATACACACGTAGACACACATAATACAAACACACATACACACATACACACAGACACAAACACACATACACACATACACACAGACACAAACACACATACACACGCAGACACACACATACAAACACACATACACACAAACACAGATACACACGTAGACACATATACACAAACACACATACACACGTAGACACACATAATACAAACACACATACACACATACACACAGACACAAACACACAAACACACATACACACATACACACAGACAGAGATACACACGTAGACACATATACACAAACACACATACACACGTAGACACATAATACAAACACACATACACACATACACACAGACACAAACACACATACACACGTAGACACACATAATACAAACACACATACACACATACACACAGACACACAGACACAAACACACATACACACGTAGGCACACAGACACAAACAGACATACACACGTAGACACACAGACACAAACAGACACACAAACACAAACACAGACACAAACACACAGACGCAGGCACGAACATAAGTGTGCAGACATACGCATATAATGTATAATATATATATGCATTGCATAAACACACACACACATACACATACACATATATATATGCATTGCATAAACACACACACATATACATGTGTATATATATATATATATATATATGTGTGTGTGTGTATACACTTTCTAATCCACATCCTCAAATCACAAATGCAATCACATCTTCCCACATGTTTGTACACATGCATATAAATGTGTATGTATATATGTATGTATATATATGTATGTATGTACGTATGTATGTATATATATATACATATATAAACATACACATATGGATATATATATATATATGTATCTATATATATGCATATATATTTATATATAAATGTATGAATACACACACACACACGCGCGCGCGCGCACACACACACGCAGACACACACGCACACACACACATACCCACACACATACACACACACATACACACACACACACATATATATATATACATATATATATATATATTATATAATGTCTCTCTCTTCATGTGTGTGTATATATATGTATATATGTATGTGTACATGTATATATATATATATATGTATATATATATATATATATATATATGTGTGTGTGTGTGTGTGTGTGTGTGTGTGTGTGTGTGTGTGTGTGTGTGTGTGTGTCTACTAATATATACATACATAAAAGCGTTGTGTTAGTGCTAAAGCTATAAGTATTGGGAAAACTGGAATGTTGGAATATAAGCAAACAATAAATGAATACAATAATAAATCAAGAAATAAGAATGTATTGAAAATGGATATGAGTTGACTTGAAGAGACACGACTGGTTGATCGGGGAATAGAAGAGGATTGAAGTAGAAATATGAGTATGAAGAGGAACGAAAGAAAAGTGAATGAGATAGATATATATATATATATATATATATATATATATATATATATATATATATATATATATAAATATGTATATATATATATATATATATATTTATATTTCGTTTCTGAATTTGTTTAGCAAGATTCTTTATCTGAAATCGTGTGTTGAAACCGATATTGTTATACTTTGGGAGGGTCATGTTGCCAATAAGAGACATTTATATAAGATACATTTATATATATATATATATACATTTATACATTTATATATATATATATACATTTATATATATATATACATTTATATATATATTTATATATATATTTATATATATATTTATATATATATATTTAGGAGCGATTCTTTGCTTAAACTTTAATCTGATATTTTAATAAACATATATTTTTTATGTATAGGAAAAGGTATGACCCCGACGGCAGAGCTCAAGCCGTTTCGACGGCTATTTCTGGACGCTATTTCTGGCTTGAGCTCTGCCGTAGGGGTCATATTTTTTCCTATTTCGCACTCTACTACCCTAAGTATTGAGTACTCTGGTGCGTTATGGTCCATCTGGTTCCTTACCACATTTCCTTTGTTATATATATATATATATATATGAAGAGAACCGAAAGAAGAGAGAATAAGGAGATATAAATATATATATATATATATGTGTAAATATATAAATATATATATATATGTATATATATATATATATATATATATGTGTTATATATATATATATATATATATATATGTTACACCTCTATTCTTTTAAATATATATATATATATATATATATGTAGATAAATCTACCAAGAGTTTACGGTAGTGTCCATTCTAACACATATATATCCTAGAAACGATCGTTAAATAATGAACTTTTTTTGTTTAATATAAGGAACTGTTTCATTGTTTTATTCATTATTTTTTAAATATTTTATATATATATATATATATATATATATATATATATATATATATATATACATATATATATATATAAAAGCACCATAGCTACCTTTAAACACACGTATATATATATATATACTGACAGAAGAAGAAACTCTAGAACCCCCCTACCAAAAAAAAAAAAAAATAATGGTTTCTTATATAGGCACAAGGCCAGCAATTTGAGGGGAGGGGAAAGTCGAAAAAATCAACGCCAGTACATTACTGGTACTTTATTTTATCGACCTCGTAAGGATGAAAGGCAAAGTTAACCTCGGCGAGAATTGAACTCAGAAGGTAAAGGGTCGTAACTATTTGCCATAAAACAGGATCGATAAAATAGAGTACCAGTAACACAATGGGGTTGATTTAATCGGCTCAAAATGGTTGGCCTTTTGCCCAAATTAGAAACCTCGGCGAGATTTGAACTCAGAACGTAAAGGGCCGTAACTCCATGCTGCAAAGCATGGTGTCCGACCCTCTACCAATACTGCCAATCCACCGCCCTCTGATTTAGGCATAAGGCCAAAAATTGTGGAGAAGGGCAAAGTCGATTAAATCTTCACTCAGTGTATTACTGGTACTGAAAGGACGAAAGACAAATTTAACATCGTTGGGATGTGAACTCAGAAGGTTAGAGTCGTAACTATAGGCCATAAAAGCATGTTGTCCGACGCTCTACAGATTCTGCTGCCAATCCATCACCCTTCTCTTGTGTGCTCATATAATTGTTTCTACTTTTGGCACAAGGCCAGCAATTATCTCAGTACATTACTGGTACTTTATTTTATCGACGCCTTAAGCATGAAAGGCAAAGTTAACCTCGGCGGGATTTGAACTCAGAACGTAAGAGGCCGTAACTCTGTACTTCAAAGCATGGCGTCCGATCCTCTACCGATACTGCCAATCTACTACCCTGTTTGTTCATATAATTGTTTCTACTTTTGGCACAAGGCCAGCAATTAGCCAGTACATTACTTGTACTTTATTTTATCGACCCCGTAAGGATGAAAGGCAAAGTCAAACTTGGCGGGATTTGAACTCAGATCGTAAAGGGACGTAACTATGCTGGAAAGCATGGCGTCCGACCCTCTACTGATACTGCCAATCCACCGCCCTTTCATATAATAACGTGTGCAGGGAACAGGTGCTGAAACTAGCAGAGCTAAAGTGTCAGTGACAATTGAACAAAATCTGATTGAAAAGATTTTAGTTGTACAATTCAATTGATAGAAAAATTCCAATGTTTTTGTAATTAAAGACTGTATTCACAATTGTGTTAAAGAGATAATTGCAATTCCATTAACTTACAAAAACACACAAACACAAAACACAAAGACACAGACACGATCACACACAGAAACACACATACACATTCATACACACATTAATACATACACACATTAATACACACAAACACACTGACAGTCACACAAAGCTTTTAGTTATAATAATTCTATAAATGAATTTAATTTTTCAATAGAATGCTGGCTAATCCCTTTTTCAGAGAAGGACGAGATTCATTGACAGCTGGTATGGCCATTTGTTACCCTCTGGCATCAACACAATTAGCAAAAGATCAACTACGCCAGTTAATGGAACACCCTCTACGTGATATCTCATCCTGCAAGAAATAGTAGCTAAATTTTCTGGAAATTACTTCCTATCTCAGTTAAAAACAAATACCCCCCACCCCCCCCACACACACACAAAAACACACATATATATATATATATAACACATGAGAAGAAACAAGAATACTGCGTGGTTGCACATGGGTTACATATGATAAAAATAGTCCTTCGTCAGTGATTTTCCAACCATCATTGGTATTTCATCGCATTAAAAATCATGTACCTCAGGTTGGTGCGAGCAATAACTAAAAAAAGTTATTGGGACCAGTAAATCGCGTAAAGCGAGGGGGACAAGTGAACAACATAGGAGGATAAAAGCAAACCAAAGATAGGAAAACAAACAAGCGACATGGTTGTCCGGTCAGCATAATCTGGGTGGATTTTATGAGCCAGAGAGGTACAGACGGCCGACGTGAGTGAGATGTAAGCAAGAAGAGACCCACTGTAAGCCAAACGGGAGAGGAAGTGAGAAGGGGAGAAACAGAGAGTGAGCGAGTGGAAGTGCGAGGAAGAGGTGAGTCTAGAGAAAGTGTAACTGACAGAGGGGGCGAAAGAAGGTGAGAGCAACAGAGAGAACGGGGAAGCAGTATATATATATATATATATATATATATACATTCGTCTGACATGGCTATAAAATTGAGACTTGTTTGCAAAACTGCAAACGAATCGAATGTTATTATTAATATTCGAAAAACTCAGATTACATTTATTGTATTCAGCCATGTAGAGCGAAATTTTCTTTTATATATATATATATAAATATATATATATATATATATATATATATATATATATATATATATATATATATATATATATATATATATATATATTAGTTTTAATATAGATGAGATTCTACAGGACTAGAACTGTTTCATTCTTTAGAAATCATGAGGAATCTCATCTATATTAAAACTTTTATACTCTGCAATGTATTGAGAACCTTACTTACTGTGGTTACCTCCGATTCAACCCGGAATAACGTATATATATATATATATATATATATATATATATATTTATATATATATATATATGTATATATATACATATATATGTTTATCTCGGGTTCAATCGGGGGTGACCACAGTAAGTAAGGTACTCAATATATATATATATATATATATATATATATATATATATATATATATATATATATATATATATATTTATATAACACGATGAATAGATTCGCGCAATAAATTCTCAGATACTATATATACAAAAAAGGGATCGGAAAGTCAAAGGGTTCAATGCTTATAATCACATATATTGATCGAAGATAAACAACATCAGCAACAATAACATCAATGTAAACACATGCTATCATTACTACATATACGCCATGCTTTCCAGCATAGTTACGTCCCTTTACGATCTGAGTTCAAATCCCGCCGAGGTTGACTTTGCCTTTCATCCTTTCGGGGTCGATAAAATAAAGTACCAGTAATGCACTGGGTAATTGCTGGCCTTGTGCCTAAAGTAGAAACAATTATTACTACATATACTCAGAGTATTGAAGTATTTAAGACTATTCAACAGAATTCTTAATATAATTGAAAGCTCAACTAAAGCAGACACGAATTGAATAAAAACCTGGATTTATGGAGGATGAGGGCCGCTTAAAACCACGGCCTCCAACTGCAATTTTCAGCTAGAATTTAAGGACTGGCCATCTCACAATTATCCGTTTCACCACATCACCCAAGTTGTTAAAGGACATACCCGGCGGACAGAATAGAGAAGGCGTTTCCCCGGAAGACGGCAAGGGAGACACAACCATAAGCAACAACCATCATACTCTTCTAAAGTTATGAGTTCAAATCCTGCTAAGTATCTCCCTTACCATCCTCCGGGGAAACGCTTTCTCCATTCTGTTCGCCGGGGCTGTTGGGAGGCCACCACGTGGAACCCTATTTGCTCACCATACATAGTTTAACTGTAGTAGAAAATAGCTTCAATCCCCACTACTTCTGCTTTGTCTTACAGTGTCGATAAAATAAAGTACCAGTAATACACTGGTGTTGATTTAATCGATTAAAAAAAAAAAGATTGGCTTCCTGATTAAATCAGAAACCATTAGAATTACTAGGTTCGATAAAATATTTTTCCAGTTGAATTCCAGGGTGGGGTCAACATCTGATTATATTCGACTGATGTTATAAATAAGATTTTCGTATTAGGCTGATTACACTTACATACGTTCCTAATTACTTATCCCTCTTGTATGTCACGGTTAAGGGAAGTAACCCCACATAAGGAAGGGATTGTTTGTAGCCAGGATAAGTGTGGTGGCAATTGTGGTGTTGGTGAGGATAATGGTATATAACGGTGGTGGAGCCAATGACAGCTACATTCTTCCTGTTTGTGACTTTTAACTATTCTCTCTCATTATATTGATTTGATTTACTGAATAATAAAGAAGTTATGGTTTCTTCTCATATATCTATACATATAGTCGATCGGACCGAGGAAACAATTTTTCCGTTGGTCTTTCCAATTGTTAATACTTTCTATCGGTCTCAATGTGAAATAAAGTGTCTTGCCTGGAATGGAACCAACAACCTCTCGATTGTGAATCCAATTCTCTAACCACTCAACCACACGCCTTTATATATCTATGAGCTTAATTAATTATTACTATTTTTGTTAATCAAACATGTTGCTAACTACAAAACAATATAAGTAAGGTAACAACTGCATGGGCAATTCAGCCAGCTAGAGGCAGCAGTCAATTACATCTCAAATTACACGTTAACCTACAAAAAAGTAAAGGAAAATGAAAAAAGGGATATATCTATAAGCTTAAATAATTGTTACTCTTTTTGTTAGTCAAACTACAAAACGAGATAACTAAGGTAACAACTGCATGAGCAATTCACCCAGCTAGATGCAGCAGTTAATTATACCCCAAATTACACCCTAACTCACAAAATAAAAAGAAAGCAAAATAAAAACAACAAAAAAAAAAGGGATATATTCGATCATTTTATTCAAGGGTTTATGAAAAATACACGATGCTCAAAGTTGACACATCTTTGTGATCACAGTTCTGCTCGACCTGAGTTAACTTCAATACTAAACTCCCCAAACAACATTAACGATAACAACTACAACATGAGTAACTAATTATAAAAGTGCTGTCATGCAAAAAAACTACCAGTCAAGATTTAAATTATAATCTAGTATTATCTCCCCTTTTTCTTTTGTTTCCATTTTCTCAATATTTATTCTTATAGTTGTTCTTAACACCAGCTGTCGCATTTCGTCCATCTGCACATTTCTTGTGATAAGGCGATGCATCATTGCAGTTATTTTCTTGTTGACCTTGTACTTGGTCATGCTTTCTCCCCCCCCCCCCCTCTCACTGCTTTCCCACCTTTTATAATGCTTCATTTTGCAATGGGTCACCTCATGGCAGGGAGTTGTGGAGGTTTTAGTTTTTGTTTTATTCACCTTGCTGTTGTTGTTCTTGTTGTTGTCTTTACAACATCTATGTTGTATTGTTTCTGTTGTAAAACAGATTAACAGATTGGATGTCATACGCCAACAGAAGCATATACACAGTATATATATATATTTATATATATATATATATATATATATATATATATATATATATATATATATATATATATGCGCACACTGACTGTCACACGCATATATATATATATATATATATATATATATATATATATATATATATATATATATATATACATATATATATATATGTATATATATATATATATATTTGAGGCGTGTTAGTGCGTGCTAGCGTATAAAATGCTGGTTTCGGTCACTGCCTCATTGCACTGTTAAAATGCTGAGGTATGGCCATCATATAAAGTACTTTGCAGTACATCTAACCTTATTTTCCGTGTTTTAATGACAAAGGAATCATTAAAAAAAAACAAAGTGAACGTGGGTGGGATTTGAACTCAAAACGTAGATAAAAGAATAACTATGTACCACAGAGTATTTTGTTCGTCCTTCAAACAACCCTACTATTCCGAGGAATATTCCATTTTACAAAGTTATATCCACATAGCGTTGTCTTTGTATTTATAATATGTTTATCTCGTGGTCGTTTCCTAGGAGATTCTTTGTGCATTAAGCACCAGATGGAAGACAGAAAGGACAGATTGAAGTAAAAAATAATATAAACTACTAAGCTATTACTGATGTTATTAAAGTAGATATATTTCTTTATTAGCCACAGGGGCACAAAAGAAGGGGACAAATACAAAGGGGGAAGTTTACATACAATAAAAACGTGTAAAATGTTATCACAGATGGAATTTAAAAGTTAGTCGATTTTCCCCAATAGAGGGAGACAGTTTATATGGGTAACACAGACCCCCGAAAAAAATGTGCAACCCTCATCTCCAGGAGTACGAAGAGCTTGTACTCCTTTCCTCTCCTCCTCCTTTTCCTCAACCTACAGGCTGATATAGAGAGAAGGCCCATTCACTCGGGCCATTCTCGCCACTTTCACCCACCTTTCATAAAACTTGCTGGGGTACAGCACCTCTCTCTCCATCCTGATTCTTCTTCCAAAGTGGTATTTGAAAAAAAGAATCAGTTGTTGGCCGGAGAGAAAGGTGTCTGACCTCAGCCCTTTCAACCTTGTCCACCATACAACCTCTTTCGCCATAGCTATCACACAAAGGAAAACCGCCTCTCCTTCGTTTTTGAAGGAGGGTGGCGGTTTGATCATGACAATGGACTCGGTGGTCAACTGGATTGGTCCCACCCGCGACATGTTATTAAAGTAGATAGTTTGGCAAACAGTACGGTATATAGAAATACACACATCTGCACTCGCACGTGGTTGTATATATAGTGCGTGTGTATATGCGTGTATGTGTGTATGTATATTGTATATATATATATATCTGTATATATATATAAACGGAAAAAATGAAACGAAATTTCATTTCCCACTCTTAGTACGGCTGTTACTTAAATATAAGTATGTACACGTACATACATATATGTATACAGACGTACAGTAGTATGTATATATATATACATACATGTACACATATATATATGTACGTCTGATATATATATATATATATATGTATATATATATAGTGTAGGTAGTACGTTGATATACTGGTGTTGGTACCAAATCAAGCACTCTATGCACAGGCAAAGTGTATATAATATATATTTTATCGCATCACCAGTCTGTAGAGCAGAGCGATGCTGGGGTCGGGTCCTTAGCTCCTATGGTTCACCTTGAGCAAGTCTCTGCGAGACGTGCGTAGCTGCTCTATACGCACTGAATATGTTTCATATGTAAACGAAAGTCCTTCGTTTTTTTCTACTATGTATATATATATATATATATATATATATATATATATATATATATATATATAATATATATATATATATATATATATATCTTTATACATTGTAACGAAGTATATATATAAATATATATATATATGTATATATATATATATATTAAGGGAGGGTTATTGTCCTTTAACAACTTGGGTGATGTGGTGAAACGGATAATTGTGAGATGTTCAGTCCTTAAATTCTAGCCGAAAATTGCAGTTGGACGTAGGGGGGCCGTGGTTTTAAGCGGCCCTCATCCTCCATAAATCCAGGTTTTTATTCAATTCGTGTGTGCTTTAGTTGAGCTTCTAAATTGAATGGTTATAGTCTGCCATTTCTAGCGGTTTCTTGATCCATTCAAGCCACTATGTACTGTCTGGCGTGCATATTTTCGTATCCCTCTCCACGTGCAATTTTTTAGTTGTCTAAAGTCTCTTTAGACTCGTTGACCGTATCTTCTTTACACCTACCGATGAGAACTTATGGCACCAACACTGTTTATGGTGAAATATTCTCTTCTTTGAGAGTGTCTGGGTGTTTTATAGTTACACAGGTTAGTCTATACAGTTTAATTTACCTTTTACTTATTAAGTATTAACCACACTTTTCGTAGACTTTATGTTCTTCACTCTAGTAATTCCCTACCCCTCGTAATTTAAAACGTACCCTTATTGTGTTTTCTTCTCTGTATACTGTATTATATTTTTAACTATGTTTTTATTGTGGTATTAACAGTTGTTCCTCAATCTGTATTCAATAAGTACACCCCCCCCCCCAACATATTTTAAATCATTTTGTATAAAGCATTTTGTATTTTACGTGGTGTGGACTTCTGTCACCGATAAAGAAAGGATTATTACTAGTATTTGTAGCACTAATAGTAGTTCCCACGTACATGTATTTATGCGTGTGTATATGTATGTGTGTGTATGTGTGTTAGTGTTTGTGTGTATATATATATATATATACATCCATACACATATATATATATATATATACATATATATATACATATATATATATACACATATACATATATATATGCATATATATATGTATGTATGTATGTGTGCGTGTGTATGTGTGTATTTATGCGTATGTGTGCGCGTGTATTTGTGCGTATGTGTGTGTGCGTGTATTTGTGCGCGTGTATTTGTGCGTACATACGCACAAATACACGCGCACACACACACATACATATACACATACGCATAAATACACACATACACACGCACACATACATACATACATATATATATGTATATATATGTATATATATATATGTGTATATATATATATGGATATATATATATGTATATATATATATATATATGTGTATGGATGTATATATATATACACACAAACACTAACACATACACACACACATATATATATATATATATATATATATGTGTGTGTGTGTGTGTGTATGTTTTCGTATGTGTGTATATATAAGTATGTGTGTACATGCATGTATGCACGTGTATATATTCGTGTGTATGTGTTTGTGAATGTATATATATATATATATATATATATATATATATATGTGTGTGTGTGTGTTTGCGTATATGTGTATTTATGTGATTATATTCAAGTTGGTCCATATGTCCTATTTTACAACAGTTGGTCTTCTGCCGAGTCAAGATAAATCTGTTTGTTGTGAAGAATTATTAATATTAATAATAATGTTTTGTTGGAGTTATTTTCTTTATTGTTGTAGCTGTTGTTAACACTGTCACTGTAACTGCTGCTTGTGTTCTTGTCATTCTTGTTGTTGTTGTTGTTGTTGTTGTGAAGAATTATTAATATTAATAATTGTTTCTACTTTGGGCACAAGGCCAGCAATTATCCCAGTGTATTACTGGTACTTTATTGTATCGACCGCGTAAGGATGAAAGGCAAAGTTAACCTCGGTGGGATTTGAACTCAGAAGGTAAAGGGCCGTAACTCTGTACTGCAAAGCATGGTGTCTGACCCTTTACCGATACTGCCAATCAATGTTTTGTTGGTGTTATTTTATTTATTGTTGTTGCTGTTATTAATGTTGTTAATACTGTCACTGTAACTGCTGTTTGTGTTCTTGTCATTCACGTTATTGCTGTTGTTGTTGTTGGCTGCAATTTTCCCTCAACAACAACAACAACAGCAGCAGCAGCAGCAACTGAAAAATAAAAAAAATTCATTGACCACGAAACATAGGATTAACGTTTTTAACGGTTTGGTACATATACATATAAAGGAAGATGACTGAGGCGAACAATAGAGGAAAAAAGAATGATTTGAGTGTGTGTGCTGGAGATATATATATATATATATATATATATATAGAGAGAGAGAGAGAGAGACAGTGAGATGGGGTGAAGGAGAGATAGAGATATATAGAGAGATTGATAGATAGATAGAGAGAAATTGATAGATAGATAGAGAGAGAGAGGGAGATTAATAGATATATAGATTGATAGATAGAGAGATTGATTGATAGATATAGAGAGAGATTCATAGGAAGATAGCTGAAGAGAGTGTGAGAGGGAGAGCGTAAAGAGAGAGAGATTGTGTGGTGTGTGTGTGTGTGTGTTAGAGAGATTGTGTGTGTGTGAGAGAGAGAGAGAGAGAGAGAGAGAGAGAGAGAGAGAGAGAGAGAGAGAGATTTGTCGTTGCAGTAGATAAATAGTCGGATTATTTTCCGGGCACTACCCGAGTTTACAGGAGTTTGAATAATGGATAAAACGGATTAAAAATAAGTAAAGAAATAAAGTATAATAAATAATTTAATATAGAAGTAAGTAAATAAGTAAATAAATACATAACAAATATATATAAACTAGTAAATAAAAAGAAAAGCAGATTCAATGATTGAACGATCGAATTTCCTGCTCTAGCGTTAATCGTATGTTGTGTTTTGTATGGCTGCTTTCATGCATGTTTTAATCTGCCAGAAAGGTCTACTTTGTATGTAAAAATGCTTTCGTTACTGTTAATTCAGATGATAGTCCACTATATGTCATATTATATTATGATATATATTATATTCTATTATAATATACCATAATATAAAAACGCGGATTTGAGAGCGCAGATGGTGTCGATAGGGGTTCCTGACAACTACCTAAAGAAGCGTAATCGCATTTGTAGGT
>OZ024753.1:40475328-40487828 GCA_964016885.1 Eledone cirrhosa
AAGTAAAGTATAATTAGCGAAGTATTTGTATGATTTTTCTAGCTTCTAGTTTAACCACAGCGAATCTTCCTCGTTACATCTTCGTTATCTTTGCCGTTTCATATAATGAAACATTCTTTAATTTTTTTATTAATTATTCTTGTATGTTTCATCGCAGGATTCCTCTTTCTTTTTTTTTTCAACGTTTCGCCACCCAACATAACCTCGCATTATAAAAAAACCCTACAGCGTGACCATATGTTTATAAGATTGTGTAAGATGAGTAAGTGTGTATGTTTCTATGTTTGGAGAGTTTATGTATGTGCTTCAATAATTATGTGCATACGTTGGTACACGAATGTAAATAGCATTGTAAAGGCACCACCTTGCACCAATGACTAGCATATATGATTTGGTATTAATATTTGGAATATGTTTACGGTGGTGGATTGGCAGTATCAGTAGAGGATCGGACGCCATGTTTTGCAGCATAGAGTTACAACCCTTTATGATCTGAGTTCAAATCCCACCGAGGTTAACTTTGCCTTTCATCCTTACGGGGTCGATAAAATAAAGTACCAGTCGCGTTCTGGCGTCGATTTAATCGACTTTCCCCGCCCCCAAAATTTCTGGCCTTCTGCCTGTATAAGAAACCCTTAATATTTAGAATATATACTGGAGCTGAATATAGAAGCTCCACTTACAATATGAGGTTATGCTTTCATAACTTAGTCAAGATGAAGCTCAGAGTTAATACCCTATTTTAAGGCCTCATGTAGTATTGAGGTGTAAACAAAATAAGACCAGAAAGAAGAGGAGACACAGAAGAAGAACAAATAGTATGTCATATAAACATTGAGTATGTCATATAATGGATGACGAAAGAACTTTGATGAAATAACCAATGACCAATAACTAATAATAATAAACTTGAAGTGAAAAGCAAATAACGATGTGTTTTTATTGGTAAAATTAGCAACATGACCATCACCAAAGATAACAATTAAATAATTGTTTCTAATTTTAACACAAGGCCAGCAATTACCCAGTACATTACTGGTACTTTATTGTATCGACCACGTATCACTGGTACTTTAT
This sequence comes from Eledone cirrhosa, assembly GCA_964016885.1. Classification (NCBI taxonomy): domain Eukaryota; kingdom Metazoa; phylum Mollusca; class Cephalopoda; order Octopoda; family Eledonidae; genus Eledone; species Eledone cirrhosa. The sequence goes on from OZ024753.1 coordinate 40,476,406, forward strand.
TTTATTGACCATAAAGGGCCGTAACTCTTTGCTGCAACCATGGCGTCCGGACAATTGTTGTCCCACCCTCTCATTTTACTCTCTTTCTTATACCCTCTCTCTCTCTCTCTCTCTCTCTCTATCACCTCTCACTCTCCCCCCTCTCTCTATAATTCTTTCTTTTTTCGTTTCTTTCAAAGTTATGCATAACTTTCCCCCCCCCCCCCCCCGTCTGATTTCCGTTCAGCTGTCTGACTATCTATAACTCTGCATTTCTGCCTCTCTGACATGAGACTGTCTGTCTCTCTGTTTGTCTGTCAGTCTGTCTGTCTATATATATGAATGTATGTGTGTCTGTATGTATGTATGTATGTATGTATGTATGTATGTATGTATGTATGTATGAATGTATGTATGTATGTATGTATGTATGTATGTATGAATGTATGTGTATGTATGAATTTTTGTATGTATGTCTATATATATATGAATGTATGTGTGTCTGTACGTATGTATGTATGAATGTATGTATGTCTATATATATATATATGAATGTATGTGTGTCTGTACGTATGTATGTATGTATGAATGTATGTATGTGTATGAATGTATGTATGTATTTATTAATATATTTTTTTTTCTCCTCGTGCAATGGCCATACTCGATAACGAGGGGGCAGCCATCATCATTTATGTATATATGTATGTCTGTGTCTCTCTGTCTATATATATGAATGTATGTGTGTCTGTACGTACGTATGTATGTATGTATTAATGTGTGTGTATGAATGTATGTATGTATATATATATATGTATTTATGTATGTATATATGTATGTCTGTCTGTGTCTGTCTGTCTATATATATGAATGTATGTGTGTCTGTACATATGTATGTATATATATATGTATTTATGTATGTATATATATATGTATTTATGTATGTATATATATATATGTGTTTATGTATATATGTATGTAGGTCTGTCTGTCTGTCTCTCTGTCTATATATATGAATGTATGTGTGTCTGTACGTACGTACGTATGTATCTATGTATGAATGTATGTATGTATATATATATGTATTTATGTATGTATATATGTATGTATATCTGTCTATCTGTCTGTCTATATATATGAATGTATGTATATGTGTATGAATATATATATGTATATATATATATATATGTATTTATGTATGTATATATGTATTAGGTCTGTCTGTCTCTCTGTCTGTATATATGTATGTATGTATATATGTATATATGTATGAATGTATGTATGTATATACGTATGTATGTATGTATATATGTATATATGTATGAATGTATGTATGTATATACGTATGTATGTATGTATATACGCATGTATGTGTGTATATATGTATATATGTATTTATATATGCATGAGCCCAAGTCTGCATCTAACACTTCTCATATCTTATGTCTGCTAATATCTATCCCTCACGCCATGACATTGAGCCAACATCCCCCCCCATATATATATATATATATATATATATATATATATATTCACACATATATATGTGTGTGTGTGCACGCGTGTGTACGTATGCATATCTAAGTTTGTGTGTGCGTGTGTACATGAGTGTGTGTGTGTGGATATTTTTGGTTATTTGTATATCTCTCTAATTCTCTGTCACTATCTAACTAATTGTAAGATATATACAAACACACACACGCACACACTGACACACACACACACATACACACACACACTTAACACCAAACACATTACTACACATATATACACACACATATATACTTACTTTTTGTGCATTTTCCTCTCGAACTCTTGCTACTCCAGGACTCACACACACACACACATTCACACACATACACACACATTCACATACGTTGACACACATACACAAACATTCACACACATACACACACACATATACACACATACACACACATTCACACACACACACACACACACACAAACCCCCATCTCACCTATACATATTTTACGCTTCCACTTTATCTTACACTATATATAATCCACACATTCGTTCCTTACATTACAACATCTCACCATAAAAACAAACACAAAACAACAACAAAAACAAAGCAAAAAGAAAGAAAAAGTAGCCATATTGTTAGGAAGAGCTCTAACCTGATAGGAATCTGCAATCTTTATAGGAGAAATCTCCGGAGGAAGAAATATATCTCTAGATCTTACGAACGACCATCTTCAAATTTAGATGACTCCTTGCCAAAGACGCTACGAGGCACCAAGTAGAATGACCAGTGTATTTCAGTAGAGGTTCTTACTGTTGTGCAATGTCTGTGTGTTTGTGTGTGCTTGCTGTATGAATGTGTTTGTGTGTGCTTGCTGTATGAATGTGTTTGTGTGTGCTTGCTGTATCAATGTGTTTGTGATTATGTTATGTGTGGATATTTATCAGCAAGATAGAAAAACTAAATTTCTGTCCTTTCCTAAATCTCCTTATTTGAACGTGTATATAAAGCACTAAATAATGAATACCCGATAAAATATACCCATTTCTTCTCCCCCCCCCCTCTCTCTCTCTCTCCCACACCCTAAACAATATACTTTTGAAATGTACATAACATGTGTGATGTAAGGACAATATACGGAAGGTGAATATATCAAATGGACTTTCTTCTTTATATATATACATAACACCATTCTTTGTTTTTCAGTTTGTCTATCTTTATGTATTCGTTAATTCTGAGATTCCCAATATTCCTATCCTTGTTTGTTTTTAGTTTATTTATGTTCTTGTACTTATCAAGGCACTATCTTTCTTCAAACCACATCCAGCACACACTCAACCACATGTATTTTCTATGGTTATTCTTGAACATCTCTCTTCGACGTTATCATCCGAAGTAAGATGCATTTATCAAAATGATAAAATGTATGCATGAATATATGTATGAATGTACGTATATATGTATCTATGTTTGTAAATATATATGTATATATGCATGTATATATGAATGTGTGTATGTACTATGTATGTTTATATATAAGTACTCAGGTAGGTAGGTAGGTAGGTAGGTAGGTAGGTAGGTTAGTATAGATATATAGATAGACAGATAGATAGATAGGAATTTTTAAATACATAGGCGCTTACAATATATCAATTCTATGATATTTTTGAGAAATACCAGCTCACGAATCACCATATTATTGATTCATGTAAACGAAAAAGAAGAAAAAATCGAAAAGCAAAAAGACAAAACAAACACTCTAGTTAGCCATGACAGTTTTTCAGAGTGTGAAATTTCACACAAGACTCTGCGTGGTAGCAAACCAATGACGTATTAAGGATCGAGTTTCGTGAAAAATTCTTTGACACGTTCATAGAGAAATCAATGTGCTCTTGAAGCGTACCAGCTACCAAAGATGAAGAATCACAGCGTCTTTACACAAAGATTCTATTCACTGTGAAATTGTTTGTATATGTATTTTTCTATCTGTATTCATTCTTATCAAATAAATATTTTATACATGCTGTGATCATAAAACAAGATTTAGAGTTCTTACAAGCGAGTTATGGGCACTGTTCTAACTGATTATATATATATATATATATATATGTATATATGTTTGTGTGTGTGTGGGTGGGTGGGTTTGTATGAGTTATTGTGTGTGTGTATGTGTTTGCTTGTGTGTTTGTGTATGATTGTGTGTTTGTATGCGTGTGATTATATGTGTATGTCTGTGTTTGTGCGTCTGTTTCTGTGCGCACGTGTGTGTATATATGTGTGTTTCTGTGTGTGGGGGAGGGGGAAGGGGGGGAAGCATTGTTGGAGTTTTTCGCTGAGAACCATGCATATGTGCAGTAGTTCGATTAAATAACATATCTACTACATTACCGCGTAAAATGAATGAGTTTTGCACAGACACGTGTAACGTTAAAAGAATTCTCAAGCAGAATGAACATAACGCCTTGTGACATGGCTGCAGACTTTCATACAGTATCTGTCTACCAATTTTACTCCCAGGTGTTGAATCAACGCGAGGAAATTGTTAAAAATATTTCTCCAAAATGGCACTTGTTAAGATGAGCCACACTACCCTGGGGGTAAGAAGTTGATGGTTAAGGTTTATAGGGGTAACGTGTGAAGTCTTGTTCTATTCTCGGAAGTGCGTTGTGTTTTTGAACAAGGTACTTTATTCCACATTCGTCCATGTTAGTAATTTCTCAATATAACAAGATCTGCTAACAGCACCATTACCACCACCACCACCACCACCACCACCACCACCACCACCACCACCACCATCACCAACACCATGTTCATCATCATCATCATCATCATCATCATCATCATCGTTTCGTAATAAGTTTCCCACTTGCCACTGCTGTCGTTGTAAAACTCTATATTGTTGTTGTTGTTGTTGTTATTGTTATTGTTGTTGTTTTAGTTATGGCTCTTAATTTTGTTATTCCTCTTGTTGTTGCTGTGATTTCTGTCATCAACGTTGTTGACGTTATCTTTGCTGTTGTTGTTGTTGCTGCTGTTTGTTGTTGCTCTTGTTGTTGTGTTTGTTGTTGTTGTTGCTGTTAGTGTTGCTCTTTTTGTTGTTGTTGCTGCTGTTTAGTGTTTCTCTTGTTGTTGTTGTTGATGTTGTTGCTGCTGTTTAGTGCTTCTCTTGTTGTTTTTGTTGTAATGCGCTGGTCCTGTGTAAGGGAAGATCACAGTTCGAGGAGAAGACGGAATGGTGTGATATTAAACATGCCTCAGCTATCCCCATGATATAGAGTCATCTGTATTTTTACGATATCAATATGCATTTCGCCTGATATGGCCGATATAGTTAAAAAATAAGAAAAGAAGAGAAACGCATGCAGCCCTTTCTAAAAAAAAAAAAGAATTTGCCCAAAAAAATCTATAAAAAATAGTATCCCAAATTCATCTCATGAACACATACACAAAACAATAAGGAAAAAAAATCAACAACAAAAATCTAATTCTGTGTTATCATGATTGAATATATGGAAGGAATTGGTGGGTGGATGGAGGCAGGAACTGTTGAGTTCCGAGCGAAGAAAATGGCTGGCAGAGTGTTGTTCCATTGCGTGATGAATTCAAACCTGAAACCAAAGTCGACTTTTCTTTTCATTCCTATTGGGTGTCGATAAAAATGTGTTTATCAATTGTTCTCGATGCTCTGGTTGTGATTGTTGTTATTGTTCTTATTGTTAAAGATGTTGTTTTAGCCATAGGTCAACCCTAGCCAAGCAACACTATGATCAAAGCCATACCAGCAGTGATCATTCTATATATATTTTATCGACTATATCGAAGAATGCCGTGTTCAAAGTGTTTTACTTAAGATGACAACGTGTAATTTCAAAGAAATTTGACTGCTATTTCTAACCAGATAGCCTGACTGTATCTTCTTCATCATCATCATCATCATCATCATCATCATCATCCGGCGGCCTCACCCGACATCGACTCAACAAGTGATCTCACGTGGGTCTGTCGTTCATTGCCGTTGCCAAGTCTTGGATTTCAATACCAGAATCTCTGGAGATGACATCGGAGAAGGAGAGCTTGCGCCCCCTGTTATTAGTGACTGCTTGTGGTTTCCAAAGCACTAATGGGGACACAGCCTCGTAGGTGGCACGATGGCAGTGGCCAGCAAATCAGGATAGGAGAGCTTGCGCCCCCTGTTATTAGTGACTGCTTGTGGTTTCTAGAGCACTAATGGGGACACAGCCTCGTAGGTGGCACGATGGCAGTGGCCAGCAAATCGGGATAGGAGAGCTTGCGCCCCCTGTTATTAGTGACTGCTTGTGGTTTCTAGAGCACTAATGGGGACACAGCTTCATAGATGGCACGATGGCAGTGGCCAGCAAATCGGGATAGGAGAGCTTGCGCCCCCTGTTATTAGTGACTGCTTGTGGCTTCTAGAGCACTAATGGACAAACAGCCTCATAGATGGCACGATGGCAGTGGCCAGCAAATCGGGATAGGAGAGCTTGCGCCCCCTGTTATTAGTGACTGCTTGTGGCTTCTAGAGCACTAATGGGGACACAGCCTCATAGATGGCACGATGGCAGTGGCCAGCAAATCGGGATAGGAGAGCTTGCGCCTCCTGTTATTAGTGACTGCTTGTGGCTTCTAGAGCACTAATGGGGACACAGCCTCATAGATGTCACGATGGCAGTGGCCAGCAAATCTTACTCTCCTTTTACGTACTGACAGTATACAAACTATATTGTCGCTTCGTAATCTTTCGTAGGTATATTTTATTGTTGATGTGGTCAACTGGGAAATTCATAAAACCGTCCAATACGTTATTCCTGACAGGTATAGAATTTCACTATTCTGGCAAACGACAAAAATAAAAATTAAGTCTACATTACCCACGTCAATAACATTTTTTTATGGTCTAATAAAAACGGATGCAGATAGCCACTCTATATCAAATTGTCTATATATACATGTATATATACATGTATATATACATGTATATATACATGTATATATACATGTATATATACATACGTACATAGATGCACAGAAGCATACATGATGGCAACTTATATTTCCATTTCTTACATGTCTTCGTCTCCATCCTAATTTATGGGCTATATTGAGCACATTATTGATGATTTCATTCGAATGAAACAGTTCTAGTCCTGTAGAGAGAGAGAGCGTGAGAAAGAGGGCAAGATAGATAGATAGAGAGATGGAGAGAGAGACAGAGATGGATAAAGAGAGAGAGAGAGACAGAGATGGATAAAGAGAGAGAGAGAGACAGAGATAGATAGAGAGAGAGAGATGGAGAGAGAAACAGAGATAGATAGATCGAGAGATGCAGAGAGATAGAGATAGAGAGAGAGAGCGCGTGAGAAAGAGGGCAAGATAGAGAGATGGAGAGATGGAGAGAGAGACAGAGATAGATATGTTTCTTTATTAGCCACAGAGGCACAAAAGAAGGGGACAAATACAAAGGGGGAAGTTTACATAGAATAAAAACGTGTAAAATATTATCACAAATGTAATTTAAAAATTAGTCGATTTTCCCCAATAGGGGAAGACATTACATATGGGTAACACATACCCCCGAAAAAAAAATGTGCAACCCTCATCTCCAGGAGTACGAAGAGTTTGTACTCCTTTCCTCTCCTCCTCTTTTTCCTCAACCTACAGGCTGATATAGAGAGAAGATAGATAGATAGATAGAGAGAGTGGGAAAGATAATAGATAGATAGGTGGGGAGAGAGAGAGAGATAGAGAGAGAGATTGTTAAAGATAGATAGATAGATAGATAGATAGAGAGAGAGAGTGGGAAAGATAAAAGATAGATAGATAGATGGGGAGAGAGAGAGAGAGAGAGAGCGAGAGAGAGAGAGATATTGTTAAAGATAGATAGATAGAGAGAGTGGGAAAGATAATAGATAGATAGATGGGGAGAGAGAGATAGATAGAGAGAGAGAGAGAGAGATTGTTAAAGATAGATAGATAGGAAAGAGACAGAGAGAGAGATAGAGAGAGAGAGAGATTGTTAAAGATAGATAGATAGGAGAGAGAGAGAGAGAGAGAGAGAGAGAGAGAGAGATTGTTAAAGATATATAACGATCTACAAGTATTCAGTTACGTAAATGTGATTAAATGTTGAAAGATATAATCACGAGTAAAACCAAGAGAATAAAAGTAAATGTAATAATGTAGAGAGTTTCAACGTCAGAGCGGAACAGTCTAGAAATCAATTAGATATCGTATTGTAATAGATATTGTTATTTTGTGCAGTGGAGCGTCTATAACGGATTATCTCTATAGAGGATAGATACCTGATACAGAGTAGCTAGGCTTGGACTTCCTCTATTGCTGAAACATACACACACACACAGAGACACAGGCACATACACACAGAGACACAGGCACACACACACACAGACACAGGCACAGACACAGAGACACAGGCACACACACACAGAGACACAGGCACAGACATACACATACATACACAGAGACACAGGCACACACACACAGAGACACAGGCACAGACACAGAGACACAGGCACACACACAGAGACACAGGCACACACTCTCACACACATAAACACGGAGACAGACACACACTCTCTCTCACACACACACACACACATGCACAGACGCAGACGCACACGTACACAGGCACACACTCTCACACATATACACACACACACAGACGCAGACACACACGGAGACAGACACAGGCACACACTCTCACACACATACACACACACACCTGCACAGACGCAGACACACACGGAGACACACAGAGACACAGGCACACACTCTTACACACACATGCACAGACGCAGACACACACGTACACAGACACACACGGAGACACACAGAGACACAGGCACACACTCTCACACACATACACACACACACACACATGTACAGACGTAGACACACACGTACACAGACACACACTCTCTCACACACACATGCGCAGACACAGACACACACGTACACAGACACACACGGAGACACACACTCTCACACACACACACATGCGCAGACACAGACACACACGTACACAGACACACACTCTCACACACACACACATGCATACACATATATAGGCACGTATACACACACAGGAGTTGAGACTGATAGATAGTATTAGCAACTAGAAAGACCAATGGCAACATCGTTTCCTCGGTCCGATTTGACGAAAGTCGATCGACTGTCGATCTATATATATATATATATATATATATAGGAACGAGTAGGACCCCGACGGCTGAGCTCAAGCCGTTTCGACGGCTAATTCTGGACGCTAATTCTGAGTCCAGACTTAGCCGTCGAAACGGGTTGAGCTCAGCCGTCGGGGTCCTACTCGTTCCTATTACCCACTCTACTACCCTAAGTATTGAGTACTTTGGTGCGTTATGGTCCATCTGGTTCCTTACCACATTTCCTTCGTTATATATATATATATTTCCTTATGGATTCGCAATCGTGAGGTTGTGAGTTCGATTTCCGGACCGGGCGATGCGTTATGTCCTTGAACAAGACACTTTATTTCACGTTGCTCCTTCTACCTGGAGTTGCGACCGATAGATAGTATTAGAAATTGGAAAGACCAACGGAAACATTGTTTCCTCGGTCCGATTTGACGAAAGTCGATCGTTCCTTTGTATATGTTTTATTACATCTATTAAAATGTAACTCTGTACTGCATATCTATGTCAGATCATACATTTTTTTCTTTTCTCTTTATGCTTTGATTTTCCTTTCCGTCTATAGAAAGTAACTTTACTGAACAAATACGTTGCAACAGTTTGCATTCTCCGCTGCATAATAATGCACACCTTTCCTTTTATTCATTTATTTGTATTTCCAGTTTTGTTGTTTTCTTTCGTCTCCTCCTTTATTTATATATTTATATATTGTATACTTTACTATTGACTTTTGTATTGTACAAGTTGTCACTCCTTTTCAGGTTGAGGTGACCAGAAAACTACTACTACTACTACTACTACAACTATTACTACTACTACTACTACTACAACTACTACTACTACTACTACTACTACTACTAATACTACTACTACTACTGCGAGTATTTTTTCAAGGCGATGAGTTGGCAAAGTCGAGAGAAGAACGGAAAGATGCTTTGCAGTATATGTTCCGGCTCTTTGACTACTAAGTTCAAATGAAACCGATAAAACATATTCTTTCCAGCCCTTCTGTGTCGATAAAATACCTGTCACCTACTAACGGTTGTTTCCCTTCACTCTGTTGGAAACAACTACGTCATGAGCTGCAACGTGAATGCTCTACTAACCCTTATAGAACCCTTTTGTGGACGGGACGAGAATAAACCTGATTTTGTTTCGTTACTGTTAGGTTTATAACTTGTTTTCATTAGACATCCAAGGTCTTGCTTATATTTTGTGTATTAATTGTATTTCTACGTAATATGTGTGCAATACCTAATAGAGTATTATATAGACAAGATCCCAGACTTCCTTTGCTTACAGAATGAGGTCGAGTTTATATCATATTGGAACAAGGAAAGTCTTTTAAGGAAGCGCTACCTGAAACCTATTATTAATAATAGACACGCAGATATGTGGGGTGTACTAACTTGACTTAACTATTGTGTTCCAATCTCTGTTTGTGCATGGGTTAATTTTCTTGATTTTTATATCATATCTTGTGTTAATTATTTTGTGATTCATAAAAATGCTATACTTATTTCATGTTTTGCCAAATTAATCTATCCATTGTGTAACGTCCTTGACCTTACCAGCTGTGAAATAAAGTGAAATTTAATCAACCTTACCCAACCCACACATTTTATAGCCATTTGTATGTTTTAAGAATCCATAGCTTGCTGTTTATTCAATATTTCTGACGCCATGCTTTGCAGCAAAGAGTTACGGCCCTTTATAGCCTAATTTCAAATCCCGCCGAGGTTAACTTTGTCTTTCCTCCTTACAGGTTCGATAAAATGAAGTACCAGTAATACACTGGGATAATTGCTGGCCTTGTGCCAAAAGTAGAAACAATTATTATGGTGGTGGATTGGCGGTATCGGTAGAGGGTCGGACGCAATGCTTTGCAGCAAAGAGTTACGGTCCTTTACGGTCTGAGTTCAAATCCCGCCGAGGTTAACTTTGCTTTTCATCCTTACGGGGGCGATAAATCAAAGTACCAGTAATACACTGGAATAATTGCTGGCCTTCTGTCTATAATAGAAATCATTAATATGGTGCATTGGCAGAACCTCTAAAGCACTGGATACTCTAGATCACAGGTTCTCAACCCATTTAGGCCAAACGTCCCGTTTTGTCCTTCGAAAGCACGACCCCCCCTCCCCCTATTTTTCCATTTTTCAATATACTACTGATTTTTATATCAGTAGATTACTAAAAAATTGATTAACAATATTCCAAAGATGTGTGTATTACCTGCTTATATGTTGTATGTGGTCCTAGATGTGTGCGCTACTCGCTTCTGCTTTTCTTTTCTTTTTTTTATTTGTAATATTATTTATACAATAGGGAATAAAATAGATCTACATAGTGTTAACTCGTTGCGGCTGAGTCAATAATTTCAGACATGAAATACATTGTTATCGGTGAAGGAAAGATAAGATTCTAACTGGCTGCACTCAAAGTGTCTTTGACCCAGTTGACTGTGGGTTTTTCCATTTTTAGGATCTCAGTTACCGGTTAACGTCTCAATTACCGGACATGCCTTCACACCTGCTCACAGCTGCGGTTAGACTATAGTTATGCTGTCTGCAAGCTCATTCAAATGCATTCACACTGGCTGTCTCAAAGACATACAAATATGGCTTATAAAACTTACCAAAATAAAGAGCCTTCCAGCGTCCCCTAGCCCCCCTCCCCCAGCTCCAAACGCCCCCCTTACGCGACCTTGCTCCGAAACGCCCCCTGGAGTTCCGAAACGCCCCCGGGGGTG
>OZ024753.1:40492828-40495328 GCA_964016885.1 Eledone cirrhosa
GTGACGTATTGTTCAAAGATGGAACAACTTTGGTCCTTGATTTACATGAGAACACACATACACACACATACACACACATACACACACATACACACACACACATAAATACATAAACACCTATATATATATATATAGACCGAGCTGAGGATCCGAATGAGGTGAAACATTTGTTCTCGGTATGGTGAATTAACTGTTGTGGAATTACTTCTCTCTCTCTCTATATATATATATGTGTGTACAGGAAAAGAGTCGTCACGACCCCGATGGCTGAGCTCCTGCCGTTTCGACAGCTATATATATATGTATATATATATATATATCACTTAAGAAACGGAGAATCAGTGGTGCGACGAATTAAAATTTATTAGACATATTACAATCGTTTTTTTCTCTCTCTCTCTCTCTCTCTCTCTCTCTCTCTCTCTCTCTCTCTCTCTCTCTCTCTCTCTCTCTCTATCTATATATATATATATATATATATATATATATATATATATATATATATATATATATATATAATATATATATATTAAGCCCTCTTTGGATTTTGGTCTTCGAATTTATAATATTACTATATATATATTTATATATACAGGAATATTATAAATTTGAAAACTAAAATCCAAAGAAGGCTTAATATATATATATGTGTGTGTATGTATGTATGCATATATATATATATACTTTTTATGTTTGTTTTATTTATGTTATAGTATTTATGTTTTTGTTCTATTTTTCTGAGCTAAAAAGAAACTGTCTGAAATTTGTAATAAGTTTTCTGATAACCTGTGTGATTCTTTTAAAGGTATTTAAAATATGTTGTGTACTGGGTGTATATGTGTGCATATGTATATATATACATATATTATAAATTTGAAGACTAAAATCCAAAGAGGGCTTAATATATATATATTTGGATTGCTGGATTGTTGGATATAAAATCGACTTGAAGTCCACAACTGACACATTTTGATTCTATATCTGGTTGTATAGGATTCACTTTGGAATAAACATCAATAGCAACAACAAACATAGCTTGATCCATTACTACTTCTAATATCACGACCAAAATGATGCCAACTACAACTGTAACAAAAACAACAACAATAGCACCAGCAACAACAATAACAATAACCACAGTCACTGCAAGTGAAAGTAGTAATAGCTTTACAAACAAAAGCAACGTAAAGAATATTAGCAAATATAAAATGAATAGTTGCGGTAATGGTAGATATACATAAAAAACAGTAGCAGCCATATAAATTGTTTTTTCAACAAGTTGCGGTAACTGAATGCACCAACAGCAACAACATCATCAATATAAAAAAGAAAAAAACAACAAAACTTCAACAGACAGACAATGGTAAAAATAATAACAAGCATACAAAAATAAGACAACAGACACTTGATAACAAAAAAAAAAAATAAACCGTTGAATAAAACCAAAATGGCGGAACATCAAATAACCGAATTGAAAAAAAAAATAAAAAAGAGCTAGAGAGAAAGTGAGGGAGTAAATAAATAAGAGAGAGAGAGAGAGAGAGAGAGAGCGAGAGAGAAAAGTGGTGATTCGATATGGAGAGAGGGGAAGGTTTCCAAACGAGGCAGAATAATGGATCGCATGCTCAATCGATTTTATTGACTACATCTCATTGGTATTCAAGCGTGAAAGGAGCTTTTTTTTTATTTGTAGATATATATATATATATTTTTGCTTTTTCTATAATATCGTGTTTTGTTTTTGTGTTTCTTAGTTCCTTATTTCAATATGCATCGTTGCTCATACAACTAGTTTCGCTTAATGTGATGAATACTGCTTGTAATTTCATCGTATTTTTATTATTATTATTATTATTATTATTATTATTATTATTATTATGGCGGTGGACTGGCAGAATCGGTAGAGCGTCGTAGAAAATGCTTCGCAGTATTTACTTATGGCCCTTTACATACTGAGTTCAAATCCCACCGATGGTAGCTTTGCCTTTCATCCTTACGATGTCGATAAAATAAAGTACCAGCAACGCTCTGGGGGCAAATTAATCGACTTTACCCCCCCCCAAGGTTGTTTATTGTTTTTATTATACAAAACCCCAAAACGAGCACACGCACACACAGACACACGGATACTTAGACAAACACACACACACATATATATATATATATATCAATGGTATCTATTATGTATTTGATACGACTTCATCAGACAGCAATTTGTAATGTCTTGTTCAACGTGTGATATGTTCCTGGCGGATTTTGATGTTGCTCTACCAATGCCCAGCATATATATATCAGAATTATTGGATTGGCAGTATCGGTAGAGGGTCGGACGTCATGCTTTGACGCATAGAGTTACGGCCCTTTCTATTCTGAGTTCAAATCCCGCCGAGGTCAACTTTGCCTTTCATCCTTATGGGGTCGATAACATAAAGTACCTGTAATGTACTGGGTAATTGCTGGCCTTGTACCAAAAGTAGAAACAGTTATTACTATTATCATT
>OZ024753.1:40502828-40510328 GCA_964016885.1 Eledone cirrhosa
TTACACACTGGGGTTGATTTAATCGATTTTCCCCTCACCTCCAAAAGTGTTGGCTTTATGCCTGTGGATTGGCAGTATCAGTAGAGGGTCGGACGCCGTGCTTTCCAGCATAGTTACGTCCCTTTACGATCTGAGTTCAAATCCCGCCGAGGTTGACTTTGCCTTTTATCCTTACGGGGTCGATAAAATAAAGTACCAGTAATGCACTGGGTAATTGGTGGCCTTGTGCCTAAAGTAGAAACAATTATTAATATATATATATATATATATATATATATATATATATATATATATATATATATATATATAGGAAAAGAGTCAGGACCCCGACGGCTGAGTTCCGGCGGTTTCGACAGCTAGATCCGAACTGTTCCGATCTAGCTATCGAAGCGGCCAGAGCTCAGCCGTCGGGGTCCTGACTCTTTTCCTATTACCCACTCTACTACCCAAAGTATCGAGTACTCTGGTGCGTTATGGTCCATGTGGTTTTTTTACAAAACTTTGTTTATATATATATATATATATATATATATATATATATATATATATATATATATATATATATATATATATATATATATGCATACATATATTTAATATAGAAAGGCTTCTACTGGACTAGAACTGTTTCATTCGGGAGAAGTCATCAGGAAGCCCTGATGCTTTGTATTGAGTACCAAACTTACTGTGAATACCCCCAGTTGAACCCGGGTTAAACTTATATATATATATATATATATATATATGCATTTATGTTTAAATACGTATGCATACTAGGGTTTCGATTAGTTTCATTAAGTGTGTGTATGTGTGTGGGGTGTATGTGGGAGTGTGTCTTTGTGTGCGATTCTCGCTATCGCTACTCGGAGTTTTCCGCTTCTGTACAATCTTTTAGTCGATACTGTAGTAAATGGAAAATAGTTAAGAAAAATAGTGGATTGAATTATTACTGATTCCTTGCTATCTTTGGTTTTTACACTTGAGCTAGTTATTTTTAGTGTCCTCTGTTTTTAGAGGCTCAGATTCCACTCTCTTCTTTTCACTGATCTTTGATCTTGAGCCAGGATGTAAAACTTCGCCACGGGACGTAAAATTTATCTATTTACTCCACTCCTGTAAAGATATGCAGCCTGTATATTACCCAATATTATAAAGAATTTTTAACTTTCATTATATTTCCAGATGTATTTTATAGAAGAATAGTGTTGATACCATCTGTGAATCTAAACTTGTAAATGTACTGATGGAATATACCGTGGTGTAGATTCAACCAGCGGTTATGAAAAAACAACGCAGGAGCAAAGGACTCCTAGCTGTGACCAGCCAGTATACTGTAGATTACATTCACCATATCTTTACTGGTTTCACTCTTTGTAAATGTTCCATGCAATGTAATATCCTAGAAGGTATTTATTGCAATATAACAACCTTAGTGCTAATAGATAAGTCTGTTAGTTATTTTAGTGATTTCTGTTTCTGGAAACACCATGCACCATGCTATGGGACATAACTACAGAGAGCTAGTTTTTATACAGTGCAAAATTAAACACATACTCTCTCTCTCTCTCTCTCTCTCTCTCTCTCTCTCTCTCTCTCTCTCTCTCTCTCTCTCTCTCTCTCTCTCTCTCTCTCTCTCTCTCTCTCTCTCTCTCTCTCTCTCTCTCACACACACACACACAATACTCATTCGTAAACACACAAACACCTACATACGAGAGTGAGCTGGAAAATTCATAGGCTGACTATAAAGATAGGATGCTAAAGCTATGAATCTTGCATGCATTAATTTTAACTCTTCTTGGTAGAGTGTTGGATGCCATGCTTTGGCGCATAGAGTTACGGCCCTTGCCATTCTGAGTTCAAATCCCGCCGAGGTTAACTTTGCCTTTCATCCTTAGGGGGTCGATAAAATAAAGTACCAGTAATACACTTTGTAATTGCTGGCCTTGTGCCTAACGTAGAAACAATTAATTTTAACTCTTCTTATTAATAACTGCATTATTTCTTTCCAAGGACTATATTAAAAAATAAACCTCATTTGGTCATTCCATGAGAGTATCTTGGTCTTCCTGTGAACGTTTCAGCCCCAAACCTTTCAGACGACCCTCTTATGTGTATGTATATTATGTC
The DNA here is from genome assembly GCA_964016885.1 of Eledone cirrhosa. Lineage (NCBI taxonomy): Eukaryota > Metazoa > Mollusca > Cephalopoda > Octopoda > Eledonidae > Eledone > Eledone cirrhosa. The sequence goes on from OZ024753.1 coordinate 40,504,959, forward strand.
AGGTTAACCCCCAGGCTCACAGTTATATATTAAAACTTTAATTCTAAAGGCTATGTCCTTGTATTAAAAACTGGACTAGCCACAACACAGAGAGGCTCTTCTACGAATGACGGATAACAGTGACCAGTGGCGATGGCTAACTAAGATAGCGTCTAGAGTGGCACCTCAACGACTGGTTGCACCAGTGGCACACCCAGGGTGGCATATCTAGGGTAGCACTATAAAAACTGGTTGCACCAGTAGCATATCTAGGCTGGAACACTAACGACTGGCTGTACCAGTGGCACATCTAGGCTGGAATATCTGGGGTGGCACGTCTTGGGTATCACTCTAATAACTGGCTGTACCAGTGGCACATGTGGAGTGGCACATCTAGGGCGGCACTCAAGTGTGGCACATGTAGAGTGGCACATCTAGGGCGGCACTCAAGTGTGGCACATGTAGAGTGGCACATCTAGGGCGGCACTCAAGTGTGGCACATGTAGAGTGGCACATCTAGGGTGGCACATCAAGGGTAGCAGATGTAGGGTGGCACATGTAGGGTTGCACATCTAAGGTGGCACATTAAAGCCCTTTACGTCCTTAGTTCAAATCCCACCGAGGTTAACTTTGCCTTTCATCCTTACAGGGTCGATAAAATAAAGTACCAGTAATGTACTGTGGGTGGATTTAATCGTCTTTTCCCTACCCCAAAATTGCTGGCCTTGTGCCTATATAAGAAGCCATTATTATCGGTGGATTGGCACCATGCTTTGCAGCAAAGAGTTACGGCCCTTTATGGTCTGAGTTCAAATCCCGCCGAGGTTAAGTTTGTCTTTCATCCTTACGGGGTCGATAAAATGAAGTACCAGTAGTGCATTGGGGTCGATTTAATCAACTTTCCCCTCCCCACACAATTGCTGGCCTTGTGCCTAAATCAGAAACCATTATTATTATTATTATTATTAATATCATTAATATTAATATAATTAGTTTGGTGGATTGGCAGTATCGGTAGAGGGTCGGACGCCATGCTTTGACGCATAGAGATACGCCCCTTGCCATTCTGAGTTCAAATCCTGCCGAGGTTAACTTTACCTTTCATCCTTGCGGGGTCGATAAAATAAAGTACCAGTAATGCACTGGGTAGTTGCTGGCCTTGTGCCCAAAGTAGAAACAATTATTATTATAAATACCAGTAATGCACTGGGTAATTGCTGGCCTTGTGCCAAAAGTAGAAGCAATTATTATTATAAAGTACCAGTAATGCACTGGGTAATTGCTGGCCTTGTGCCAAAGGTAGAAGCAATTATTATTATAAAGTACCAGTAATGCACTGGGTAATTGCTGGCCTTGTGCCAACAGTAGAAGCAATTATTATTAATATCATTATTATTATTAATATTGGTTTCACTGCTAGACTCATTCGTTGTAATATCTCCTTTTGTCGCCGATGTTGCTGTTGCTCTTGTTGTAATTGTGTTGCTGGTGTTATCATTGTTGTTACTGGTGTGTTGTGTGTCGTATATTTTTACTGTTAGTAGTGTTGTTATTGTTGTTGTTGTTGTTCTGTGTGTATACATCGAACTAATGAATACAATTCATGCAGGCAGAAATGTTTGCGCAGCAAGTAACATTCACAGAACCGAACAAAGGAATGTTCACTAGATCAATATTGATTTGTGTGGATCAGGGAAAAAGGATGCATGAAGGTGTTATATGGTTGGGTGGTGGGTGGATGGATGTATTGAGTGTGTGTTTGTGTGTGAAAACGTGAGTTTGAGTATATATGCGTGAGTGTGTGTGTGTGTGTGTGAATCTGTCTCTGTGAGTGAATATGTGCATATGTGTGTGTGTGTGTGTGTGTGTGTGTGTGTGTGTGTGTGTGTGTGTGCAGACATTCTAAACACATTTGTAGTGGTAAAATATGTGAAGGAGGGGTACTGAAAAGATAGAACAACAAAAACAAAAAAAATAGAAGGAAGATGAAGATGGAGAACGAGAAATAAGGAGATGAGAACGAGAAAGAAGGAGATGAGAATGAGAAATAAGGAGATGAGAATGAGAAATAAGGAGATGGAGAACGAGAAAGAAGGAGATGAGAACGAGAAAGAAGGAGATGAGAACGAGAAAGAAGGAGATGAGAATGAGAAATAAGGAGATGGAGAACGAGAAAGAAGGAGATGAGAACGAGAAAGAAGGAGATGAGAACGAGAAAGAAGGAGATGAGAACGAGAAAGAAGGAGATGAGAATGAGAAATAAGGAGATGGAGAACGAGAAAGAAGGAGATGAGAACGAGAAAGAAGGAGATGAGAACGAGAAAGAAGAAGATGAGAACGAAAAAGAAGAAGATGAGAACGAAAAAGAAGATGAGAACGAGAAATAAGGAGATGAGAATGAGAAAGAAGAGAATGAAAACGAACAAGAAGAAAATGAGGACGAGGAGGATGAAGATGGAGAAGGAGAAAGAAGAGGATGAGAACGAAAAAAAAAGATGAGAACGAGAAAGGAAAATATTAAGATTGTGTAAGATGGTGAACATATTTATATTTCTATATTTCTATTTCAGATATTGAAGCCCTTAGTTTTCACAATAGTGGATATATTCAACTGAATATTATTAGGAAGAAGAAAGAAAATAACGAAAACAAAATCAATAATATATATAAAAAATAAAAATAAAAAAAATAAAATAATCGATACCTCACTCGTTTAGAAAATAGTTGAAAGAATACACATATATTCCTCCACATGTATTCCCATATATATTCCCACATGTAAAACACATGTATAAACACATCGTTATTGTATTGTATGATGTGTATCTGTGTATGTGTACTGTGTATGTTGGTATATACATACATATATTCATATATATATATACATATATATACATATATATATATATATATATATATACCTATAGGTATAATTATAGGAAAATGTATATATATATTATATATATATATATATATATATATAAGCTGCATAACTGCGAAAAAGAAGACCTTGCTACAAGCTGTGTTATGTTTTATAGTGAAACCTACTCTAGTTTTATGACAATTTGTTCATAATGCATCTAAATTGTTTCATTGTTTTGAGTGTGTTGTAAACAATATTGAAACTACATATAGAGAGATCACATCAAACATGGACCCCTTTAAACGTTACGTAGTAACCTCCATTTTCTTTTTTATTGTTTAATCCAGGAAGGAAGGGTGTGTTCTACCACTTGTTCCAGCAATCCTTAGATTAGTAGGTGCAAGGAGTTAGATTATCGACAGGCTTTAAAGTAGGCATGGGTAACCTTTTTCGAGAAGCGGGCCGCAGGTTGCCGATGGCTGCTTTAAAGGTTTGCAACATAATAGATCCCGCTAAAACCATCTAAGGATCTGATGATGGTATTAAAACAGGTGGCGTATTTAGCCTACCTAATTAGGTAATATTTGAATTTGAAAATAGAACCTAATGAACTGGTGCAAATAGTGTAAACTATCTTTTCCTGCACTCTAACTATTTTATTAATGCATCCTGGGGTTAGTATTTTAATTTTTCCTCTCTGAATGGATGAAAGGTAAAGGTGCGCCGACTGGGATTTGAACTCAGAGCGCAATAATTCGGAACCAACACTACCAAATATTTATGTCCTGCTACATAAGATCCCTCCACTTCCACCCCACTACCTCCACTACCACCCCACTACCACCACCACTACCACCCCACTACCACCACCACGTCGTAGGTATGAAATATGGCCTTCACCGGAAATTATTATCAGTTTCTGTGTTTCCCATTTTCTTTACGTAAGAAGGGGACTGGGTTATTAGAATTGGTAGACCGTCAGCTAAAATAAGATTGCAGTTTATGTTCTGGCCCTGTACCGTCTGAGTTCGAATCTTGCCGAGTTCAGACACGCCTTTCATCGTTCCAGTAGAAAATAAAGTATTAATCAAGAACTGGAGTTGATTCAATGACTGTTGCCCCTCCCTCCAAATTTGCTGGTCTTCTGCCTACATTAAAAAGCCAAATACTTTAACCTGAGATTATAGAAATTCGAGAGACTGGGTTCGAATCCTAAGCAATAATAAAATTTATTTTCTTTTCTTTATATTCATTCATTTAAAGACGAATGGAAGAAATACTTTCCAAGTAGAACACATAGGCATTGGTCTTCTTTTCTTCTTCTTCTTCTTTTTCTTCTTCTTCTTCTTCTTCTTCTTCTTCTTCTTTCACTACCACCTCCTCCTCCTCAACGCACCTAAAAAAAAAGTAGACATGTCAGGGGGTCCGAGAAGTACTTCAAGATGAAAGGAACTTAGAATAAGGTACAGCTGTTTCCTCAGTTCTGACATAAATGTCAGAGAAACACATGTGCGGACATAGTGATCGGATGTTCGCTAAAAAGCAAGAGAAATCCATCTTAGGCCGTTTAACAAACAGGTGCTGAGTTATATGTATATATACATACACACACATATATATATATATATTTATATATATATATATATGCATTTAAAGAAACACACAGGTACACACACGCACACACAAACACCCGCAAATATATATATATATATATATATATATATATTTGTGTGTGTATATATATATATATATATACATATATACATATATATATATATATATATATATACATATATAAATATATATATACATATACATATACATATATATATATACATATATATACATATATATATATATATATATATATATATATGTATATATATATATATATATATATATATATATATATATATATATAGGGTGTCTGAGAAAAGTAGACACACTTCAACACCATTCTAATAAATATTGCCTCTACAGATAATCAAAGTATGTATACATTTTTGGGGGACACCCTACATGTGTATATATATATATATATATATATATATATATAGTGTATTTTGCAATACACTGTATGCTTAATTAAAAGCATTTTGATGACCTTACGCTGTTTGTTGAAAAAAGAAGTAAGTGACATACTTTAATTAAGCATACAGTGTATTGCAAAATACACTGTATATACATTCATATATATATCGCTATTTCAGAGAACCAATTCTAATTTTATATATATATATATATATAATGTACAAACATACATACATATACATCTGTGTGTTTGTGTGATTGTGTGTGTTTGGGTGCATGTGTGCGTTTATTTGTTTGTCTTCTCTCATTTTGAATTCGTTCGTCTCAAAATGAGTTCGTTTCCAAAGACCAAATAAATCAATATTTACTCATACAGAAATCTAACAATATAGGCGGAAAGAAATGGAATCAATATATTTGATCATTGGTTGACTGAATCACATTTGACCTGGGGCTAAACAACAGTAACAACAACAGAACTATCAACAGTATTGTTA
>OZ024753.1:40515328-40547828 GCA_964016885.1 Eledone cirrhosa
GGTTCTTAGTTAACTTCAACCATACGTCCTCATCAGATAAAATAAGATGATGCATGACATACCCTGACATAGTAGATGGTTAAGATTTCATGACCGAATCTTAACCATCTACTATGTCAGGGTATGTCATGCATCATCTTATTTTATCTGATGAGGACGTACTGTTGAAGTTAACTCAGTACCTCTGAAATATGTATAATAAAATACACTTGATCACACGAATGTCTACTTTTGTTAATATTTTGAATTAATATTATATATATATAGTTAGAGAAGTTAATTGAGTGGCTGCTATTTGCAGTATAGCAATATAAGGTTGCACTTACCAATGAAACTGTCGTAAATACCTGGATTAAATCCTTCTCTTAATGCTTACCTGTGTTTTCTCTTTTATACTATATATATATATATATATATATATATTATATATTTACTAGACCATATTTTAAATTACATACAAGCACACAATCACAGAGTTTTAGTAATAGCAACATATATATATATATATATATATATATATATATATATATATATATATACTGCTGCTGGATCTGAAGATGATTATAGAGAAGAAGAAGAAGAAGAAGAAGAATGCGGGTTTGTACAACATTGCCTCAGCGGTTGTGCTGCTGTTGTTGCTGCTACTATTGCTGCACTGCTGTCAGCGCTGCTACATAGGCTGTAGCTGTTCCTGCTGCTGTTGATACTGTTGTTACTGCTGTTGTTGTTATTGTTATTACTGCTGTTGTTATTGTTGTTATTTCTACTGTTGTTATTGTTGTTGTTGTTGCTGTTGTTTGTTATACAGTCAACATGAGATCCCATGTATTTCCCAACCCCACCCCACCCCACCACAAAACTGATTTCTTTGTTTTTAATGAAACACACGTGCAATACAGGTGTATCGCTAAGTAGAGCTGGGGTGGTGGTGATGGTGGTGATGATGATGGTGCTAGTGATGGTGGTGTTGGTGATGGTGGCGGTGTTGGTGGTGATGGTGGTGATGATGATGGTGATGGTGACGGTGGTACTAGTTGTTATAGTGGTGAGGGTGTTGATGCTGGTGCTGATTGTGTTAGTGCTGGTGATGGTGGCGGTGGTGCTGGATGTTCTAGTGGTGATGGGTTGTGTTAGTGGTGGTGGTGATGGTTATGCTAGTGGTGGTGTTACTGGTGTTGATGCTAGTCGTGGTGTTGTTGGTGGTGTTGCTGGTGGCGGTGAAAATATTGTTGCTATAAGTACAGGCCAGTAGTGTTGTTGGCGGCACTGTTTGTGTTAGTCGTTGTTGTATTAGCTTTAGTTGCTGTATGTTACCAGTGGTGTTGGTAGCAGTAGTACAATTATCAGGGGTTCGATGTTGCTGGTATTGTTGTTGTTATAAGAGATGCAGGGTATCCAAGGCCCACTGGTAAATGTAGTTCCACAACATGACAAAACACTAAATACTTCGTTGTTTCTGAATACTTTTTTTCTGAATTTCCGACGAACGCTTAAACTACTTATTTGCTATTAGCCGACTTACCTTTATTGGGAATATTATGGCTACGTCTCCGGGTAGGGACTACGAATACCCTCCTCTTTTAACTTCTCCAGATTCTGAGGCCTTTCGTTATTGTCCTGAACACTTCAAAATCTTAGGCACTGTATTAGCGAAATCATTAATTCTTCCGCTGAAAGCCCTTGCGGCATTTATTCAGGCTTCTGACTTTCTGAATTGAAATCCCACTTCCAATTTGAAAATATTTTCTTTTCCCACCCCACACCTGGTTCGGAATGTTTTCTGAAAAAATGGTCATGCCCGCTACCCTCTAACCAGAGTAAGTAATAAAACAAGAAAGAAGATAGGAAACGAACCCATTGACAGCTCGGATCCTGCAAAAGTATTTCCTTTGGTCTTTCCACTGCAGATACTATCTTCAGGTTAAATATTCTGGCAAGAAAATAACAATACTACGACTAAGTAAGAACCCCTCCTCCCACCGAAAAATCTCATCAAAGATGAAATTAATTGCTGTAAAATTAATTTCTTTATAATGTCTCACATAAAGGTACTCTTTACGACCCAAGTGAAGGCGTATGGCTAAGTGGTAAGAGAATTGGATTCACAATCTTGAGGTTGTGATTTCGTTTCCTGGACTGGGCGATGCGTTATGTCCTTGAGCAAGACACTATATTTCACGTTGCTTCTTCTCCCTGGAGTTGCCACCGATAGATAGTAGTAGCAATAGGAAAGACCAACGGAAACATTGTTTCCTCGGTCCGATTTGACGAAAGTCGACCGACTACATTACAACCCCCCAAAAACAGGCAACAGAAAGTGACATTTGATGATAAGATATGTATGTTAATCTTAATTCCCATGTGAACTTAATGACAACGGAAGAATCTGAGATAAGTTAATTGTATTGTCAATAATTAGTATTAAGTTAGCTTTTACTACACAAGTTACGCATCTAATATACACCTGAATATGTGTTTATTTGCAGCTGCAAATTTTTGACAAGCTACGAGAATTCCAAATATGAGCGGGCACTTGATTGACAGGTTATGTACCAGTTTTATTTTTAAGGATTGCACCGTATTCGTATGTAAATATTTTTGTTTTTCAGCTTTCTCATCAATCTACATTCTCTCTCTCTCTCACTCCCTCTATCACACACACACACACACACACACACACACACACACACACACACACACACACACACACACACACACACACACACACACACATATCTATGTTGCTGCTACAATCTCTTGATCAAAGATTTTTGTACATGAAGAATTATATATATATATATATAATACTTGGACAATTTGTGAAGCCATCGTTACGTTTATTGAAGGCTTAACAAATCGTCCTTGCATTATTATATTACTCTGTCTAGCTCTACACCTCGCCACTGACGTGAACCTAAACATCGAGTGCTCACCTGGGTGAACCTACAGTAACATCATGTTACACCCCCTGGATATATATATATATATATATATATATGAAACCAATAAGACAGTGTTTTAGAATCTGTGTTTGTCTTGTCATTTCTTAAATATAACTAAACATGTATACATTTATTCCATGTACTGTGCCGTTTGTTTTGTTATTTTTGCTATTACTTTTACACACTCACATATGAATGAGTTTTTGTGTCGTAGAAAACAAAGAACAATTTGGGGAGAAGATTTAAAGATAGATACAGACTACATAAGTGTAAGTCGGTAGATCTATATTATTGCCAAATTTCAACGAATGTCCTTTAGGCGACAATACATATTCTTCTCATTGTCCTAAGTAGGGATAACCAGTACATGTACAGCAGATGTTACTTCCGCTGTATTTTCTTATATAGATCAGGCATTCAATTCAGAGTTGTGTTGCAAGAACATACGATTACTGTTGCTGTGTTTGAGCACCAAATGAACTCTAATAATGAGAGAAATTAGTGTCAAGCGTGTTACAGTCGTGATAATAACGTTTATTTTCAGCCATTGTTTATCTAGGCTTTCTTTATTAAACATAACCTTGTTTTTGCTATTATTTTTAATAGATCGAGTGAATAAAACATAGGGCATCTTTAACTAACATATGTAGAGTATTGCGGGTTATCATTAAAATCTGTATTTTTGTAACATTTCTAATACTTTATGTATATATGTATGGTACTGTAACATCCTTCTGGGGTAATGGTATTGACATACGGCGTTTCTTGGACATTTTGTAAAGATGGCGGAGCCCATCTCCTCTCCAGGTCTGAATACAGCAGATTTATTCCACAGAAGGGTAGATAGCTAGAAAGAGAAAGAGGATGAATCAAACCCAGTATCAGATTGTTACTTTTTTTTTATCGACCTCGAAGGGATGAAAGGCAGAGTTGACCTTGGTAAAATTTGAACTGAGAGAACAGTGAGCTAAACCGAACACCGCTAAGTATTCTACCAGACGTTCTAACGATTCTGCCAATTCTCCGCCTTCTCAATCTGACACGCATTCAATTTTCAGTCCTCCTATTCTCTTTGTATTTCTTTCTAAGTTTAAAAAGTCTTCCAGGTAAAAATGTTCAGCAACTTGGACTAAAACTTATGTTACCCGCCGTCTTGGTCTCTATGGGGTTCTTAACTAAAATATCTGGATAGTTTAGTTATTTCAATGCCAGTCTGTACGAGCAAGTCTCCGAATATTTGAAAGAAATCTTCATTTCCAGGTAGTATCTATGCCGTATGTTTTCACCACCTGTTTTATGTGTTTATTTTATAGCATTCAAGCAGTTTCAAACGGATATATCTACCCACATATGGTTGTTATTTTTTAAGTCAGGATCAGCGATTTCTATGATCAAAGGCATTTGCTTTGTGGACACTCCATACTTTGCCAAGCTGTATAAATCCAAAACTGCATAATCTACCGTGTACTCTGTCGCTTGAGATAGTATACTCTGGTTTGATAGAGATTCCTTGCTATTTCTTGCAGTTTAACCGTCATGGTACTGACTCCCTCGCTGCCTAGTTATGCAGTATATGTCAGACCTGCCAACCTCTAAAAATCCAAACGGGGTGTACCATGAAAAAAAGTGCCCCAAAACGGGGAGAAATGAGGCAAAATGGGATGATTTCTCCCCGTTTTGGAGCACTTTTTTTTCAAAAGAGAAAACATCTGTCACCCACCCCAAAGTTTGTGGGAGATCGGACGGGGAGAGTTGGCAGGTCTGATATGTTGATAATGTCCTTTTAGTCTTAGATTGATAAGGGACTTACACCATAATTTCATGTGTAAAAGGCTGATTAATATACCGATGTAAGTGTCATATAAATGATTCTTTATATGTATCCACAAAATACAGATTGCTTCAAATTTAGACATTTGAATTTCAAGGACAACCCATCTAGTAGGGTACCTGCATAGTTTTCACGTACCCAATTTTATTTTTAGTCTTTTAGCCTTAGGTTTACATGGGGCTATGACAAAATAAACTTGGCCTTGATACTACTGAGTGGTCACAGGATCACATTAGTGCAATGCAGATTTTCTAAACACCTAGTAATGAATATATATTTTGTAAACAGTCGACATGTTATTATCGTCATAATAACTTTATTTTTGTTGTTTGTTTGTTTCTATCTAATCTCTATGAATCATCACACAGTTACCAATTATATTAAAATTATAGCTACTGACTGCGAGGGGAAATATAATACCATTATATTACCCCTCGAATCATGTTTCCACCAGTTTTATGCAAGTTTCAGTTACGTAAAAATGTAGCACTCTAGTGCTGCATAAAAAATTACATTTTGGGAGTGTTGAGATGTTTGTATGTTTCATCAGTGTTGTTTGTTTTGTGTGTTTATTTCTTGCCCTTGGTATTTAAATCATTTGTTTATAGAACATCTCTGCTACATTTTGTTAGGTTTTTGTGTGAGTTGTGTATTAATATTGTGTGAAAATGGCCTGGAATGAGACGTGAATAACCGTTGTGGAATCTTAAGGGTTGTGAAAATGTAGTGTCTATGTGGTCAGCAGACCTGTCAACTCTCTCCGTTGGACGAGGAGATCTCCCACCCACTTTGGAGGGAGTAAGAGATGTCTTCTCTTGTGAAAATGGGTATAGCTTTCATTATGTAAACTCTCCCAATTTCTCCCCGTTTTCGGGCACTTCCTTTCATGGTACTCCTCGTTTAGGTTTTTAGAGGTTGGCAGGTCTGGTGTTATAGTATTGTGTGACAATAGCGTAGAATGAGATGTCTATAAGCGTATGGCTTGTGGTATTTTGTTAATTTATGAAAATGTAGTGTCTATGTGGACTGTGCTATATTATGTGGGGTGAGATCGTTGGGTATATGTTGTGTTGGGAGTGTTAGTTCATTTATAAACCAATTATAGAATATGTATGACTTCATATTTGGGAAAATAACAATTAAGATTCGTTATTTACATTGTTTTCAACACCTGAACCAGTTATAGAAATGCTTAATGGAGATGATAAAATAAATATGAGGTTTAACTGACATAATTTGGTTGAGCAATCAAGAGGAAAATCTCTGAATGTTTCTAGATTTTTGTTCTTGAGTTTTTTAATTATTTGACTACAGAAGTAAAACCTACGTCATTATTTACCCGCTCTATAGTATTATGTGTGTATGGATCCATAACCCGAGTGGAGAGAATCGCCTTTCCAGGTAGGAACACAGTGCTATAGAGAGGAAGAATCGATTTTAATACTGGAATCGTATTTTTCTCATCGATCTCGAAAGGATGAAAGGCGAAGTTGTAACGGCCAGGATTTGATCTCAGAGCTCAGAAAACCAGAACGAACACCGCAAAGCATTCTGTTCAAAGTTTTAAGGACTCTGCCAATTCGCCATTCTGTAGTATTCAAATATAAAAAAAAACAAAACATATTTTCAAAAAACATTGTGATAGTTGGAAATGAGGTTAATTGATATTCTCATTACGAAGGAGCGCTAGCCATACATTTCTGTCATAAAACAATGTATTGTTTTCACCGTTTAGTGAGGGGGAAGGAAATTGCTCATAAACATTTTGAAGGACTAAAATAATTGTTTCTACTTTTGGCACAAGGCCAGCAATTACCCCAGTCCATTACTGGTGATTTATTTTATCGACCCCGTAAGGATGAAAGGCAAAGTTAACTCAGAACGCATACCGTTGTAACTAAAAGCCTGCAAGTAATTTTGTTCAAAGCATAAAAGGCCACAAATGTATGCTGCAAAACATGGTGTTTGATGCTCTACCAATTACTGCCAATCCAGTGCCCTTTAGAGACTAAAATACTGATAAAAGGAAGGGATTAGAATTTCAAGATTTCATATTCTAAGTAGGTATAAGCCCCGACTTTCTCTTCGTTTCGTTCAATTCTGGTATCTAAAGGACTAGTTACATCAATGAAGGTACAGTTAGTTTCCTTCTCAATCACAACAGTATCTTTTGTTTTACTGTCTTTCTTGGTACTTTTGTTGCTTCTGTTGTTGTTTTTGTTGGTCGTAATTGTATTGTTGTGGTTATTGTTGCTGAAAATTGTCGACGAGGGCGCTGAACACAATGGCTTGCGGTATTCATTGACGGCTCTTTATATATTCTGTGCACTTATAGAATTGTTTTAGCAATCATGTGGTCGTTGGGACAAATAATCGTAAGTATTCGTATAAAGGATATCTTACGTTAATTTCTTCTGTCGTTTTATGTTTTGTTTGTTATATATCTAAAATATAGTGACTTTATATGATAGCATTTAGCTTAAGTATTAAAGAAAATAGGCAAAGATGATGGTAGCTAGTGTATATATATATATATATATATATATTATCAAGATGATGATGAAAGCTAATATATATATAATATATATATATATTATATATATATATTATATATATATATATATATATATTATATATATATACATATATACATACTGACATAGAAAAGAAGCAGGCGAGAGAAACAGCCAGAGACAGATAGAGATATGGGGGGGGGGGGGGGGGTGCAGAGTTGGTGATAACAGATGAATAGAAATATATATTTATGCTAATACATGTGTTTGAATAATGAGTGTGTGTATGAATATTTATGTTCATAAGCAGTGCGTATGTGGGCGATACCCAGTATATAATATCACTTGTGAAAGTCTCTTAGTAGATAGCTCTTGTTCAAGTAGTAGCGGAATTATCTGCTAGAGTGTAAGTGAAGCTCAGGAACCCTATATCTCCTTCAGCTTAAATATAATGATGAAAACACAAATGCCATGTGAGCAAACTTCGTTATCAAGCGCGACATTATGTCTTCTTAACTTAGGGCGGTGGATTGGCAGTATCAGTAGAAGGTCGGACGCCATGCTTTGACGCAAAGAGTTACGTCTCTTTACGATCTGAGTTCAAATCCCGCCGAGGTTAACTTTGCCTTTCATCCTTACGGGGTCGATAAAATAAAGTACCAGTAATGTACTGGTTAATTGCTGGCCTTGTGCCAAAATGTAGAAACAGTTATTTCAATTGTGGATTGGCAGCATCGGTTTTTCTGAGTTCCAATCCCGCCGAGGTTAACTTTGCCTTTCATCCTTACGGGGTCGATAAAATAAAGTACCAGTAATGTACTGTGTAATTGCTGGCCTGTGCCAAACGTAGAAACAATTATGTCTTCTTAACTTGATGTATTTCTGCTTAACATGAAATGGGTACAGATGTTTAAGGGGATGTTGTGGAAGTCTAAGCTAATATGCATGAGATAGGACAGTGGTTCACAAAATAGGTTCCGCAAAGGAGTGTCTGCGGTTTTGTGAAAAAGGTATAGGAGTGTATTTATATTACGACCATATAAGATGATTAGACTTTGTGGTTCGCCCCAAAGTTTCTGAACCTAAAAGGGTTCTGCGTTTTAAAAAAAAATGGGAAACTCTGACAAAGAATGAACTCTGCTAAAGGCACCGAAGTGTCATATGACTTGTAATGCTTTCCACATTTCAAAGAAGAAAACAATTGCAATACATTCTTTTCTGTACTAGCAGAAAACTGACAGTGTTTGTGGACAACATTTCTATAATGGTACAAACAGATCCTATTAAAATATATAGTCTGGGGAAACTGGTGATGGTGTGTGTTCAGAGCAATTATTCAAAGTATTATATAAAAGATAGCGATAATCACAATTGCTTTGATGTTTGCTAAATGTAACAATTCGGAGATTTGCCCTACATCTCAAAGTGGAGATGATAAATACAGAGTGAACGGAGATAGATAGATATGTGGATATTAATTTCATCAAATTCTCTCTTATTAAAGAAAATCATAGTTCACACATCAGTCAGAAATACTGGAGATTCTTTTTTTTAAACTTCAATAACAATTAAAACAATAAAAAGCGGCAACAACCCATTTTCAGATATTTGCATGTCTTTATTGTGGTTTTTGTACTTTAAAATATAGTTTAGTATGTAAATATGCACATCTATTATGCTGGGATTTCGAATAGTTATTTTAGTCCTTGAGAAACTGTGAGCAGTTTACACGATCGACTAAACTGAAAATTGGACTGAATGTATATATATAGAGAGAGAGAGGGAGAAAGATAGATAGATGGATATGTATATATGTCTGTGTTGTTTGTGCTTCTATGTATGTATGTAGATATATATATATATATTTAATATTGAACAGGCTTCTACAGGACTAGAACTGTTTCATTCAGGAGAAATCATCGGGTTTCCAGATGATTTCTCCCGAATGAAACAGTTCTAGTCCTGTAGCCTTTTCTGTATTAAATATTTATACTCTGCTTTGTATTGAGTACCTTACTTGCTGTGGTTACCCCCGATTGAAACTGGGATGAACTTATATATATATAAATTTAGCGAGAATCGCATTTCGGCAAGTAGAAATTAGCGAAACGTAACTTCCGTATTGTGTAAACAAGCGCTCCATGGATATGAAGATACCAGAGCTATAAACATAAGTAAAAAAGGTCATACAAACTGAGTCGATGGTTAAGAAGCCATTAACCACCAGAGCCCAAAAAGCGAACAAGCTAAAAGGGCCAAACAAAATAAGATATGATTGAAATATATAAACAGATAGAGATAGTTAGATAGATGGAGATATATATATGTCTGTGTTGTTTGTACTTGTATATATATATAATGTGTGTGTGTGTATATATATGTGTGTGTGTGTATATATATAATGTGTGTGTGTGTGTATATATATGTGTGTGTGTGTATATATATATGTGTGTGTGTGTGTATATATGTGTGTGTGTGTGTGTGTATATATGTATTTAAGTACGTACGTATTTATGACTGTTTTTCTGTTGTTTATAATTATTTGTTACTCTTATGTATTATGTATATCTATTTATCACATCACACGTGGTTGTCTCACTGCAGACTTTCAAACTGATCCTGGTCTTTACTGTGACGTAAAACTGGAGTCGCGAACAAAATAAAAGGAATTGATATAAGGACAATGGCCGTGAGACAATGAACGAAGTTGAAGGAATAACAATATGTGTAGGGGATTGAAAGACGGTGAATGAAGGATAATAGAGGGTGAGAAGGAAAATGAATGATGTTGAATCAATAGCAATGTATGATAAGTCAATGAAGGAGACTAAATGAAGGAGGATATTTGATGAGGGGATGAATGAAGTTGAATAAGTGACAATGTAGTGTGAGGGAAAGAAAGCAGTTGAATGAAGGAGAATTCTGTATACGAGAGAACAAACGAAGTCGAGTGAATGATAAGTAGTGTAAAGGAATGAAAACTGTTGAATGAACGAGAATGTTGTATATGATGTGAAGGAGAACTCGACTCAATGAGAAAGTAGTGTAAAGGAATGAAAAATTTTGACTGAAGGAGAATGTTGTATAAGATGTGAAGGAGAACTCGACTGAATGAGAAGGTATTTTAAAGGAATGAACACTTTTGACTGACGGAGAATGTTGTATATGATGTGAAGGAGATTTCGAAGGCAGTATTAAGGAATGAAAACCGTTGAATGAACGAGAATGTTGTATAATATGTGAAGGAGATCTCGACTGAATGACAAGTAGTGTTAATGAATGAAAACTTTTTACTGAAGAATAATGTTGTAAACGATGTGAAGGAGATCTCGAATGAATGACAAGGTATTTTAAAGGAATGAAAACTATTGACTGAAGGAGAACAATAGAAGAGAACAAAACAATGACGGAAAGATAATTAAGTGAATTACATAAGCAAATGTATAAATAAACATCATACTAGAATAAATGAATATAATACATGTACAGATAAATATAATGGAGAGAAAATAGACTAGGATAAAAGAAACAAGATTCACATAATCACTGAGTAAAAATGTTGAAAATATTCCCAGACAATCATATACCAACTAACGATCATACATGCTCCTATATACATAGACACTCTCTCTCTCTCTTTCTCTCTTTGTTTGTTTGATTGTTTCTTTCTTTCTCTCTCTCTCCCTCTCCCTCTCTCTCTCTGTATATATATATATAGATATATAGATATATCGAGTATGGTCATTGCATGATATACCATTATCAATAATTATTAATTAATTCTATCGTGCGTGAATATATTTTTTAAAGTGAGGAAAGACTGTGCACTGAGCCAATCCCACTCTCTGAGCGAAAGTAGCTATAACCTGAAAAGAAGAAAAGATCAACATCATCGGTAATTACTGAGCCGCAGATGTCGGGGTTATTATATTGCTTTGGAGTGAGCGTAATGGTGGTCAGAAGATTCCTAATGATGTCAATTTTATAAGTGCCTGGGCTGGGCAGAGCCAGGAATCTCTTTATAAAGGGAAACGTTCTGCTCCGAAACCCCTTAGAAGTTATCTCTATACAGCAAAACATTTAGTTAACGAGTATGACATCATAGAAAACTCACGGGTGTTTTGTCGACAGCGATGTTGTATACAGGCAAGGAAAATTAAAACGTTAGACTGCTCTACAATTCTCCACATGAGGCAGCCAGCTGCAATGAGGTGTAATCTTTATGACTGCAAACAGATGCAACTTAGCAACACATCTATCCCACGATGTACACATTACACCACTAGATACACCACATCACTTTAAAATATATTATATTTCCATCAACCGAACGCATTCTTGGGATTACAAACCGAAGTATTGTTTTTCGTGAAACTGAAAACCACAGAATTGTAACACCGACTTCCAAACGGTAGAAATAATAGTTTATAACTTTGCCTATTAATCCATATGGTGAGCAAATGGGGTCCCACGTGCTGGCCTCCCTACAGCCCCGGCGGACAGGATGGAGAAGGCGTTTCCCCGGAGGATGGTAAGGGAAATGCGCTGGAAGAGCCATACCAACTTGCGAGGCTCACACTTGCGGCTGGCCAACTCAGCGCCTATGGTGGTGAATAGGGAGGTAGCCCTAGGGCCAAAGACACCAGAGGTCTCCACTGCCAAGGGCACGACCGCGAACCTGTCGGAGAGCGACCTGTACTTGGAGAGTTTGGCCTCCTCAGCCCGACGTGCAGCAGTACCTGGGTTAGTAGCAGACTGCACCAGGTTGCGGCTGGAGAATGTATTTTTATGTTACGGCAACAAAATGTTCTATCACATGCCACGCCGGCTGCATATATAGAAATTTAGTTTGACAAATTTACATCAGTATATCTATTAAGTAAATTTTAAAGTAGATTCAACTTCATTTATCACCCTGATTAATGTAACATCTAAACTATAATAAAGGAAGGTCTGCGGGACTGCGTACGGTTTATTTTTTTATTATCCCGTTAGTAAAATAAGTTTACTTTGAATAAATAATGAATGAATAATTTATCTACTAAATTTCGTAAACAAAAATAATTTCGTAAAAATAAATACTTTAAAATTGACTTCTTTTCAAAGTTGAACTTCCGGTATATCGTTGCCACCACCACCACCACTTCAACTACCATATATATAGACAGAGAAAGTGTGATGTCAACACTTCCGGTGGCGATCACTTAAATAAACATTCATATATTTCTGTTACTAATTTTCTCCTAATACTGTTTATATATAATATCGTCTTTTTTTAATGTATCATGGAGTACGTTACTGATTACATAAGACAGTGTAACAACGTCTTCGTTCAATTTCTGTGTATATTGTTAATTACGATTTTATTTGATGTATCATATCTACATGCATATTTACTTGCGTATAATATCAATATACACACTACACATGCTAGCAGAAAACCACCATACGAGTCTTGTACAAATTTGACGACGCCTTCTACATGAATAATAGCTATTGTTCTTCCTTATGACGCAACCATTTCTACCATTTTATATATATATATATCTCCTATTTTGTATTAACAGTTGTAGCCTGTCTTACTTGCTTTCTTTTCAAATTAATACCTAACTACATATAATCACATGATTTTGTTAAATTGCTTTAAAAAGCACAGTGACTACTTGTATTTAGTCCAGGAATGTTGATTTACAAAAATTGTTGCACTGAAACATTTTCAATTGTTCAAGGCAAGCTTCAATAAAATGCTTTCAAAATTAGATAAACTAATATAAATTCTCTTCTTCTCCTCTTCTTCTTCGCCCACTTATTCCTGAGAGAGTTGTAGGGGTAGAGTCCTCAAAAACTCCTTCAAACGGGTCCTGTCAAAGACGCAACCGTCTCCAACTGATATATATATATATATATCTTTTTAAATTTGTTTCCTTCCCTTTATATCCCCCACCCCTTTTAATGTCTTTCCACCACTCTCCCTCACACCCTCGGAACTCTTTTCCTTCCCACCTTTCTCCTAATGAAGGGCTTATGCCCGAAACATCGTCCCCCACCCCCACTCTCAAGCGTGAACCTAATACTAACACTGTTTGTACTACACTCTTCGTTATTGTTTTTGTTTTAACTTTATATATACATATATATATATATATATATATATATATGTGTGTGTCTGTCTGTCTGTCTGTATTCAGTTTTATTCTTTTTCTGTTCAGCAACATAGACCATCAATTGTTTCCTCGGATATATTATTGTTTTAAATTTCAACAATAAATTGATTAATGGATTAACAGATAAATTAATATTTATTTCTCTTCGTATGGATAGGAAACTTTCAGAACTATATACAGGGCAATTAATAGGAATATGTAACGTTCATGCCTGTTTCCCACGACTATTAGCAGCATATCACAAATTATTACAGCTATACAAGGCCATTACAATAACAGAACTTAGCACAATTATTCAAGAATTACATTAATCGAGATTTCTTTTGTTTTGTAATTTTGTTTTTCACAATAAACAGAATTTTTTTTACTTTGTTTTGGATTTGTTTTTTAGTATCGGTTTTATTCTTTCCTTTCAATAATTACAATAATTACATGATTACGTTTGATAAATATAAACACATGTCCAAGCACTTAATTAGTCTAATTAATAAGAGGAAAGTTGTATGTAGCCGTTTTGGACTACCGTGGGAAGTTAAAAAATCGAAAGAAAAAAAAAACTTGTGCTTATTTAGCCCTAGGCCAGCTCTGAGCTAACAGTTCTATAATCCTATAATGAAAACCATGGCCAGCTATGGTCTATTCCATCATAGTCTCAAGCATTTTGCCTTGAAATACTTTACATAAAACAGCCTGTTACGTATATCAGATTGTAAGAAGAGAATTACGAGAGATGTGACTTATATTTCTAGCGTCACAGGCAAACACATAGTCATTCTGTTTTTGATTCCATTGTTATTTTCGTTTGGGTTACCAAGGACTGAACTCTTAAATTTTTAGTTAAATATCTTATAGTAAATTTAGAGTATATATGGAATTTGAAATCATATTTTGTACCCGAAAGTCTGGATATTACTAGTGTATTGACACCGTGTAGCATTAAATGGCACAAAATAAGCATCATGAATTATATACAATAACTTTGCTCTTTGCTCTTTGAACTCTGCTGCTAGTGATCGAACTTTCTGGAGAGAGATATGTCGTGTTGATGCTCAGTCTGCAACTGGCGGAGTTTAGCGTCACAAGAAGACAAATATATATATATATATATATATATATATATATATAACACTATATTGTGTTCAACTCTGTATGTGAAATATGCATGTGTGTGTGGTCGGTGAGTGTACATAATGAAAGATAGAGATCCAGAAATATATTATATAGATATATAGATGAGTAGTTAGTTATCTTAGTAAATATAGTTCCACTGTAGCTAGAAAGATCCAAGCACATAAAACAGAAGGGAAACGCAGACATCAGTGCAATGGTTCTAGATTGTTGTTCCACACATGTTCCTGCCAAACTCTGCTGCTAAATCATTTACGAAAGTTTGGTTAATTACGTAGACCAGGAAGCATAGTTGCTATTACAATATCAAAACCACATGAAGGTAAATTCCTTAGTCAGCACAAAGAACAAACCTACACAGACACACCTACACACAGACCCACAGACACACATACACACAGACCTAGACCTATATGTATATATATATATATATATGTTTGTGTGAGTGTTCATATTTGTATTTAAAGATATACATTCTCACACACACACACATACATACACACACACACACACATACACACATACATACATACATACATACATACATACATATATATAGGGTGCCCCCAAAATGTATACACACTTTGAATACCTGCAGAGGCAATTTTTATTAAAAAGCTGTTGAGGTGAGCATACATTTTTTGGGACACCCTATATATATGTTGTGTGTGTTTGTGTGTGTATTTTTATATATATATACTTATAAGTAGAAACATATGAACCTCAGATGAATGTACGTATGTACGTTTCACTTTCTTCGCATCAGAGATCACAGACATTGTCTTTAACTCCTTTCCAGGTAGCTAGTCTGCTTTTTAATGGCTATCCGCCCGATTTACTAGTCTCAAGTTTCCATATTTATCTAATATGTGTATGAAACCGTAACTTGTGAAGGAGACGTAAGGAAGCCGAGGTGATATACAGCGAGTCTGATATGTTTTAAACCTAGTGGAGACGATCAATTTCCCAGGTCGTCATTTAGGATGTGACTACTAGATTTGAGAACAATAATCTAGACGAGTGTGTAAAAATGTCTCCACAGGACCAACACTATCTCTTAGTCTCTCTTTCTATATGGTGTGTATACATACAAATACATACACTCACAGACATACATACACAAATATATGTGTATATGTGTGTGTGTATGCATGCCGGGTTCGTGTGTTATATATATATCCATTTATACCCCCCCCCCATATATATATATATATATATATATAGCTGTTGAAATGGCCGGAGTTCAGCCGTTGGGGTCCTGAATCTTTTCATATATATATATATATATATATATATATATATATATATATATATACCCGCCCATCCCCTCAATCTATCTTATTTCTCATTCTTTCTTCTGATGAAGGACTAGCGTCCGAAACGTTAAGACCCTCTTCCTGCTATATCAAACGTTAACCTAATATATCCCTTCCATATACTGTACTGATTGTGTTGTTATTTCTGTTTACCTTTTACATATATATATATATATATATATACATACCCATATATACATACATTTACAATTACACACATATATATATTCATGTTATGTATATATATGTATATATACATACATATTCATACATATTTATACATAGTTACATATATATACGCGTGTTGATGTGTATATAGTTTAGTAGAACCGAAATAAGGTATAATATTTAAAACCAAATACCCCCAAAATGCATCGAAAACAAAAATACCACAATTCACATGCGTTAATTGTATGGAATCCAAAAAAGTTCGTAGAAACACACACACACACATATATATATACACACACATGCATGTATACAAATATATATAGACATGTTATCATTTTAAAAATTTGTAGAAACACACACACACACATATATACACACACATGCATGTATACAAATATATATAGACATGTTATCATTTTAAAAATTTGTAGAAACACACACACACACACACATATATATACACACACATGCATGTATACAAATATATATAGACATGTTATCATTTTAAAAATTTGTAGAAACACACACACACACACACATATATATACACACACATGCATGTATACAAATATATATAGACATGTTATCATTTAAAAAATGTGTAGAAACACACACACACACACACACATATATATACACACACATGCATGTATACAAATATATATAGACATGTTATCATTTTAACGTATTTCCCACACAATCTGCAGGCAGGCACTTCAGATTTGATGTTGTAACTATTTGTATATAACACATGATTCCGTTCCCCGCCACCGGAATGCCGTTTTGCACATGGCGCTTTCTTCTGTGAGAAGCTGCTAGCACTTGAATACGTCTAGTTTCAAATTTGAACCATCTGCATACGATTTTAAGCAATATATGCTATCAATCATTGTTTTGTCTTTTTTGTTGTTGTTGTTATCGGCTGGGGTGGTATGTTTTTGGCATAATTGGCAGAGTAAGAGACATACTAGCTTGAGATATTTAGGGATTAATCGTTATGTTTTAGGATCAAATCCTACAAATGATCAACTATGTATTTTTGTATTACTGGTTCAACAGAATAAAACAGTAGGGATATAGTGGGTCTGATACACTCGATTATGCATGCATCTTTCTCTAACTCATAAATGAATCGTGGGGTGTCGTATTGACATACACCGTTTCTAGGGCATTTTGAAGCCTACCGGAGCTCATCTCACCTCTAAGTCGGAATATACCAGATTTCTTCCCGAGAAAGATGTGAGAGTGAGAGAATGGAAGTGAGAAAAATATGGAGGAAGAATCGGCCCCAGTACTAGACTGGTACTTCTTTTATCGACCTTGAATGGATGAAGTGGGTCTGATACACTCGACTACGCATGCATGTTTCCGTAGCTTCTAAGTGAATTGTGAGGGTGTTGTATTGATATACGGCATTTCTAGGGCATTTTGAAGCCTACTGGAGCCCATCTCACCTCTAAGTCTGAATAGAGCAAATTTATTCCAGAGAAAGATGTGAGGGTGTGAGAATGTGGGGAAAATATTGAGGAAGAATCGGCCCCAGTACTAAACTGGTACTTCTTTTATCGACCTTGAATGGATGAAGGGTAAAGTTGATCTCGGAGTGAGCAGAGAACCAAAACAAATAGCGCAAAACATTCCATGCGACGTTCCATGCGATGTTTATGCCTATAGTAAAGCCCATACATGGTACAGAAACTAAATTAATGCAACGTACGTGTGCTGGAGACTCAGAAGTTCAAGATTTGCGAACATATTGTAAAAGAAGTTAATTGTTAGATTCGTTTGAGCATTAGACTAAAGACTCTTTATATTCTGATTTATATATCCTTCCAAGGTCAATTTTGTTTATTCATCTTTCCGGAATGTAGCAACAATTCATTCCTAGTGTCCACTTAATTGTCTACACATCTGCAGCAACTTCCCAAAAGCTATGATTGTACTATAGAGCCTCGAATTCCTGCCCAATTGGACATATCCTGTGACAAAGCAAATTAGACAAAAATTGGAGCACATGTCAGCAGTATTGTACATGTCAATATTATATATGACAATATTATATATTTACTCAATGTGAAGATATTCCATTGTTACGATAATTCTTTGCTAAACTGTAGTAAACTATATTTCATACACATGCATTTTCCAATCACATACAAATTGCTCACATACGTTCTTAGGTATTGCGACTAAAAATTAACATATTCCTCCAAAGTATTAAAAGATTATCTAAGATACTGGAGAAAATTAGGGAGCATTCTAAATTAGCAGAAACATGTTTTATACATTTAGATGATAGCATAACCTTCTCAGCAAGTGTTTCTGGTGAAGCTAGAAATGTAAAGACCCCGTCATTGAAATATTGTTTTCCAGGATTTTAAGGGTGAAGCTAGAAATGTAAAGACCCCGTCATTGAAATATTGTTTTCCAGGATTTTAAGAGTATCATGAGACCAGGCAACTACATTCCCCATCATGTATATGAAATTGGCTATTTTTTCTAAAGACTGCATTCCAGCACTTTCATCTCCCGAAGGACAAAACTAATCAATTCTGGCTTATCAATTATACAACGAACTATCAAACACCAAATCCATATATCAGTTTGACATTTCTTATATAAATATTTGCTACGTTCATCAGACTAACATAGAGCTAAATGGATGATATAAATTCAAGACAAACACTCTAACAGAGATTACAATATGAGGAATTCTGTGACATAGTAACATGGAAATGCTTAATGAGGTTTTAGAAAAAGCTACGGTCAGAAGCTCGCAAATGATTTCTAGTATTTGAAATAGAAACATGCGTCAAAGCATGGCATCCGACCCTCTACCGATACTGCCAATCCACCGCCTATTCAGTAATAATATCATCAAGATTACTGAAAAACATGGACAATTTAACTGAGAATGATCTTGCCTTGAGGAAGAAGCAACAAGGCAAAGAGAAGTGTTCTGGAGGAGCTATATGCTACTGTGAATTGCTACTAGAAAGCAGGCTGGGAAATATAGATAATAATATATAGCATTCCTCAGAAGGAGATGAGTGTGCTCGGAAGATTCACAGCCTGGATCTTCATAATAGATGTAACTAATATCCTACTTCTCACCGCTACATTTCATGTGAGTTAACAGTAAGTAGACAAATGTAAGCGTGATTCAAGTTGATTCATTTAACCTGTTTCATAATTTTATAGATAAAAACAAAAGAATAAGGCAAACAAAATCATGAGATCTTAGTTAAGCTTTTCAAAATTTATCATAACTTTAGATCACAATGTAAAACATCATATTGTGCGATGTTATCTGATGTTGTTAAGTGCTTTCCTCCAGGGTGTGACAGCTAGTCAAAGGATTTTTCAGTCGTTTGCTGATATCTAGTACTTTCGTTTTTGTTCACATCGCTGTTAAAAATAGCCTATCAAATTTGTATTTCTATTTATGCTGTTATAATTACTCTGAATTGTGCTGTTTCGTTTAGCGCTGCGCTCTTTTTACGAAGATATCTAGAGCGCTAAGCAAAATATTACTGCTTACACACACACACACTGACACTGACACACACACAACACACCACATACACACATACACACACACACACACACACACACACACACACACACACACACACACACACACACACACACACACACACACACACACACACACACACACACACACACACACACACACACACACACACACACACACACACACACACACACACACACACACACACACACACACACACACACACACACACACACACACACACACACACACACACACACACACACACACACACACACACACACACACACACACACACACACACACACACACACACACACACACACACACATGTATACATATATATATATATATGGAGAGAAAGTTATATATATATATGTATGTGTATATATATATATACATATATATACGTGTGTGTGTGTGTGTGGAGAGAAAGATATATATACATCATGCACACACAAACACACAAACATATATATATATATGTACATATATATATATGTACATACATATATATATATATATATATATGTACATACATACATATATATATATGTACATATATATATATATATGTACATACATATATATATATGTACATATATATATATATATGTACATATATATATATATATATATATATGTACATATATATATATATATATATGTACATGTGTGTATGTGTTTATGCAATGTGTGTGATAGTATTATTCCCAACAGATGTTGGTACTTAAGATATTCAGATAAATTAGAGAAAACAGTTGTTGCTAATGTTTCATTTTCCCCATTACATTTTCTTGTAACTCTTGACTTCTTTCCTTTGTCTTTCCTTCCATTATATCCTTCCATTCTCTCTTTATCCTTCCTTTCTCACTTTATCCTTCCATTCTCTCTTTATATATTTCAACCACGCTTTGTTTTCTTTCGCACTCGCTGTCTTTCTGTCTGGCTGTCTGTCTGTCTTTTTAACTACTCTCTCTCTCTGTCTCTGTCTCTCTCTCTGTCTGTCTCTCTCTCTTACTCTCTCTTTCTCTCTCTCTTTCTCTCTCTCTTTCTCTCTCTCGCTATATATATATATATGCAATCTGTATATCTCTCTTATGCAATCTGTATATCTCTCTTGTTTTCGTACTGACACTCTTTCTATCTATCTCTCTCTTTCAACCTCTTTTTCTTTCTTTCTTAATTTTTTCCTTTTTATCCTTTCTTTTTTTCTTTCTTCCTTCCTTCCTATCTTTCTTTCGTTCTTTCTTTCTTTCTTTCTTTCTTTCTTTAATTTTCTCTCTCTCTCTCTTTTTTTTCATTTTCCTTATATTTCATTCATTCTATTTTCTTTCTTTCTGACAAATTTCTTTCTCACATTCTGTCTGTCAGTCTGTCTGTCTGTCTGTCTTCTCTTACTTGTATGTTTTCTTCTTCCGTCTATTCCCTTCCTTCATTAATTTCCTTCGGTCTCTCTCTCTCTCTGAAGATATCACTTCATACCTCCTGTGGATATCAGTGGGGTATTTAGTAGATATCATCGAGTATATTAATGCATATATCAGTAAATATCTCTGTGAATGTTAGATATCCCTGTGAATACCAGTAAATATCTCACTGTGAATATCAATGGGTATCCTTGTAATTATCAGGGAATATCTCTCTGGATATTATTATATATTCCTGTGAATACCAGTGAATATCAATCAGGGTGTTAGTGGATATCACTCAGGGTATTAATGCATATTCCTGTGGATAGCAGTGGATATCCCTGTGAATATATTTGTAGATAACTTTGAAGATATCAGTGTGGTTATAAATGTGAGTATATCACTGACTACTTTATTGTAGATATAAGTGTGGATATCACTATCGCAGATATTATGGTTATCAGTGGGTCTCATTTGGGTTATTGTTGTGTATATATAACTCTGACAACAACACTGGATATCATTGAAGATATCAGCGGGGATTTGTGTGGCGATAACATGAGGATATTCATGTGGATATTAGTGAATATCGTTGCGTAGATCATATTTCTTAAAAGATCGAAAAGAGCCCAGAACTCATTCGCTTACTCTGTGGTGTGGATCTCATCAAACGGGACCAAGAAACAATATTTCCCTTGGTCTTTCCCTTGCTGATATTATCTAATGGTCGCACCTCCTGGCAGAAGGAGCAACGTGAAATAAAGTATCTTGCTGAAGGTCATAACGCATTGCCTGATCTGAGAATCGAATTCGCAACCTCAGGATCGCGAATCCAATTCCCTATATATGAAGCCACGTGCCTTCATGTTCTGTGCTTTCTCGTGGACTTAGTCATTGTTTACAATTAATGGTATTGTGGATAATAATTGTTTCTACAAGGCCAGCAATACCTAGTGCATTACTGGTACTTTATTTTATCGACCACGTAAGGATGAAAGGCAAAGTTAACCTCGACGGGGTCTAAGTTTAATTATTTCTACTTTTGGCACAAGGCCAGCAATTACCCAGTGCATTTCTGGTACTTTATTTTATCGACCCCGTAAGGATGAAAGGCAAAGTTAAGCTCGACGGGATTTGAACTCAGAATGGCAAGGGCCGTAACTCTATGCGTCAAAGCATGGTGTATAACCCTCTACCGATGTTGCCAATCCAACGCCCTTGTTGTGGATAATAAAAATAATAATGATGATGAAAGAAAGGATTGCAGCTGTGGGGGTTGGTGTTGGTGATAATGTTGTTGGTGTTAATGATGAGGATGGTGGAAGACTGTGGCTGATGTGATCGTAGTGGTGGTTGCCTGGTGCTGATGATAATGATGCTGATGTGGTTGATGTAGATGAGGTGGTGGCGAATTTGTTTAACACGAATTCCTGTTGCGTGATTCTTGGAGTCAAAAGGTGTGATGCGGACGAATTTTTTTTTGTCGGCTTTGTTTTGTGTTGTTGTTGTGTTTGTTGTTGTTGTTGTTGTTGTTGTTGTATTGTAGTCACTGGGAAGAAGTGTTTATGTTATTATTACGTTTTAGTGGTTGAGACATCAAGTAATACAAGAGGAGGAGTAATATATGTATCGTGTGGGCTTGAGAATGTGTGGTACACAGCTTGCTAATTCATAAAGAATAAACAGATGTTGTAGGAGAAATGGTAGAAGAGAACATGACCAAATGTTAAAAAGTTGGCTTCGTAATCACGAGACTCCACAGTATTTTCGGCAATTGTATTTTGTCATAGCCTCCAGTCAACTTAAGCGCTGTAAGTGAAATTGTGTAGAGAGAAACTGTGTATAAACCCAACTAATGTTCCTTAAACTGGAATTTAAATGTCCAGGCACTGTCATGCTGATTCTGCCTGTCGTTTAAGTTATGCTTAAAAGCTTCTGTGGAATACTCAGGCACTCGCAAGCTAATTCAATGAGAAGGCTGCTCAGTTTTATCGCAACTGGCTACTCATAGTTAGAAACGACGCATATCCCTTGCGTCACATGTATCATAGAATGAAAGAGAAATACATACACACATAAATAAAGGAAGGAAGGAAGATATATATATATATATATATATATATATATATATATATATATATATATATATACAATATATTAATAAATGGAAACTATATTTATAAAACCATATTTATTTTATTATACATATTTCAAGGGCAACCAAGGCAAATTATGGTGCGCTTTCATCAGATAAAATACAGATTTGTTTTATAAATAAATATTGACATACCCGGAAAAAAAGCCAAGCTTAACGGTTGGAGCTTCGGAAGCCTTGGTTGCCCTTGAAATATGTATAATAAAATAAATATTGTTTTATAAATATTGTTTCCATTTATTAATATATTGTATATTTATTTTACTAACTGTTGAGTGCTTTATATCAGTTATAAAACATTTAAAATTAAATATAACCTCTGCATATATATATAATTATATATATATATATAGGAAAAAAGTCAGGACCCCGATGGGTGAGCTCCGGCCGTTTCGACAGCTATTTCTGAACTGAACTAGCCATCGAAACAGCTTGAGCTCTGCCGTCGTGGTCAAACTTTTTCCTATTACCCACTCTACTACCCTAAGTATTGAGTACTCTGGTGCGTTATGGTCCACCTGGTTCCTTACCACACTCCCTTCATTATATATATATACATATGTGTGTGTCTGTGTGTGTATATTGACTGAGAGTGAGAGAGAGAGAGGAGAAGGATGATAATGATGACGAGGAGGGAGAAGGAGGAAGATTTCGAAGATCTATATTAATGCATGTTTATTAGGTGTGCATTAACCCATGTCCCCTTCCTTTTATCACAGGGCCATCGATGGTTAAATGTCTTCGTTTGCTTTGTCAAGTCTTGTAACTTTGGCAACGTCTATATACTTCTTTGAAACAAACCGTGAATATTTTGAACTTCCATCAACATTATGAGGTTGACTTTGCCTTTCATCCTTACGGAGTCGATAAAATAAAGTACCAGTAATGTACTGGGGTAATTGATGGCCTTGTGCCTAAAGTAGAAACAATTGTTTATTCAAAGTAATCCAACTTATTTTACAAACGGGATAAAAACATATATTCTGGACGCAGACCCACACTCCTTACTTTATTATTGTTTAGATTACTATCAGTGTTTTGTTTAGACACGTGTATGACCAAACATGTTTGTATTTTAACATCATACTCTTCAAAAACACTCGCTACTGAAGCATCAGGCCTTAACGTGAATATAAGTTTCAGCTTCTGGTTCACAGACTAAGTAACAAGCTTCTTATAATTACTCTCCTTTGTGTCGGGATAAAAGACGTTTAAATATACCAAATCATTGAAATATCAACGTAAATTACAGGGCAAACCAAGTTAGGTTTTATTGCATATAATGGCCATTATCACAATGTGCATTGCGCTGGTGTGGTTACTACTAGTTTGCTATAAGTGTTACTCAAAAAATGAGCTTACAAATTAATGATCCTTTGATCTGAAAAGATCTAAATTTTCTCCCAGTCTGGAGTTAATCAACAAACATCATCATCAACAACAACAACCACTACTACTAATGTTTCTGCTGCTGTAGTAGTGGTGGTAGTAGTAGTAGTAGTAATGGTGGTGGTAGTAGTAGTAGTTGTAGTAATATTACTGTTACTGGACGTGCTTATATTTTTGTTTGTGAATGTGTGTATTTGTATTAATGTATACATATATATATATATATATATATAATGTGTGTGTTTGTGTGTATATATGTATGTGTGTGTGTATATATATATTTATGTGTGTGCGTGTGTGTGTGTGTTAAGTACATTTCACTTTCCTTTCAACTGTTTAACACACACACACACACACACACACACACACACACACACACACACACACACACACACACACACACACACACACCTGATATTTAATAGTACTGTGTAATTATTGATTATATGTTTCGTCATCGAGATATTGGCAGATGAGAAATTAGTTGCCATATAAAACCCATCTCTAATAGCCAGACATACTCTTTGTTCTCTCACTGCTTCTTAAACATCTACAGCATTGTCGTTTGCTGTTTAGTCGTTGTCTGTATTGTGGTATATCCACTCACCCATCTTTCTTTCTCTCGCTAACATCTCTACGAACCAATAACTCTGCTACCCTTTACATTAAATAGCAGAAAAACCACCCTTCGGGAATGTTTTCTGTTAGCATATGTGTATATTGATATTATACGCAAGTATATATACATGTAGATATGATACATCAAATAAAATCGTAATTGACAATATACACAGAAATTGAACGAAGACTGCGTTACACTGTCTTATGTAATCAGTAACGTAATCCACGATACATTAAAAAAAGACAATATTATATATAAACTGCATTAGGAGAAAATTAGTGACGGAAATATATGAATGTTTATTTAAGCGATCGCTAACCGGAAGTGTTGACATTTGAAATTTTTCAAGAAGTGAATCTTTAAATAAGCAATAAAATATATTAATCAAAAGCTACGAAATTTAGCAGATAAATTATGTAATATTCATTAATTATTTATTCAAAGTAATCCAACTTATTTTACAAATGGGATAAAAAATTATATTCTGGACGCAGTCCCGCAACCCTTTCTTTATTATAGTTAAGATACAATCTTATTCAGAACGTTGTATCTCTGTAATTCATTCCATGCATATCTTTTTTTAAAGCCGTCAACTTAGAAATGTACAAAGGACAGTTAACCACTTCGATCGCAGTGGTTTTCCGCTAACGCCAAAAGCAGAACCTCTTTTTTCGGACCACATAAATAATAAAAAAAAAACCATTAACCTTTTCGTTACCATATTTCTAATAATAATATGTTGCAACTACTATTATTTCCAAAACTGTAGGTTAGAATGTAACCGAAAATTGGCTCTTAAATAAAATCATAGTGGAATGATTTAATTTAAATAGGATTTGTTTAAACAGAATATTTTGTATCATAAACATCATAATGTTAGCAACAGAGACCGGATATAAAATATAAGTCACCAAAGCTGTCAACAGGGCTAGGCAAAATATGAAATGTATGCCTAATTTCAAACAGTGTATGACATTTTAATATTTAATGTTAACTGCCTATGATGTATGTATGAGGTAAGAGTATATACATGTTCAATTAGTCTACATGTTCTTCGTCTCGGCTTCAGTTCTGGTCTGCCCTGATAAGAAAACAAATGCGCCTTTCATATGATCTGATAACTCGTGGTATCTTCAACCACTTTTACTTCATGTCCCTTATCATTCTTATCCTTATTTTCAAATAATGTATCGGATTTGACGCCATGCTTTGCAGCAAAGAGTTACGGCCCTTTATGATCTGAGTTCAAATCCCGCCGAGGTATACTTTGCCTTTCATTCCTTACGGGGTCGATAAAATAAAGCGCCAGTAATACACTGGGATAATTGCTGGCCTTGTGCCAAAAGTAGAAACAATTATCATCCAATATAAAAAAAAATCATTATCACTTTTGCTATTATTGTTTTTTTTTGGCTGAATTGAGCAGAAGATTTTTATCCGTGAAACTTCTTATTCTTATCATCAGATGTATTGGATGTAAGACATTATTCATCCTCTCTAACGTGTTAGACACATTGATTATATGGTATTATTGTGGATTGGCAGTATCGGTAGAGAGTCGGACGTCATGCTTTGAAGCATAGAGTTACGTCCCTTTATGATCTGAGTTCAAATCCCGCCGAGGTTAACTTTGCCTTTCATCCTTACGGGGTCGATAAAATAAAGTACCAGTAATGTACTGGTTAATTGCTGGTCTTGTGCCAAAAGTAGAAACAATTATTTGAGTGAAACAGGGCGGTGGATTGGCAGTATCGGTAGAATGTCGGACGCGATGCTTTGCAGTAACAAGTTACGGCCCTTTATGATCTGAGTTTAAATCCCGCTGAGGTAAACTTTGCCTTTCATCCTTACAGGGTCGATAACATAAAGTACCAGTCATGCTCTGGGGTTGATTAAATCGACTTTCTCCTCCCCCAAAGTGCTGGCCTTGTGCTTCTATAAGAAACCATTATTGGAGTGAAACATAACTTATAATCATAGAAAGTCTTGTGGTTGTATATAACTCTACTTGTCTACACTCGTTGATATTGCTATTTATTTTAAAGTCAAATTTAATCCCAATAGAATTTGAACTTAGAGAGCAGCGAGTTGAAATCGCAAATATTCTACACGATATTATATATTTTCTGTAGAAAAGAAGAAAAAAAAAAAAAAAATGAAAATCTTGTTTTTCTACTTCGTAAGTGGGTGTGAGTCGGTAACTATAGATTACAAACGTATTTTATTTACTGAAATATTTTAATTTCTACTTGTTGATTGATGATAAAATTCAAGTTCGTTTGATCCCGGAAAACAACTCACATACAAATGAGCGAGCGTACAAACAGATATACCGACACAAATACACATAGACACACACAAACATACATGCAAACAAGCAACACACACACACACAAGCAACACACACACACATACAAGCACCCTCTCACACACAAACACACATTTTTGTCGCTTTCTCCAATTTAATTTACTTTATCGCTCTTTTCTCCTTACAAGAATAGACACACGCGCACACACACACACACACACACACACACACACACACACACACACACACACACACTGAGAAAGAGGAATTTACAGAGAAATGCATACACTTACACATTGAAACTAGTATTTTCTCAATACTAAAGATACTAAGTGCTTTTCAACTAACATTTTGTGGAATGTTGACTGTTTGTTAATGTGTGTTCTTATAAATATGTTTACGTGAATGTGTGATACATGATAAAACATTACAAACAAACACACACATATGTATATATGTGTGTCTTTGTTTATGTATATATATATAATACATATTGAAGTGTGTATACATTTTCAGAGACACCCTATATATATATATATATATATATATATATATATACACATAGACATACATATATATATATATATCTACACACACACACACACACACACACACACACACACCCACATATATATAATTGAGTAAAATGACAGCCGCCTCTCATTTTACTCAATAATAATTAACTCCGTTCTCGTACGACCAACAAGATTCAACGTAAACGAAGATGGATGAGTTGCATTACGTCGAGTCCTTTTCCTCATATTACATCACTGTTGACTATACGGAATGACCGGTTCTATCCAGTGATGAACCAACAAACCAAAATGAATATATATTTATATATATATAAGCTGCTATTTAAGAGCTTAAGCAAGGGCCGTTTTTATATATATATATATATATATATATATATATATATATATATAAACTGCTATTCAAGAGCTTAAGCAAGGAGCCTTTATATATATATATATATTATATATATATATATATATATATATATATATATAAATATTGCCACAATCCTTCTTTGTAAATCTCTCTAAAAATAAAACATAATTAGTCTCTTAGTTAATTCTTCATATAATTTCCTCCACTTACTCATGGATCTTTTTCTTCTTCCTCATTATTCATTGATCCTTTTTCTTTCTTTTTGTAATTTATATCGTTAGCCGTTTCTTTGTTATATTAGTTAAACTGACATATGGAACAGACGGAGAATAGGGAGATAATGAAAAAAAAATTAGTCAACAAAACAAACCAACACAGAATCAATGAACAGTTTAGAATTAGAAAAGTAAATACAAACAACACGGAAAATAATATATAAAATATCTGTATCGCACACATAGACAGATTACACACACACACACAGATCGCACACATAGACAGACCACACACACACACACACAGATCACACACATAGACAGATCACACACACACACACACAGATCGCACACATAGACAGACCACACACACACACAGATCGCACACATAGACAGATTACACACACACACACAGATCGCACACATAGACAGACCACACACACACACACACACACACAGATCGCACACATAGACATATCACACACACACACACACACACAGATCGCACACATAGACAGATCACACACACAAACACACAGATCGCACACATAGACAGATCACACACACACACACACAGATCGCACACATAGACAGATCACACACACACACACACAGATCGCTCACATAGACAGATCACACACACAGACAGAACACACTCACAGACTGACAGACAGACCCACACAGACAGATCATACACATAGACAAACAGAACACACACACACACGCACACACACAAACACAAACACACACACACACATATAAAGGGACATACAAAGTAAAAATGATTTACACGAAAAAAAAAAAAAATACACAAAAGTATTTGACTGCGAATCGAAATCCTCATCTCTCAAATTCAATATGCTAGAGAGCTCTCTATCTTTACATGCATTAGTTGCTGGATGACCTCACATGAGAAGTCCAAATGTAAGATACATGCTTGATAAAACGATGATCAAAGCATGAGTTGATTAAAACGAATCGATATAGCATCGGTTGGAGTTCAGAAGGTGACACCATTGATTGCAGAAAATTAATTAATCGCTTATTCACAATATTCATTAATTTCTTTAATTAGGCGCTTACTTGACTTTGAAAGAAAGAAAAAAAAAGTCTCCTGTCTCTCATTTAAAATACATACACATATACTCACATACACATGAACATACACACAATCACATGCACCAACCACACACACCACTCACAAGGCGCAAGAGAAAGATTAACCACTTCAAAATGTTATGATGTCTGCTTTTATTGTTCTTTCTTACTAAAGATTTTTTTTATCCTGTACTTATGTTTCATTTTACTTTTGTCAGTCTATCTTTTCTTTTTTGCCTTTCCAAAATTTAATTTTATAATCGAATGTAATTTAATTTTATTCTCTTAAAATAATATATTTTATTTGAATTGAATTACATTGAATTTTCTTCTTATAGTTCAAGTTTCTTTATCGTTCGAAGTCTCTTTATTTTGTTTTGGTTTTGGCTAAATTCTATATAGCACCAATTATTTATTTTATTATTATTTGGCAGTATCGGTAGAGGATCGCACGCCATGCTTTGCAGCAAAGAGTTAAGGCCCTTTGTGGTCTCAGTTCAAATCCCGCCGAGGTTAACTTTGCCGTTCATCCTTACAGGGTCGATAAAATAAAGTACCAGTAATGCACTGGGTAATTTCTGGACTTGTGCCAAAAGTAGAAACAATTATTTTATATATATATATACAGGGTATCCCAAAAAATTTGACATCATTGAGCTGGACTTAGTAGTTTTCGAGATATTTGCTTTTAAAATGATGTCAAACTTTTGGGGACACCCTGTATATATATCATATATGTGCAGAGTGCCACCCAAAAATGTATACACACTTTGCTTGGATTACCTGTACAGGCAATATTTATTAAAATGCACAGTCTTTGTGTATACATTTTTTTAGCTTCACTTCGATTGATGGGTCTCTCTGTTGAAAGACCACCTTGAAAATATTAAAAATGTCTTCATCATTTGATATCGAAACATCTTTAAATGTTCAACTCTATTAGAAGATAATTTAGTGGCAAACTTCTTGGTCACGATGGCTTTCCAGAATATACAAAAAAACATAAGACTTCCCACAATGTCTTCATTATATTTTCTTCAGCTGCTGTGTAAGAGCTAGTGTTTATTTTTCTATTGTCTATCTTAATATTATGTTATTGCTAGTTTTTATTTTAATTATGTTATTCTATTATTCCAAACATCAAATATCGGGAAGTATTGAGAGAAGACATTTAAAATAATGGACAAAGGTAACACGTGATGTATATGTGTTTGTACACGGTCGTATGTATGTGTCTAAATATACGTATGGTTGTTTATATATGTTTATATATATATATATATATATATAATACTTGTGTGCATATATGTAAATATATATATATATATATATATATATATATATATATATATATATATATTAAAGGTTTAAGCAAAGAATCGCTGATTTCACCCTAAACGGTTCTTATATATTTATATATATTTATCCTTATTGAGCCATCTTTGGATTTTAGTCTTCACATTTATTATTATTTATTTATATATATATATATATATATATATATTTATATATATATACTTATGCATTTATATATATATATATATATATATACTTATGCATTTATATATATATATATATATACTTATGCATTTATATATATATGTATATATCTATATATATATATACTTATGCATTTATATGTATATATATATATATATATATACTTATGTATTTATATATATATATATATATATATATATATATATATATATATATATATATATATATATATATATATATAGTGATTGTCAATTACTATTATATACAATACACCTATACCCACCTGCCGTAAATTTAGCGGAAAAACGATATATATTGAGTTTGCTGATTTGTATATTTTATTCTTTACTCTAGTGTATTTTCAAACTTTATATTTCGTGGTGTATATGATGGTGGTGGTGGTGGTGCTTGTGTTGGTGGTGGTGGTGGTGCTTGTGTTGGTGGTGGCCGTGGGGATGGAGGTCGTAGTGGTGGCGGTGGTGGGGTAGTCTTCCGTGCAAGGCCTGATAGAAGGCATAAAGTTGTTTCTTCTCTTATGTTACTGAGCTCTTGTTAGTTACCTGTAGATCTTACTCACGCCTTTCTCTCAATCTCCTCATTTCCCACACTCCAACCCCTTTTATGTATGTAGCCTCTTTTTCTCTTTTTCTCCTTCGCTTTATATGTGTATGTGTGTGTGAATGACGGTATATAAGCAAACACATATATATATGCATAAAAACACACACATACATATCCGTAAGAAATTATGAACGCATTCTTCTTTTTATGATTGTCTCCTATATGTATGTAGATGTGTTTGTATATATATATATATGTATATATACATTTAATATAGATTTATATATATTTAATATAGAAATGGCCTCTACAGCACTAGAACTGTTTCATTCGGGAGAAATCATCTGGGCTTCCTGATGATTTCTCCCGATGAAACAGTTCTAGTCTCGTAGAAGCCATTTCTCTCTCTCTCTCTCTCTCTCTCTCTCTCTCTACGGGATATCAAATTATTGTTATAGGTAGTCCACTTAGATGTAGTCCAGTTAGGGTACTCCGAGTAGTGGATAGTATTAACTCATGACTAAGTTTGAATCAACAAGACATTTCTATAATGATGCTGCGAGTACGCGGTGATTTCTATGTAGTTTACACTTAGAGTAATAATAAATCCAGAAAGAAGAGTGACATGGTTTGCTATGCAATAAGGGCTTTATTCACATTGCTGACAATTGTTTCTCTGAACTGGTAGGTCTAGAGATCGCTACCCGCCTGTTTTTGCGTCAATCGATCACCAATACTTTGTTATAACC
>OZ024753.1:40555328-40565328 GCA_964016885.1 Eledone cirrhosa
AGTGCTCCTGTGGGAGCCCCTACAGAGAGGAGACTGATGTTAGCTGGACATGCTCATTGACATCCAGAGTTGACACTGCACTCAGTGCTCCTGTGGGAGCCCTTGCATGGACACACTGGAAGAGAAGAGGAAGACCGAGATTAACACATGTTGATGCCCTAAGGACAGACACTGGTCTGGTGGAGACGTAGGACATGGAAGCGATAATGAGGGACAGAGACCGCTGGAGAAAACTCGTCCATGGATCTCGGGAATTTTACCCGCTCTAGACATTTTACCCAATCATTACAGCATGATGATAAAAACATAAACATCCATTTCTCTATTTCAAACACCACCTGGAGGGGGTTGCACTTTAAATGTCATCGCCTCGACATAAAATCTTAATTTGATGACAATTGGTCACTCATGATACCTAAACATATAAACAATTAAAATAATAGTCGACAGAATCTGAGGTGGATTAAAGTTACTCAGCCTCAAAACGACTGATATTTCTATCTCTTCGTACTCTTCACTATCACCACCACTAGCATCACCACCACCACCATCACCTCCACCACCGCACACATCACCACCGCCACCATCAGCTCCACCACCACCATCACAATCGTCACCTCCACCACCACCACCACCAGCAGCAGCAACATCATCATCAACACCACCACTATCAGCACCATCACCACCACCACTTACATCACCACCACCACTTACATCACCACCACCACCACTTAGATCACCACCACCACTTACATCGCCACCACCACTACCATCTCCACCAGCACCACCACCAACACCACCACGACCAACACCACCACCATCATCACCAACACCATTACCATCAACACCTCCACCATCACCGCCAACACCATCACCACCATCACCACCATCTCCACCACCATCATCACCATAACCAGCAACATCACCACCATAACCAACACCACTAACATCACCACCACCACCACCAACACATCCATCATCATCATCATCATCATCATCATCGTCATCATCATTTCCTTCTCCAATTCTGCCATCTTATAACTCTCCATACTTATGTGTGATGTTAATGAAGATGAAATATCGCTTTGAATGACGTCATCGTTTGTGGTTTTTTTCTAATTGCGGTTTTTCTATGAGGTTTAATTATGAGTTTCGAGAAAACCAAACGATAATGTTTGTTGTTTTTGTTGTTGTCTTACCATAATGTTTCTTGTTTTTCTTGTTGTTATAATTTTGTTTTAAATGAAGCTGGGTTTTTTTTTTATATTTTTTTCTAAATATTTTTTTATAAATATTTCTTGTCAAGTTTTATATTTTGTATCTTGCATAATTATATTTTTATTATTTATTTACTAATATATTTTCATTCAATTTCCAATTATTTTC
Organism: Eledone cirrhosa; assembly: GCA_964016885.1. Lineage (NCBI taxonomy): Eukaryota > Metazoa > Mollusca > Cephalopoda > Octopoda > Eledonidae > Eledone > Eledone cirrhosa. Next base: position 40,556,715 of record OZ024753.1, read on the forward strand.
TCGACACACTGTGTATATATATCCAACGTTGATACCTCTCATCAAGCAAGGTAGTGGTTAGGGTTGTAAAGTGTGATAGCGATATGCTAGAAAAAAACTAATAAACGAGTGAAAAGAAATTAATAAAAATTAGTAACACCTTTATGTGAAAACTACGAAAATAAAGAATATATATATATAAGTGTTATGTTATATAAATATATATATATATATATATATATATATATATATGTATATAGATGTTATGTTTATTCCCTCCCCTCTTTTGTTTTGTCTCCAGCCGCAAAACTCATTAAAGGATGTGGAATACTTAAAAGAATAAAGCCGCAAGCAATCCGTAATGATGTTGAAACAATAGCTGTAATATGCATTATATATACATACAATATATATATTGCTTCCTATCCTTATTCTTCTTTATATCAGTTACAGTGTCGTATCAGTCGTAAGACCAATATTCCAGAAATCATGTTAATGTTTAATTTATTTTGATGCCTTATTTAAAGGTTTAATGTATTTTGTTGATCGGAATGCGTAGAAGCAGGCGAGTGTAGGTGCCATCAAGGTAGTAGTGGTAGTAGTAGTAGTAGTAGTAGTAGTAGTAGTAGTAGTAGTAGAGGTGCCATCAAGGCGCTGTTGTTGTTTGGATGAAAGCTTCCATGTTTCCCTTCTATATAGCAAGATTGGTTGAATTGTTACTTGGAAGAGTCTGATCTTGGTGTAGTTGGAAAGATTTGAGCGCCAAACTCGATCCATCTTGTTGCAAGCTGACCATGTGACATCTGCCTTTGAGAGAGATATATGCCGGCCTCCCAAGCACATCTGTCGTTGTATGTAAAAGAAGAGTAAGATTTGCTGGCCACTGCCATCGTGCCACCTATGAGGCTGTGTCCCCATTAGTGCTTTGGAAACCACAAGCAGTCACTAATAACAGGGGGCGCAAGCTCTCCTATCCCAATTTGCTGGCCACTGCCATCGTGCCACCTATGAGGCCGTGTCCCCATTATTGCTTTGGAAACCATAAGCAGTCACTAATAACAGGGGGCGCAAGCTCTCCTATCCCAATTTGCTGGCTACTGCCATCGTGTCCCCATTATTGCTTTGGAAACCACAAGCAGTCACTAACAACAGGGGGCGCAAGCTCTCCTATCCCAATTTGCTGGCTACTGCCATCGTGCCACCTATGAGGCTGTGTCCCCATTAGTGCTTTGGAAACCACAAGCAGTCACTAATAACAGGGGGCGCAAGCTCTCCTACACCGATGTCATCTCCAGAGATTCTAGTATTGAAATCCAGGACTTGGCAGTGAACGACAGACCCACGTGGCCACCGGATGATGATGATGATATTTTGTTCTCTTACTGTGATGTTTATTTTGTCGTGTTTCCAGTCAATATACGTGGCGCTCGTTCAGAACTTTCTAGTTTGTTTCTTTGTCTATCGCCCGTATGTCTACCACATTGCTCTGTATCACCGTAGATATATATATTTTAGAAGGAGAATATTTTGCCCTACCTTAAGAAGAAACGTTATATCTTCAGTGATTAAGTTCCCTATACAGAGTGTCCATACCAGTTTGACAGCTGATGAGGAATCGTTATGTTAAAGCTGAATTTTATCGTATTTGTTCTAGCTTCTGTTATTTTGTGCAGAAGAAGGGCAGCATCCACATATATGAATCTGCTAATATCGTGGCTTACTTTGTGTATGTCGGAAATTCCGGAGAACGAAGAGAAACGAGTGAGTATACGAACATCTGTGACAGAGAGAGAGAAGAGAGAGAGAGGAGAGAGAGAGAAGAGAGTGAGTCAGAGAGAGAAGAGAGATAAAGTAGGGGAGAGGGTGATAGAGTAGGATATATATATATATATGAAGAGAGAATATGATATATATATATGAGAGAGAGAGAGAGAGATCAGGTAAATGAAAAAGGTGAAGAATTGAATGAAAATATGTTCAGGTATTCTATTTATGGTCTGTGAAAGGATGAAAGGAAAAGTTGATTAGTTTGGAGTTGAAGAGCCAAACCCTTACCACAAAGCACTGACAATTCTGTTAGTGACCCGCCTTAGATAGAAATGTACTGAACTATATTTATTTGTTTTCTAATCTAGCTACTTTTTGCTGCTGCTGCAAGCAACGTATGTTCTTGAAACACGGAAGTAAATAAAATTAGACTTGGCAATTTTACTCAGCTTATTCTAAATATATTCTTACGTTATTTTGATGTTTATTTCTATAATTACATTTTGTTCTGAAATTACTATAACACAGACCACCCATTACTGAGAATCCACAGAATCGTAAGCCTGAGATATAGAATAAATTACGGTAGTCTTCCCAACTCTAGAAACTGGGTTTAAATTTGAGTTCACCTTTGTCTCTTTTTTCTTTTGCTTTCGGAGTCGATGTTGAAATCACATTTCCGTAGGGCCTGATTTTCTCTTTCTTTTCCTCCATCCTCTAATCTCACTCGATGTCTTCTAAATAGAGTTTGTGAGAGATGGGCTCCCCCTTTTCAAAAATGCACAACATACGCTGTATGTCCATTAAACATTTTTCCGATTTTTGTTTTATAGAAAATTGCTGTTTCTGACATTGTCGTTTAGCCAGATTTAATATCTATATACATTTATGACATCGATCAATACCTTAGAGTTTTGGGATCGATTTAGTTTATTATTGCTCGTGTTAAACGTATTTTATTGACACTAAAATAAAAATAAAAAGACGATGTCAAATTTGGCGAGTTTTGAACTCAGAATGAAAATGTACAAAACTAAATACAAGGTTTACTTCTCACCAGTCTTCCGATTCTGCTGCCAATAGATATTAATTTATTACCTAGACAGACGTTCTTTAATTTATGGGGAGTGGGGGAGTATTTCATAATAAGGGCTACAGCACTTGATTGGTAATTCATGTTATTTAAACCACAAAGCAAAATTGACCCCAGCGGGAATTTGTACTCAGGAAAAAAGCCGGAATTTATCTGCTAGGTGTTTTGCCTTTTAGCCTAGGGACTCTAGCAATCTATATTGAAATGTATTTCTTAACACTTTCGATAAGAATTCTACTGCCATGGAAAACAGCTAAAACGAAACGAAAAAAGAAAAAAGAAAAATACAGACTTTCCATGAAACTTTGCTAGACACATGAAAGATGCAATTTAATTTTTTTATCACCTTCAAACTTCCATAGTTGCTTTGACGCTCAGCTGAAAAATACTTCCTAATGGAAACAAACAAAACGAAAAAAAAAAAAAAATAGGAAAAAATATTAATAAATAAACATTTGCAATGGAAAATAATAAAAAAAAAAGAAATACTAATAACAGAAAAAACTATAAATAAAAAACATAGTGGGTGCATATGTGTGTGTGTGTGTGTGTGTGTGTGTGTGTGTGCATTTGTGTGTGTCTGTGTGTGTATTGAAGAGATGGGGAGTGGAGAGAAAGGCAAAAGGGGGAAAGCAAGATATAGAATTTAAGAGAGATAAAGGGAGAAGAAAAGTTAGTGAGAGAGGAGTAGAGAGAGAGATAGAGATAATGAGAGAGAGGGAGGAAAGAGAGAGTGAGTAGTAGTAGTAGTAGTAGTATTAATTCAACGCCTTGTACTAATGCAATGTGAGGGTGCCAAAAATAAAACAAGATAAAGTAAAGCAAAAAGACCCTCCTCCCCTCCACAAAAAACAAGGGAAGCTCCCTTAAAAACTCCCCCACCCCCACCTCTCTCCCCCAGAATAATAAAGAAGTTAAAGAAAATCACGTAGAGTGCTCAGACGATCATGTGTTCATATAGAAAAAATATGTACAAAGTATGGTCTCTCACACACACACACATACACACACACACATGGACACATACAGATATACTCACACACACATATTTACAAAAACATACCTATACGCATATGACCGCATATAAACATGCGCACTTACTCACACAGAGATACAAGCATAAACAAATACACACTCACACACATATCAACACACACACACACATATTCTTTTATTCTTTTATCTGTTCCAGCCATCCGGCTGAGGCCATGCTGGGGCACCGCATGTAATGCACACACACACACACACACACACACACACACACACACACACACACACACACACACACACACACACACACACACACACACACACACACACACACACACACACACACACACACACACACATATGCATACTGAAGTGTCGGTAAACAACCAACACATACTCTAAGTTATATATATTTATATACACACACATATATATATATATGATTGTGTGTGTGAGTCTGTATGTGTATATATATATGATTGTGTTTGTGTCTGTGTGTGCACGTAAATAATATATAACATGGAGACACTGTTATAACTATACACAGACACACACAGACACACGCACATACACACACACACACACAAAGACACACACATACACACAATCATAACACGTAAATTCTATTTAATATATATTTATTTATCTATTTATTTGTTTTTTGGAAATGGGAATGTGGAAGTGCAGAAAGTTACGTCAAATGTTCTATCTACGAGGCTTACCAACTGTTATGTAATAATATCACAGCATCTTGTTTCCTCAAGAGATACACGGACTTCCACTCTCAAGCGCACGTGCCATCGGCCGGCCTGTCGCTTGAATTCGGATCCGCCATTGAAGTTTAAATTCAAAAGATAATTTTTTGATAAATTTAAAGAGAGGAACGAAATAAGCTAGTCCCTGCTAGAATCAACTAAATAAATATATAAATAAATAAATAAATAAATAAATATATATGTAAATAAATAAATATATATGTAAATAAATAAATATATATGTAAATAAATAAATATATATGTAAATAAATAAATAAATATGTAAATAAATAAATATATAAATAAATAAATATATATGTAAATAAATAAATAAATATATAAATAAATAAATAAATATATAAATAAATAAATATATATGTAAATAAATAAATAAATATGTAAATAAATAAATAAATATATATGTAAATAAATAAATAAATATATAAATAAATGAAGAAACATATATATATATCCCCCACCCCCACTCTCAACGTGAACCTAATACTAACACTTTCTACTGCACTCTTCGTTATTGTTTTTGTTTTTTGTTTTAACATATATATATATATATTAAAATACAAATATTAATAAAATAGATGTTCTTTTGATCAATTACATTTTATTATACATATTTCGGAGGTACATCCTCATCAGACAAAATATAGGATGTACTGTTGTACCTCCGAAATATGTATAATAAAATGTAATTGATGAAAAGAACATCTATTTTATTAATATTTGTATTTTAATATTAATAACTCTGGGAAATTATTTTTTTCGTAGAGTGCTTCCAATCTACTGTAAAACTCATTCTCTGATATACGCATTGAATCTTGTTCAACTCTTTAATATATATATATATATATATATATATATATATAGGTACGTTATTCCGGGTTGAATCGGAGGTAACCACAGTAATTAAGGTACTCAATACATTGCAGAGTATAAAAGAAAAGTTTTAATATAGATGAGATTCCTGATGATTTCTAAAGAATGAAACAGTTCTAGTCCTGTAGAATCTCATCTATATATATATATATATATATATATATATATATATATATATATATATATATATATATATATATACGAACAGACAAATGTATAAATAAATTTATAAAAAATTAGATAAAAAATGAAGAAAGAATGAGACAGATAAATAAATGAATAAATATGTATCGCTGATGTTCAAAATTCCTATCACTCCAATCTTATGATTGTTGTTGTTGTTGTTGTTGTTGATCTTGCTTTCGTTTTTTTTCCTCATTTAGTTTTTCCTATTTTCTTGTTTATAATATCGACACAAAAATTCATATCAAGCGGTTTACATATGCTGTCAATTTTAGTTTTTCATGTATATATTTTCTTCTAATTTATTAATATTTTCTGTCAAATATTTATTCATATATTCCATCACTTGTTTTACGTATTTATTTATTTATTCAATTATTTAATTAATAAAGTTAATTAATTAATTATTTATTACTCTCTTTTGTATTTTAATTTATGACAAAAAGTTACGGCCTTTTATGGTCTGAGTTCAAATCCCACCGAGGTTAACTTTGCCTTTCATCCTTACGGGGTCAATAAAATAAAGTACCAGTAATACACTGGGAATAATTGCTGGCCTTGTGCCTAGTAGAAACAATTATTTCTACCATAGATTCAAGCTATTACTTTATTAGCAGTGTATAGTATTTTATATTGAACCAGTAGATCAGGGTTAGTTAAAGTTACGATGAAAAGCCAAGGTGACATCGGTAGAATTTGAACTCAGAACAGATCACAGAGTAACCCAACGCCGAAATATCCGACGCTCCAACGATTCTGCCAATCTCTTGTCACGCGAATCGTATTATAGATCTTATTGTTGATATTCAATATTCTCTAAAATGCTCGGTTAACTTTGCTTTCATCCTTTCGGGGTCGATAAAATAAAGTACCAGTAACACACTGGGGTAGATTTATTCAATGTTCCCGCCCCCCAAAGCAGAAACTATTATTGATATTCATTAATACATAGATGTATTTTTCTTATTTAATTCCATGTTCTCTCTGGCGATGGTGACTCATTCAGATTTTTTTAATATTTAGTTTTCTATTGTGTAGTGTATTCTACTTTATATACGTTTGCCTGTTATACAGATTTTGAGCAAACTTTCCCTGCAATATACGTTTTAATCATGTCATTTCCCTGAGATAAATAATTCATTTTGACATCTAGACTATTTCCAAAGTTTTTAAATAAAACTTTAATGGCGAAGGAAGAAGGTTTGACATACACTCATGTGGCATCTATTTAATTATTTATTGTTGCTGTAAAGAGCTTCAGATAGATATATGATAGGTATATGATAGAAATATTGTTCATTAGTACCAAGATGTTGTATTGTGTTATCTATATATTTTCTTGATATACTCAAAAACGAAAGTTGGAGTTCATGTTCGAATCACGTATCGGTTCAATTTATGTTAAAGAAGATAAATCATTTATTTTCATTCATTCTATTCCTTTAAAAATATCAAAATCTTTTATCAAAGTCTATAGGATATTGTAAAAGAACTAAAAGCTAAAGGAACTGTTTGTTGACAGTCTCCCATCCGATACTTATTATATATATACATATAGAAGAAATAGGGACTGTGTAGTTGCTGGATAAAGTGTATTTATAAATAAGAGGAAATCACGAACGAGGGATAATATAGTCATTAAACGGGTAAGTGCTGAATCTCGATCAAGTCTCATAACTTAGCCATTAAATGAATACCTAAACTCTACTTCAGTATTGAGTACATTTTGTCACGTCCGTCAATAATACATTGATATATCTATCTATCTAAGGCGGGTAAAATTCCCGAGATCCATGGACGAGTTCTCTCCAGCGGTCTCTGTCCCTCATTATCGCTGCCATATCCTGCATCTCCAACAGACCAGAGTCTGTCCTTAGGGCATCAACATATGTTAACCTTGGTCTTCCTCTTCTAGTGTGTCCATGTAGGGGCTCCCAAAGGAGCACTGAGTGCAATGTCAACTCTGGATGTCGGTGAGCATGTCCAGCCAACCTCAGTCTCCTCTGTGTCACTTTTGAGCTGACTTTTGGGATATATATATATATATATAATCAAATAAAACAAGGGCGAGTGGTAACGCCTTCATTTCGTTTATTGGTTGGTGACGCGCGTTTCACCACCGACCAGCTCAGTGTTCGATCTGTATCGATCTAGCCTGACTCTGTAATCCACGGCTCCTCAGACTCTTTTAGTGGGTATATATATATATATATATATGTGTGTGTGTGTATGTGTATGTAAAAGGTAAACAGAAATAACACAGTCCGTACAGTATATGGAAGGGATATATTAGGTTAACGCTTGATATAGCAGGAAGAGGGTCTTAACGTTTCGGACGCTAGTCCTTCATCAGAAGAAAGAATGAGAAATAAGATAGATTGGGGAGACCGGCGGGTTGGAATTGGAGAAAATGTCTTTAGATAAAAATAACAGATCCATTCATGTTGACTTCTCTTGCACCTTTATATAGGGGGGGGGGGGTCCATCGTTTACATGTGTGTGTGTGTGAGTGTGTGCACAACCACGTTAGCACGTGTGTAGAGAAAGAGAAAGCGAGAGAGAGAGAGATGTTAAAGTGAGAAAGTACAACGACAAAAAGATCACGCCATGACATCTGGCTGTGTACCATTAATAGGTTACAATTAACTAGATGTCACGTGAATGGTCATTTTTCTTACATTAAGCTCTATCAAACCTTTAATCCCTCATTGACATTCCAAAGTAATTTCAACATTTCCTTACTTCGTGCCGCTAACATTTTCGGCTCATCTTCCGTGTATGCACTAATGCAAACACACACATACACACGCGCACACGCACGCGCACACACACACATACATACATACATACATACATACATACATACATACATACATACATACATACATACATACATACATACATACATGTGTATATATTATATATATATATACATTATATACTACATAATATATAT
>OZ024753.1:40567828-40575328 GCA_964016885.1 Eledone cirrhosa
TCCCCAAGTATAACAATATATAAATATATATATATATATATATATATACGGTAAACATTGATGTAATTCAATTCGAGAACTCAAAGTACATTTTTCCACATAGGAATGACGGAGTATTACATATATATATATATATATATATATATATATATATATAACGAAGGAGTTGTGGTAAGGAACCAGATGGACCATAACGCACCAGAGTACTCAATACTTAGGGTAGTAGAGTGGGTAATAGGAAAACGTATGACCCTGACGGCAGAGCTCAAGCTATTTCTGGACTGAAATAGCCGTCGAAACGGCTTGAGCTCTGCCGTCGGGGGTCATACTTTTTCCTATATATATATATATATATATATAGGAAAAAGTATGACCCAAGGCTCTGATACCATCAACACTATAAACACAGAGCTGGCATATCTAAGAACTGAATAACTGCCTGATGTGGTGATAGCCATTCAATGGCTATCATCGAAATATTTATAGCAGTAAATAAAGAATTATGAGTTCATGCATATATATATATGATAAATAGATATATATGATTGATAGATAGATATGTAGAGAAAGAGAGAGCGTGGTGGTGGAGGGGATTGCTCAAAGTTGGCAACTTCCAACACTTAAAGTCATAGTTATTTCTACTTTAGGCACAAGGCCAGCAATTATTCCAGTGCATTACTGGTACTTTATTTTATCGACCCCGTAAGGATGAAAGGCAAAGTCAACCTCGGCGGGATTTGAACTCAGATCGTAAAGGGACGTAACTATGCTGGAAAGCTTGGCGTCCGACCCTCTAACGATACTGCCAATCCACCGCCATATTAACAACAAACAACACTGTTTATAACCACCAACCTGAACAACACCCATTACCATAAGAACAAATGCTGCTACTGTGTTACATTAATATTCCAATACTTCTACCTTGGTCACCATATCGACACAGTAACAACCACAATACACGACAACAAATATAATTGTTTCTACTTCAGGCACAAGGCCAGCAATTATTCCAGTGTATTACTGGTACTTTACTGTGTTTCATTAATATTCCAATACTTCTACCTTGATCACCATATCGACACAGTAACAACCACAATACACGACAACAAATATAATTGTTTCTACTTTAGGCACAAGGCCAGCAATTATCCCAGTGCATTACTGGTACTTTATTTTATCGACCCCCGTAAGGATGAAAGGTAAAGTTAACCTCGGCGGGATTTGAGCTTACATCATAAAATGAAATGACACTAACAAAACAAGTGTAATGACATAACACACATTCCTCGTTATTGAGTTCTACTATCATAACCACAATCTCCAACACCACCTCTACCAACCACTGGTAACTATAAAAACACCCCCACAAAATAAAAAAAAAACAGATATTATTAATATCACCAGCTTCTCCATCGCCACCATCACCACCACTACCACCACCAACAACATCAACTCTACCACCACCACCAGTACTACCACCACTACTACCACCACTACCACCAACACCTCCAACAACAACAACTCCAACACCACTACTACCAAAATCAACACCAACACTACTCCTACCATCAAAAAAAACCACAACTCCACCACCACTACCACCTTCCACCAGAAGCACCATCATCACCACTACCAACACCACCACCACCATCACCACCACCACCATCACCACTACCACCATCACCACCATCACCAGAAGCACCACCAACATCACCACCGTCACCACTACTACCACCACCATCACCGACACCAGAAGCACCAGCGACACCACCACCATCACCACCACCACCACTACTACCACCAGAAGCATCACCGACACCACCACCGCCACCACTATCACCACCACCACTACTACCAGAAGCACCACCACCAGAAGCACCACCGACACCATCACCACCACCACCACCACGAGAAGCACCACCGACACCACCTCCATCACCACCATCACCACCACCACCACCAGAAGCACCACCGACACCACCACCATCACCACCCCTATCACCACCACCACCACCACTATCACCACCACCACCACCACCACTACTACCAGAAGCACCACCTCCATCACCACCTGCACTAAAAATAATCAGGATGCTCACAACAAACATTAGCACAACAACGACCACAACAATCACCACCACCACCACCACCACCACCAATACATAACTCACAACAACAGCAATATCAACAGCAACAACAACAGCGACAACATCAATATATATATATATATATATATATATATATATATATACACACACACAGATACACGTGTTATAAAACATCAATGTTTTTACGTTGCCATTTAATACAAAACAATTTGCTTCAGGTCTGTCAACAAGAACGCCACGGTGCCGTCAAGCTTTCGCCATTATCTCACATCATAACACGTGTTCAAAAAACTTACAAAATATATACTTGTTTTTTCTCTCCTCGCTCTCTCTCTCTCTCTCTCTCTCTCTCTCTCTCTCTCTCTCTCTCTCTCTCTCAATATAAAAGGAAAGAGAGATAAAGATTATATATATATATATATATATATATATATATAAATATATAATCTTTATCTCTCTCTTTCCTTTTATCATTTCTTTTTCTCTCTCTCTGTCTCCTTTTATCATTTCTTTCTTTCTCTCTCTCTCTCTCTCTCTCTCTCTCTTTTTATTATTTCTTTCTTTCTTTCTCTCTCTCTTTCCTTTTATCAATTCTTCTCTCCCCCCTCTCTCTCTCGCTTTCTCTATCTCTCAGTAATTCTTACTCTATTCCACTCACTCTTCCTTTCTTGTGACTCACACAAAAGCTGTAACAATTTCTTTCTAAATTTTTTCTTCGATTCAATGCTGTGTTTTTCCCCTTCTATTTCGTAGTATGTGTATGTTTAGTTTTACATCTTGCTGTAATATCTGGCTGTGTGTATTTAAATTGTATTTTGCCAATGCTATGTTTGTTTGATGTTGACGTTGTATATTTTTACATTTATTTAAACCTGCACTCTAGCTTTTCTAAAAATAATATTTCGTACCTCCTCAATCCTTGTCAGTTCTAAAACATTCCTATTATTATTAGTCGACTTACCTACATTATTACGTAAATGGCATGGTATTATTATTTCTATTGCAAAAAGCAAATATATATATATATATATATAAATATAACGAAGGAAATGTGGTAAGGAACCAGGTGGACCATAACGCACCAAAGTACTCAATACTTAGGGTAGTAGAGTTTCTCCAGAATTAGCGGTCGAAACGGCTTGAGCTCAGCCGTCGGGGTCCTACTCGTTCCTATATATATATATATATATATATATATATATATATATATGAAGAAATCCCTTTTCTTTAAACACATCAAACCAATGACCTCAACCCATCCCAATCACCAACCTCTCCTACCACTAGAAAATATATAAACACCACCATAATACTTGGACAGCCGGCTTCCTGATGATTTCTCCGGAATGAATCAGTTCTAGTCCTGTAGAAGCCTTTCTACATTAAATATTTATACTCTGCTTTGTATTGAGTACCTTACTTACTGTGGTTACCCCCGATTGAACCCGGGATAAACGTATATATATATATATATATATACACACCCAGAGAGAGAGAGAGAGAGAATCTGTGGTGCTGAGACCGTGGAAACCACTAATCATAAGAATATTCCATGCATATATATTATGTAAAACATATGGCAAACTGAAATAGCCCTTCCTATGTACTCGGAGGTAACCGAAGTAACCTAACGTTATTGACACTTCGTGAATCTCCGAGTTTGGTGTAATTTTTTTAAAATAAAATAAAATAGTTATATCTATGTTTACATACTGAGGGCTCATTCTAGTGATTACAGTCCCACATACACGAAACTATATATATATATATATATATATATATAGTATTAAGGATACTATTTATGGTTATGTATATACTAAAACTTTTTATAGTTATATATATTTTAAACCCTAAACAGTGAAAGACAGTAATTTATTACTACCTTATTACCAGTAAGATAAATAGTTCAATGTAATAACATCAGTTGTTCTACAGAGCAGTTATATAGAAATTACATGAATCAAATTATTATAATGGATGTCACCCCACTGTGCATCGATATATACATATGTTTCTGTATGTCTCTTGTGTTGGAAAGGAGGTCATGTATGTAAACAATCATTGAAAAATTGCTCCGAAGACCCCAAACCTCGGTTTGGAAAAAACAATTGTATGCTAATAAATAGTTTGAACAGAACTTTGATTCATGTAATTTCTATATATATATATATATATATATAAATATATATATATATATAGTGACGAAACATAAGTCAATTGCATGAACACATAATCCTTTATTTACTGCTATATATATTTCGATGATAGCAATTGAATGGCTATGACCTCATCAGGCAGTTAGTCAGTTCTTAGATATGCCAGCTCTGTGTTTTTGGTGTTGATGGTTTCAGAGCCTTGGGACATATATATATATAAATAACAAAGAAGTTGTGATACGATACCAGGTGGACCATAATGGATGAGAGTACTAGTTCGGATCTAGCTGTCGAAACGGCCGGAGCTCAGCCGTCGGGGTCCTGACTCTTTTCATATATATATATATATATACACACGTGTGTGTGTGTGTGTGTGTGTGTGTGTGTAGGGATTGGGTATATGCAGAGAATGAAAGCGTACTGAAAAGTCTTAACTACAGAGCAGATCCGCCAAAAAGCTGCTTTCATCGAGAACAAATATTTTAATCTATACATACATCAAGTCAAGTCACCAAACCAGCACCGCGAACAAAAGTATGAACTTCTCAGTGGGCTCTTCTTTGAGGAAGGTTGCTATGCACATGTATGACAACCAAACTAAAACCTGGAACAAAGACCACACAAATGATACTATTACTGGAACAGACACTAAACACGTGTAAACATAAAGGAACAAATGAAGATTACAAACAGCTTAAAATACTGCTCACAGCAAAATTTAATCAAAACTTCGTTATTTACATCGACAAACTACAACAAGAAAGGGATTAGGAGACGAGTCGTTAATAATTTTACTGATTTTTGTTAGCTGTGATCGATCAATTTGCTAAAGAAAATAACATCTAACAGGAATAGAAACTCCCAAGGTTTTTTTTTAAGTTGAATGTCCTATTGTATTGTGTTGCATTAAGCAGTCTGCAACAGATGGTGTAAGATAGATCAATTAAACCGAAAGCTCACAACTGAAATTGAACACATGTTCCTTCAAGAAAAAAATGGACAGCCTGCGGAAAACCATCGGACAAGTCATTACTATCAACAGATGCAATGTGAGTAATACATTCACAAATTACTAACTGTGATTATATGATATATAAAAGCTTTAAATAGAAGAGATATTCGTTGTCTGACTTGTGAGGGCCGAGTGGCACAAAAGCATTTGCAATCGGGTATGATGATCCCAATTTCCAAAAAGCGAGACAAGAGAGATTGTTCCAATTATAGAGGACTCTCCTTGTTATAGCACTACGGTAAATTCTATGCTAAGTACCTAACAAATATTTGTAGGGAGATTGACGAGCCCAAGCGAACTGATGGGCATTGTGGTTTTTTGCCCCGGACGCAACACAGCCGACCAAATAATCAAATTGCGGCTGGTGTTTGAAAAACCATGGGGGTACTGCTATGAGATGTATTCTTACATCGTAGACCTCGACTATGATCCACAAGATTTGCTGAGGAAGATTCTGTAGGAGCATGCGACGGATGACCAGTCTCTATTTGTTCGTATGTCTTTATACGAATGCCCTGGGCTAAATCGAGGCAATTCGATGTGGAAACCGGACTCGGCCAAAGTTTCTTACTTTTCCGTCTCCAGTTCATAATTTTAATGAATACCAAGATTAGAGATTTTACATTGTGTTCCTCCAGGAGAAGATTATCCCATTATCATTTGCTTGTGAAGCAACAAGAGGTAATGTATGTTTTTCGTGCAGTTTGGGCAAACATTTAAAAAGCAACATTGATGGCTTTGAAAAATATTCTTATGCCATACTATTTCAATCTAAGACAACTATATATTATAAATATAATATATTCTCCTCAAAATATGGTTATTTTTAGCACACAGGTCGAGCATAGGGTTAGCGACCATTGCTATAACTGGCTTTGCTTTAGGAAACAGTTTTCTGTGTTTAAATATGAAATATGTACATTCTGAAAACATGTATCTCCAATGTATTTGAGGAAGGTAGCGATGCAGATAGCGTTTTCTTTTTTTGTCTTTTCCCAGTTTAGATGTTCAGGGTTTTTTGGGGGGTTTTTTTTTGGCTTTTTTTTTCTAGAACAGATTAACATCATCTAAGCTGGAATAACCATTTCTATTCGGAACAACTATTTCTCATAAAAAGAAAGATGACGGTTTGTTATTATAATGCTTTAGCATCCTGATAGATTTCGTCTAGTATTTTTTTAACAGCTACATATAGACGTTCATTGCAATTTCACTAGCTTTTTGAACATATCTGAATAGGTATTTATCTAAATGTAGAAACAACGTGCAGTAAAATATTTTTTGTGCTGTTTGTGTTGGTTTTAGTTGTTAATGTTGTAAATGGAAATTGTCACAGTAAAAGCAAAATACCACGCCATGAGAATATTCTATATATTCCAGCCTGAAATATTAAGTGAAAAGTGTTTCTCACATATATATATAACAGGACAAAATGCGAGAAAGAACTAAACTGAGTTTGTTCGGCATAATTGAAGAAGAAAACGTGAATATATATTTTCAATTAATATCTACACCTGTTGATAACGAGCCCACTTTTTTGCGCAAACATTTGACACACGCACTCACACATACACACATACACGCACACACACACACACACACGTATATATATATATATATATGTGTGTGTGTGTGTGTGTGTGTGTGTGTGTGTGTGTGTGTGTGTGTGTGTGTGTGTGTGTGTGTGTGTGTGTGTGTGTCTATCTATATATCTCTCTCCCTATATATATATATATATATATATATATATATAACGAAGGAAATGTGGTAAGGAACCAGATGGACCACAACGCACCAAAGTACTCAATACTTAGGGTAGTAGAGTGGGTAATAGGAACAAGTATGACCCCGACGGCCGAGCTTAAGCCGTTTCGACGGCTAATTGTGGACTCGAAACGGCTTGAGCTCTGCCGTCGGGGTCATACTTGTTTCTATATATATATATATATATAATGATGTATCACAGCTTAAAACATTCATTCATTCATATGTATGTATATCCAATATCAATTCAATAAATCTACTAGATGGTTAATGATTTCCAATACCAATAAATATACGCCGGGTCCGGCTAAAAGGGGAAAATTATATACACGTGCAGCGTCTCACGAGCCATATATGGGTATAAGTATATATGTGTTAATGTGTGTATGAGTATACACAAACAGACGTAAAAAACATATAATAGATATATATATACGATGGATATATATACGATATA
>OZ024753.1:40580328-40582828 GCA_964016885.1 Eledone cirrhosa
ATATATATTTACACATACTCCTCTTTATCTCTCTCTCTCTCTTCATCCTTCTCTCTGATCACCATCATCATCATCATCATCAGCATCATCAGCATCACCCTCTCTCTATCTATCTCTATGTCACCTTCATTGGTGTAACAAACATATACACATACATGCAAATATATACAAACATATACACGTACATAAGAACACGCAATTATCTCACCTTCACAATATTTCTCTTTACACTCTCTTTATTCCGACCTAACACGTGAAACTCGCACACGCACACACACACACACACACACACATACAGACGCACACACGCACACACACATACAGACGCACACACGCACACACACACACACACACACACACACACCAACACACAGTCACACACACATACACTCGCAACCTTGAACAGCCATATGCTCACACTTACAGGAGCCGACGCTGACGAATTCACCACACACACACACACACACACACACACACACACACACACACACACACACACACACACACACACACACACACACACACACACACACACACACACACACACACCAACACACAGTCACACACACATACACTCGCAACCTTGAACAGCCATATGCTCACACTTACACGAGCCGACGCTGACGAATTCACCACACACACACACACACACACACACACACACACACACACACACACACACACACACACACACACACACACACACACACATAAAAACACATTATGGAGAAAACGCAGTCATCTAACATTCGTCTCTCTCTACCTATCATTATCGTTACCGTCTTTTTTTTTTTTGAGAGTCTCACACTCACACGAGTACCAACATCATGCAAACAAACAACAAAAACATAAACAACAAATATACAGATTACATTTATAATAGCTCGCATATATATATATATATATATATATATATACACACTCAAACATTTACATTAAAGTATACACAATTTCATTATATATACAACAAACACATACATGTATATGTAGGAAAAAATGCATTAACACAGTCTTACACACACATTACACATATATAAAGACACCTATAGAAACATACTTACTTTTAAATAAACACAGGTATATATAGTTACACAGTCTTACACACACATTACACATATATAAAGACACCTATAGAAACATACTTACTTTTAAATAAACACAGGTATGTATAGTTCCACAGACTTACACACACATTACACATATATAAAGACACCTATAGAAACATACTTACTTTTAGATAAACACATTTATATATAGTTACAGTCTTACACACACATTACACGTATATAAAGACACCTATAGAAACATATTTACTTTTAGATAAACACAGGTATATATAGTTACACAGTCTTACACACACATTACACATATATAAAGACACCTATAGAAACATACTTACTTTTAAATAAACACAGGTATATATAGTTACAGTCTTACACACACATTACACATATATAAAGACACCTATAGAAACATACTTACTTTTAAATAAACACAGGTATATATAGTTACACAGTCTTACACACACATTACACATATATAAAGACACCTATAGAAACATACTTACTTTTAGATAAACACAGGTATATATAGTTACACAGTCTTACACACACATTACACATATATAAAGACACCTATAGAAACATACATACTTTTAAATAAACATAGGTATATATAGTTACAGTCTTACACACACATTACACATATATAAAGACACATATAGAAACATACTTACTTTTAAATAAACACAGGTATATAGAGTTACACAGTCTTACACACACATTACACATATATAAAGACACCTATAGAAACATACTTACTTTTAAATAAACACAGGTATATATAGTTACAGTCTTACACACACATTACACATATATAAAGACACCTATAGAAACATACTGACTTTTAAAGAAACACAGGTATATATAGTTACACAGTCTTACACACACATTACACATATATAAAGACACCTATAGAAATATACTTACTTTTAAATAAACACAGATATATATAGTTAGTCTTACACAAACATTACACATATATAAAGACACCTATAGAAACATACTTACTTTTAAATAAACACAGGTATATATAGTTACACAGTCTTACACACACATTACACATATATAAAGACACCTATAGAAACATACATACTTTTAGATAAACATAGGTATATATAGTTAGTCTTACACAAACATTACACATATATAAAGACACCTATAGAAACATACTTACTTTTAAATAAACACAGGTATATAGAGTTACACAGTCTTACACACACATTACACATATATAAAGACACCTATAGAAACATACTATTAAATAAATACAGGTATATATAGTCACACAGTCTTACACACACATTACACATATATAAAGACACCTATAGAAACATACTTACTTTTAAAGAAACACAGGTATATATAGTTACAGTCTTACACACACATTACACATATATAAAGACACCTATAGAAACATGCTTACTTTTAAAGAAACACAG
>OZ024753.1:40595328-40602828 GCA_964016885.1 Eledone cirrhosa
AAAAAAAGCGAAGAATGTGATGGGACCCCTAGCGGTTCTTATGTCGAACAGGGGGAGATAATCGAGTAGTGAGTAGAAATTATAGTGACGCATCCCCTCAAACATCACTCTACAGAAATCCTAAATACAAAAGAAATAACTCATTTCAACGTATCAGGAAATGCTTAAATTATTCCTTGAGGATTTCAATGTCTTCTTGTGACGCTAAACTCCGCCAGTTGCAGACTGCGCATTAACATGTGATATCCCTCACCACAAAGTTCGATCACCAGCAGCAGAGTTCAAAGAGCAAAGATCAAGTCCATAAGTTGATATTGTCAAGCCATCGTTTTGACTGCCGGCCTCTGCTTCTCTTACCAGCCTGCCTGCCTTCCAGGAATATATAATACCTTTTAATCACTAGCAGAAGAGTTTAAAGATCAAAGATCAAGTCCAGTCCATAAGTTGACATTGTCAAGCAATCGTTTTGACTGCGGGCCTCTCCTTCTCTTACCAGCCTGCCTGCCTTCCAGGAATATATAATACCTTTTGATCACCCGCAGCAGAGTTTAAAGAGCAAAGATCAAGTCCAGTCCATAAGTTGACATTGTCAAGCAATCGTTTTGACTGCCGGCCTCTGCTTCTCTTACCAGCCTGCCTTCCTCCCAGAAATATATAATACCCTTTGCTCACCAGCAGCAGAGTTTAAAGAGCAAAGATCACACCCAGTCCATAAGTTGACACTATCAAGCCATCGTTTTAGCTGCCGGCCTCTGCTTCTCTTATTAGCCAACCTTCCTTCCAGGCATAACCTACTCACACCACGAGTTGATCTTTTTATATGGCCGTATAGTTTGAGTATTCATCGTTTGACAATTGATGTAATTAGTCTAAGTCTGGTAATGTTGAGCAGCTCACTGATACAGATACGGTCGCTGAGCCGCTTGCCAGTCATAATTCTCATGATGTGGTTCTGGAATGTAGAGAGCTTCTGAAGTGACCTTGTCGTCCAATTAACACAGTCAAGACCATACAACACAACTGGTAGTATGTAAGTGTCAATATAGGGTCCGTTAATGTAGACAAACAGTGGAGAACCCACATTCCTAATTTGAAAATATCGTTGTGGTAGAACTTCACCTCTCATGTTTTTCAGAATGACAAAATGAATCATACTAATACTGGATTTGATATAATTTTCTAAAAGCCTAGCATGTGGTGTTTCAAACTAACCACAATCCAATGAGTGAAACAACGTATCTCTAATATATATTTGACCAGACATTTATCTGTTTCATATGTAATGCTCACATATCTTCCAAACCCCACATATATGTAGTTATATTATTCTATTTATTATTTTGTATTAACTGAAACTTCAAAAACGATTATATGTCTGCAAATCGGAAATGAGAAACTCGAAGAAACTATTTGTCAGATTTCAGCTTCCAATATAGTATATGCCATATATCTTCTCTCTTTCTTCCCTTATCACTGCAAACACACTAATAAAATTGCACACTCACTCACACATTTGTATATATATATATATATATATATATATATATATATATATATATACATATAAGATAAGTTATCCCGAGTTCAATCCGGGATAACCACAGTAAGGTACTCAATACAAAGCAGAGTATAGATGTTTAATATAGAAAAGATTCTACAGGACTAGATTTATTCCATCGAGAGAAATCATCAGTCAGCCTCCTGATGATTTTTCAAGAATGAAACAGTTCTAGTCCTGTAGAAGCTTTTCTATATTAAATATATATATATATAAAGTGAACAACACAAAATATAACTACTCCATTACCAAAGGTTTCAGGCCCTTAGACAATATTATCATACGTCTAGTTCGCTCATCAGACAGAGGGGTTATGAAATGAAAATACAAAAATCGTATTTTCATTTCATAACCCCTCTGTCTGATGAGCAAACTAGACGTATGATAATATTGTCTAAGGTCCCGAAACATTTGGTAATGGAGTAGTTATATTTTGTGTTGTTCACTTTCTAATTAAATAGCTCTGTTTTATACATAGAGCACTCTTTTTTCGTTTGCTTTTTCTTCGGAAATACTTAACACACTCACACTCACACTCACACACACACTAATGGTTGCATTCTTTAAGAGTATGTCAATATTTATTTATAAAACTGATCTATATTATATTTTATCTGATGAAAGCACACCATAATTTAACTTGATGTCCTTGAAATATGTATAATGAAATAAATATGGTTTTATAAATATAGTTTCCATTTGTTAATATCGTATTTTTACTCCAAATATTTGTTGAGTGCTTTATATCAGTTATAAAAATATTTGCTTGTTGTATCCCAACAATTTAAGTTAGAACTTTTACACATATATATATATATAGGGCGGGTAAAATTCCAGAGATTCATGGACGAGTTATCTCCAGCGGTCTCTGTCCCTCATCATCGCTGTCCTGTCCCGCGTCTCCAATATTAGTAGGAATAACTGGTGTTGCACAGGTTGAGATCTACCTATATCCCTGCAATAGATATGTGCTCACTAATTATTTATATCGTAAATGAAACTAGTAAATGGTATATAACTAATTCATGAATACTAAATAAAAACATGCAATTATATGAAAGTGAATTTGCTTTAAACTATTCTTTATTTAAGAAACATATTTTCATCTTTAGCCGTGGATGGAAACGCAATGCCTATGACCTCAAATCCAACTCTTTACTGAATGGAACAGGTCGGGTGGTGGTCATACGATTTCCACATAAGTAAGAAACGGCATTGTTTGAACTTAGAAAGCAATGAGACGTGAGAAAACCAAAAGGCATCTCGTTTGGCACTGACCTATTAGAATGCATAGGAAAAGTTTCCTAATCATTAAATCTATAGACCAGGCAATATATTTACTTTCCACTACACTACACACAAAGAGAGTTTCATATATGATCACTTATACGCATCCAGGGTAAACCATTACAAACATATTCATATATAGGTAGACACAGACAAGTATTAGATGTCCCCAGTAACCTTTTCTCTATGCTTATATTTTCCTGTTCTTAGAAGGGATAAGTGATTGGAAAATAAACTTCTTCGCCAAATCAACACGAGTATTGATATATTACTAATTGGCAGTATCGATAGAGGGTCGGATATGCTTTCCAGCATAGTTACGTCCCTTTCCAATCTGAGTTCAATTCCCGCCGAGGTTAACTTAGCCTTTCATCCTTACGGGGTCGATAAAATAAAGTACCAGTAATGTACTGGATAATTGCTGGCCTTGTGCCAAAAAAAAAGAAACAATTATTACTATTTTTATAATGATTTCTTGGTTTTGCGCTTCAATAAAAAAAATATTATATGGATTGCCAGAATCGAGGGACCGTCTGACACCATGCTTTGCAGCATAGAGTTGCGAACCTTTACGTTCGGAGTTCGTGCCGAGGTTAACTTTGCCTTTCATCCTTACGTGGTCGATAAAATAAAGTACCAGTCACGCACTGGGTCGATTTAATCGACTTTCTCCTCCCCTATAACTGCTGGCCTTGTGCCTATATAAGACACTATTATTATTATTATTATGCTTTGCAGCATAGAGTTACGTCCCTTTATGATCTGAGTTCAAATCCTGACGAGGTTAACTTTGCCTTTCATCCTTACGGGGTCGATAAAATAAAGTACCAGTAATGTACTGGGTAGTTGCTGGCCTTGTGCCTAAAATAGAAACAATTATTATTATTATTATTGTCCTAAGGGCGGGGGATTGGCAGTATCGGTAGAGGGTCGGGTGCCATGCTGGGTTGGGGGATTGGCAGTATCGGTAGAGGGTCAGACACCATGGTAGGACGGTGGATTGGCAGTATCGGTAGAGGGTCGGACGCCATGCTGGGTTGGGGGATTGGCAGTATCGGTAGAGGGTCAGACACCATGGTAGGACGGTGGATTGGCAGTATCGGTAGAGGGTCGGACGCCATGCTGGGTTGGGGGATTGGCAGTATCGGTAGAGGGTCAGACACCATGGTAGGACGGTGGATTGGCAGTATCGGTAGAGGGTCGGACGCCATGCTTTGACGCATAGAGTTACGGCCCTTGCCATTCTGAGTTCAAATCCCGCCAAGGTTAAATTTGCCTCTCATCCTTACGGGATCGATAAAATAAAGTACCAGTAATGCACTGAGTAATTGCTGGCCTTGTGCCAAAAGTAGAAACAATTATTATTATTGTTCTTGTTGTTGTTGTTCTGATTAGTGCTATATTTTCTCAACAGATGGTGATAAGAAAAATCTAAAAAAAAATATTCAATAAATGTTCTTATCTCTCTATGTTCTGTATGTCACATCTCCCCATTACACTGTTCAAACATACACAGATGCATAAATACATATTTACATGCATCCATATATATATATATATATATATGCACACATATACACATGCATACATATATACATACATACCTTTATATATATACATGCATTACATACATATATATACACTCATATATAAATACGCACATGCATATATATATATATATATATATATATACGGTATTCCGGGTTGAATCGGAGGTAACCACAGTAAGTAAGGTACTCAATACATTGCAGAGTATAAAAGTTTTAATATAGATGAGATTCTACAGGACTAGAACTGTTTCATTCTTTAGAAATCATCAAGAATCGCTTTCCTGATGATTTCCTGATGATTTCTAAAGAATGAAACAGTTCTAGTCCTGTAGAATCTCATCTATATATAGAGGGTTGTTTATTGGTGAAGGTCTCAATACTAAAGTAGAGCCAATTTCATTTTACCCTCTCTGTGTTTCTATGTTTACATTAAGGGTTATGCTGGCCTAAAAGCCAATGTTATTTATGCTGTGTTTCTTTGTGTCCTATAATTAGGGTCTCCGATAGAGACTTTGTAAGGTAAAAGTGGACTATTTTTGGATCATTGAGTAAGAAGCCCCTCCTCTTAAAATGCATCAAGCAGAGAGGTTTAGAACGTTCAGGTTCAGATATTCACGGGCCTCTCACTAGCTCTCTGGATTCTGGTCTAATCCATTTGCTGAACATTCATTATATAGGTCCTCTTTGTAACTTAGCCGTTCGACAAATAGTATTAAATAAAATATGTCATACTTATTGCGGTTGTCTCGATTAATTGCTCGAAAATGTTTCCCGTAGCACGGCTACAATTCAATGACTTAAATTTATAAAATAGTAAATGTGTGTGTGTATATACATGTAGACACCTGTACATGTAGACGCCTAAATGTAGACACCTGTACATGTAGACGCCTAAATGTAGACACCTATACATGTAGACACCTAAACACAAATGCACACACATATACACCCTCTAACTCACACATAAATAGTGAACGAAAATACAACAGGACGGTCGATATATGATACAAATTAAAGTTATTAATTTGGCAGTCATGACAGTTGAAAAGATATATCGTTGATGTTTCGACATATATCCTTCTTCGGAAGGTAACAAAATTATTATTATTACCATTCTGATTCTTACGGATACCGACAACGGTGAAGCACGAAAAGTTGAATCCCAGATAAACCCGGGCCCAGATATTACCACTGAGTGCTCAAACTGGTGAACCATAAGGAATTAAACATTACACAACAATATACTATATATATATATATATATATATATATATATGTGTGTGTTTTTTGTGTCTATATGTATGTGTTTATGTGTGTGTGTGTGTGTATGCATGTTTGCATATGTATGCCAAGATATATGAAGCATGGCGTCTGAGATTAAGATTCACAAATTGTTAGTCCGCCGAGGTTGACTTTGCCTTTCATCCTTACGGGGTCGATAAAATAAAGTACCAGTAATGCACTGGGTAATTGCTGGCCTTGTGCCTAAAGTAGAAACAATTATATTAACCAATTAACTTTGTAGACACTGGGATATTAATTATTAATAAAGATAGACATTGCTACCCTTAAATACGTAATGTTACTTTGGAAATTCGTAACTAAATAATCTTTTCTTCACAATTTTCCTTAGAATATACAGTATATATAGTATGTGTTTATATTTATGTTTATGATTCGCCCATGTTTGTATACAGTTCATCTAGGTTTTCTTTGCGTTACGTTCAATTTATTTGGTTTGTTTGTGTGGTATGTTTGTGTAGACGTGTTTACAGATGTAGCATCCAAGTATGTAGGAGTAACATTTAACAAAAAAAAAAAGACGAAATCAAGGAGAGAAAGAAGAACGAAAGATTAAAACAGCAAACAACACGAAAATAACAACAATGGCAACAATAATAACAAACTAACAACTGTAAAAGACAGGTAAACAAGAGTAGAATTAGCCTTTAGTGAAATCAAAAAAGAGATGATCAAATCTTATTGTTATGTATTTTCCTTTATTCACCACAACTTTCTTAGTGTTCTTAATACTTTTCACACCTGTATTGATTTCTATCTTCAATGCAATTGCCGGTAACAATAGCAAATTTAACAGGTGTGTTATCAGCCGAAAAACAAACAAACAAACAGCAACAACAAAAATAATAAACATTGACAATAGTAAAATAATAAAAAATAGAAATATATTTAGAAAAAATAAAATATATATATATATATATATAAAGAAATAAAAATGATAAATAAATAAAGTAGTTTGATAAATAAAAAGTAAAATTAAATAAAGTAATGATTACAATAAATAAATTAAGATAAATAATAATATGATTGGGGAATAACAAAGGAAATAATTGTGATAGGAAGTTTAACGGTGGAGAAATATGTCATAACATTGTTGTGACTGAAATAAAAGGGAGAAGAAAATAAGACTCTACTTCTACTACTACTACTAGTAGTAGTAAAATAACAAATAAGAGCTGATGTGTGTGTCTATATATATATATATGATGTATATTTGTAAACATATATACAAACATATATACATGCATATATATATATATTTAGGTTTGAGGTTCACCACTATGTATGTTTACAAATATATATATATATATATATATATATATGTATATTTGTAAACATAAATACACACATATATACATATCCATGTATATATATATATATATATATATATATATATATATATATATATATATATATAACGAAGGAAATGTGGTAAGGAACCAGATGGACCATAACGCACCAAAGTACTCAATACTTAGGGTAGTAGAGTGGGTAATTGAAACAAGTATGAGCTTTGCCGTCGGTCATACTTGTTCCTATATATATATATATATATATATATATATATATATATATATATATATATATATATATAGACAGAGAGAGAGAGGGAGAAATAGGGAGATGACACATGTGGAGGTGTCGAAAAGTTTGTTCTATAAATAGTTTATAGGTGAACTAAGGTTACACGGAAATACAGATTTATTTCCAAATATACACATATTCAATATATTTAGATACCTGAACAATCTCTCTTCCTCTCACACCCCTTATGCCAAGTGTTAAAACAGTTATTTATAGAGC
>OZ024753.1:40615328-40617828 GCA_964016885.1 Eledone cirrhosa
TCTAATCGCCATATTTTTATTTATTTTCAGAGAAAGCAATTATTAAGTGCTGCCTTTTATCTCGCATAACAGTCCGAGCTTTCCATATATAAGATCATAGGTAACGCATATCACGAGGGAGAGGTATCCTATTTCTTGCAGGTCAATAAATCAGGCTAGGATATATTGTTGTAGTATACAGGATATTTAACAGCCATTTCTAGCAGATCAGCTGACCACATAAAGAGATTTTCTCGTTGACTCAGTTTCAATTCCAGTGAGTAGAAATCTTACATCGTTTAGGATGCAAAAACAGATACTTCATATTTAAACACCTTGTATTATATTCGTCTCTCCAATCTAATAGCAGAATTTATAGAATTCAAAGATTGTGGCTATTTCAAGAGCTTACCAAAGAATTGCAATATAATAGAATTAATAGAACTAGCAGAAAAACCACCATCAGGTGGTTTTCTGCTAGCATGTGTAGTGTGTATTATACACATATATATGCATGATACATCAAGTAAAATCGTAATTGACAATATACACAGAAATTGAACGAAGTCTATGTTACACTGTCTTCTGTAATCAGTAAAGTAATTCATGATACATTAAAAAAAAAGATGATATTATATATAAACTGCATTAGGAGAAAATTAGCGACGGAAATATATGCGATATTTTTATAAGTGTTATAATATAAGGGCCGCTAACTGGAAGTGTTGACATTTGAAAATTTTAAAGAAGTGAATCTTTAAATAAGCTATAAAATATATTTAATCAACAGCCACGAAATTTAGCACATAAATTATGTAATATTCATTCATTATTTATTCAAAGTAATCCAACTTATTTTACAAACGGGGTAAAAAAAATATCTTCTGGACGTAGTCCCGCACTCCTTTCTTTATTATAGTTAAGATAGACATACTGGCATCCTAAACTTTAGCTGCTTAGGAACACAAACTGTCTTTATTCAATCTGTATTAGGAACTATTGAAATGCCTACTTATAATATACATGCATATTTATAATTTCAAAGATATATATAAATAAATATATAATTATATATATTGAAAAATGGGTGAAATCCTTGGTACAGTTAAAGAAAGGAAAGAATTACCTTACTTGTAGTTCTAAACAATTTAATTTAATTTTATAATATTATAATTTTACAATTTGGCAAAACCAAATTATAAAATTAAATTAAATTGTTTAGAACAAGTGAAGTCATTCTTTTCCTTTTTTCTAAATATATATATATATATATATATATATATAACAAAGAAAGAATGGTAATGAGACCATAACACGCACCAGAGAACTCGATACTTAGGGTAGTAGAGCTAGCTGTCGAAACGGCCGAAGCTCAGCCGTCGGGGTCCTGACTCTTTTCCTATATATATATATATATATATATATATATATATATATAATGTTTGTGTGTGCGCGTGTGTATATATGTATGTATGTATAAACTTTTGTGTGAGTGTCTGCATACACACATTTCCATACTTTATATATTAATATTTGTATAGATTCTTTCTATATTTCATTATAATTATATATGTATATATACTCACACACACAGATATACACACATTTACGAAAACACATACATAAAACGATGTCAATTTAGATTATCTACAGTGATGTACACATAAACCCACATAGATAGACATAGATAGATAGATAGAGAGATAAACACATACATACACAC
The DNA here is from genome assembly GCA_964016885.1 of Eledone cirrhosa. Classification (NCBI taxonomy): domain Eukaryota; kingdom Metazoa; phylum Mollusca; class Cephalopoda; order Octopoda; family Eledonidae; genus Eledone; species Eledone cirrhosa. The sequence continues at coordinate 40,617,031 of OZ024753.1, forward strand.
ATAATACACACATTCATACTTAAATACAAACAAACTTTATTCATACATAAAGATATACATACATATATACATACATACACACATAAATACATAGATACTTACATAGATACATACATACGTAGATAGAAACATACATAGATACTTACATAGATACATACATACGTAGATACAGACATACATACATATGTGTGTACATGCACACGATCTCCAGCCTTGATCGACTGATCAGAACACACTGTGAAAAGCTTCGTCAGAATTAATGGACCGCTCTTGGCCAAGCTGACAACAAGTGTCAGCCTTTCCCACGCTTAACAAAAGCTCACCATTTTGTAGCATCATTGATGCCATTTCTTAATCCAGCAAGCTAGCCAGCCAGTCCTCCAGTCAACCAACTATCTTACCAACCAACCAGCCAACCAGCCTGATAGCAAGTAAATTCAGGCAGGCCTACAACAAGACTGCCATACGCCATAACCAGCCTACAAGGCAAGCGTGTGTTAAGCCGGTTGGCTGGTTGGTATGTTGTTCAATACTGCATACGGTAAAAACATTTGTAATAGAATAGAATATTACTACAGAGCACGCATATGTATATGCTCACACACAGATACACATATGCGTTTGCTGATAAAAAAATACATACATCTATCAACAGACACATGTATATGTGCATACAATTACATTTGTAAATGCATGTAAAAACATACATGAAAACACACACAGAATATTATTTGTACAAAGGGCGGTGGATTAGCAGTATCGGTAGAGGGTCGGACGTCATGTTTGCAGCATAAAGTT
>OZ024753.1:40622828-40625328 GCA_964016885.1 Eledone cirrhosa
TGGCGGGGTTGCCAGTTTAGTCGCCAATGACCCGACCATGGGACAGGTTGTACTGGAATACATACATACATACATACATACATACATACATACATACATACATACATACATACATACATACGCATAGACATATATTCCGTCAGGAACAACACAGATGACAATTAAAGCAAGATATTCGAAAGATCATGTAGAGAGATAATTTCTATTATTGAAAAGTTGACTCATGACAGTTTCTTCAGTGAAGGATTGCTCTCTACACAAACATACAGACGCGTGTTCACATGGTGAAGATTAATTTTGACATATTTAATGTTAATGGCTATTCAGTGATAATATTTTTAATTAGCAACAATTATCAATAATCACACTCTATTGTAATGAATGTTAGTGTTTAATCAATCTAAATTATTCTCAAATATAATATATTCGGCGTCTATCTGTCTGTCAGTTTCATTCTATACACACACTAATATATATATATATCTATCTATATATATATATATATATATATATAGGAAAAGAGTCAGGACCCCAACGGCTGAGCTCCGGCCGTTTCGACATCTAGACCCGAACGACAGGAGCTCAGCCGTCGGAAACCTGACTCTTTTCGTATTACCCACTCTACTACAGTAAGTATCGAGTACTCTGGTGCATTATGGGGTCCACCTGGTATCTTACCACACTTTCTTTGTTATATATATATACATATATATTTATGTATATATATATATATTTATGTATGTATTTATATATATATACATACATGGTGGCTGCCAACTCGTTTTCGAGTACGTCCACTACTTTATATCCGTGTAGGAGAACTCCTACCGATGTGCTGAACGAGTGTGACTTTTTAGTCCAGCCAGCGACTTGAAAACTCTGGTACAAACACTACACTTGTGACAATTATTGACACATAGTGCTGGGCCCATGGTACCATGTGACGACAAGTGCAGAGAGATCTCCAGATATAAAGCAATGCCTGTGCCGTGAAGCTTTTATAGTGAGCAAAGGCACTGCACAAAGCCAGTCCCACTCTCTTAACCAAGATGATATTTACCAAAAAGAAGAACAAGTGAACATCATTAGATACCATCAGGGTTGCAGGTGTTATATCAGAGTTTTCCTTCTCCCAGAATTCTGCCTTGGCAAAGGCTAAGGGATCATCTCTCCCGGTGATTTTGGATGGCCATTGACCCTTAAGAGTTCCTTTGCCCTTTGACAGGTTTTGTTTTTAGTCCAAGAAACCTTGGAGGGGTTGCCAGTTTAGTCGCCAACGACCCGACCCTGAGACAGGTTGTACTGGGATACATGTTACCAGTAGCACCAACTGGTGACCTGACATATATATATACATACATATATATATACAGAATATATATATATATATACATAGGGAATGTAACGCCCAGTTACTGTAGGTTCACCTGTGAGCAATCGCTGCGTAGTTTCAATAAACGGAATGACGACATAACAAACCGTCCTTTATATATATATATATATATATATATATATATATATAGCGGGCTGACAATTTATTTATGTTATTTTAAACCTTTCTATTGGCTAGAAGGTAAAAACATCAAACATATTTTTTAGAATTATTGAGCGGATTGTGAATCTTGAATATATGTTAGCTTCAACGTGCTGGACGAAGTTCAATAAGTTGGGTAAATAAACTTCTAGAATCGGGTGAATGTGATCAAGGACATATGTGGGACTCGAACTCCTACCTTCTGTATGTGACATATGGCAGATGTAAGTAACCTTTTATACCAGAATCTCTCTCAATTATGAAAGGAAAAGTATCAAAACAATATAAAAACAATTCAGACATTCAGACATCCTAGGAACCATGTTTCTACCATTTCTGATATTTATCCATCAATCTACGTAGACATTCGTCTGAATGTCTGTCTATCCAGTCATCCACTAATTCAATACTTTCACTGTCCTTCCATCCATATATACATTCATCCACCAATCTATATTTCTATCCATCTCTTCCTGCATCCATTTCTTCATCCATCCATCCTTCCATCTATTTAGATGAATCTCACTCTCCACCCATCCAATTCACCGATCATCCCTCCATCCAGTTTCCCATGCACACATCATTCTACCCATCCATACATCAAAACATCCTTCCATCATGTTTACCATATTTCCATCCATTTTCCCCTCCTCCTCTTCATCCAACCCTCAACCCATCCTCTCATCAGCTGTCATTCGACTAAAAGAAGGACAGATGGAAACATCATTAGCTAAGTAATTTGGTAAAAGCAGGTTAAACTGTTTTAATGGAGGGAGTCATATTCGTCGCTTAAGCCAGCTAAGGTAATCCTTTTGGTCACGGGACTGTCGAGCGGAGAGATTTTCATCCATTAGCCATTATGTAAACGAAATTTCCCCTCCCATATCTTTTAAAATTTTCATCAGCGATATTATGTTCATTATAGATTCATCACCAATCTTGTCTCATAGTTTTATTGCTTAAGAC
>OZ024753.1:40630328-40642828 GCA_964016885.1 Eledone cirrhosa
CTTCCTGATGATTTTTCCCGAATGAAACAGTTCTAGTCCTGTTGAAGCCATTTCTATATTAAATATTTATACTCTGCTATGTATTGAGGACCTTACTTACTGTGGTTACCCCCCGATTGAACCCGCGATAAACATATATATATATATATATTTATGTGTGTGTGTTTGTGTGTTTTTGTGTCTGTGTCTCTGTGTCTGTGTGTGTGCTTGTGTCTGTGTGTGTACACATCTTTGTCACTTGTATGCTCATATACGCTATGATTGTTAATATATTCTCGAGTATTCATATCTTTCTCTAAATACTTCTAAATCTCTGCGTCATAGAACAGACCCATTTTTTCGTCCTATCTGATTTTACCCTAATCCTCAACATCCATTAATAGGAGTGATTAAACCCTAATAACATTTAGGTTATTAAAGATAAATGAAAGATAACGCGTATTTTTACATGTAATTCATTCAAAAATTAATTATATATATATATAATGTTGTGAAAGCCATGTAAAACAAACATATAGTGTTCTGGTCTCTTTCGGTTTATTTTGTAAAATTATTATATAATATAAAGTTTCAATGTATGTCGACTTACGCTACCGAAATGGATATTAATATTTTATTGAGTTACAATGGAACAATATTACTATGTTGGTTGTAGGTTGTTGGTTGTAGATGTACAAGAGATTTTTTTTATATTCACGGTAGCGCAAAAGTCATGCACCAGCCTGTCATCAATTTATAGATATTTATCACATTTACTTACAAAAATAACAAATATGAAGTTATGACAAAGTATTAGTTTATTGGTGGGATACTTTTTCCACCCTCTACGTTTATTATTCTAGTAACTCCGTAAGAAAAGAAAGGCAAAGCTAACCTCGACGGGATTTGAACTCAGAATGTAAAGCGCCGTAACACGACGCCGCCATCCATGTTATCCGATGTTCTACCGATACTGCCGATCCACAGCCCTATAAATAATATTAATAATGAAATCGAAGTAAATTATAATTAAGAAAACAGTAAAAGGTTTGAATTCCATTTCGATCATGTGCTGAAATAATTTCAAGGAAACACTATATTTCTAACAGTGATAAGCACTTTAAAATTGTTTCATATCTGCAGTTTTTCCTCGTCAAATGAAGCCAACATACACAGCCTCCTGCAGGCACACACATACACACCTCTACAGCCACATGTACAGACCTCTATAGGCATACACATACAGCCCTCTAAAGGCACACACATACACCTCTATATACACATGTACAGACCTCTAGAGGCACACACATACATCACTGCAGTCACACATATAGCCCTCTAAAGGCACACGCATACAGGCACATGTACAAATGTCTACAGGCCCATACATACACCGCTACAGACACACACATACACTGCTGCAGGCACACACACACAGATCTCTACAGGCACTCACACACAGACCTCAACGTGCCCACATATGACAATATACCTCTGCACACACAAACACTCAAATCTCTATATGAACACATATAATAATAATTTCAACTCTCTCAATAAAAGCCATATAAATAAACGCTATATAACATGAATAATTTATTTTGTCATCGTCAGGCGGAGAAACTGGCTCAGGTGATGCAAACACGACTGTTAAAGTGTTTCTCATGCTATATATTTATTTCATGAAGTTATTTGTTTTATTTTTATACGTATTTGCAACATCTTTAACAACTACGTAATGGACAAAAGGAAAAAGAATCTAAAAAAAAAAAATAAATAAATAACGGCTAAGAAGAAAATCAGAAGCGAAACTACCACTACCACCACCACCACCAATGACAACAACACCAACAGCAACAACGGCAAAAAGAAAGTCGCTTCCACCATCACCAAATCTCCATCTCTATCTCCACCAAGAACAAAAAATAATCACAGCAGTGAAAATACACAGCATATACGATGCCTCTACATCATGTTTCCTTATGGCTTCTACATAATAATAGGATGCACAGCACAGCCATCAGTTCTCTACAGTAGTAGTAGCAGCAGCAGCAGCAGCAGCAGTAGTAGTAGTAGTAGTAGTAGTAGTTCTTTTTCCTCTTTATCTGACAAACAATTTTTATTCCCTTCTGAAATTTTCGAGAATACAATAAAATATAAATAATAATGATAATTATAATAATTAAAATTAAAATAACAACTTCTTATATAGGCACAAGCGACACAAGGCCAGTAATTGGGGGGGGGGGGAGGAGAGAGAAATTTGACTAAAACGCCCCCAGTGCGTGACTGGTACTTTATTTTATCGACCCTCGTAAGGATCAAAGGCAAAGTGAACCTCGGCAGGATTTGAACTCAGAACATAAAGGGCTGTAACTCTATGCTGCAAAGCATGGCGCCTGGGACAATTATTATACTGAATCTCCATCGTAACTACGAACTACGAATGTAGAGTGCTTTCTCCTGCTTGCTCCTGTTTTTACCAAAAAAATCTTTTCTGAACATGTATATACAAATACATACATACATACATACATACATACATACATACAGGAGAAGGAGGACATCTACGGACCATTGATGAGGAGTTTACAAATCCAGTATCCAAGATACACCTTTAGCTTCATACCCATCATTATTGGTGCTACGGGTTATATACCAACCCGCTTGGACCAAAGTATGACTGAACTTGGATTTGCGGACAAAAAGCGCAGCTCCCTAATTCATAGTCTACAAATGGCTGCGATAGCTGGCACCTTCAAAATTTGCAAAACATTCTTGCGATTCAAGGGATGACAATTTCTTTTCTTTTACAACCTTGCCACCAGGAAGGTGGCCGGTCAAAAAAATATACTCGAAATTAAGAGAAAGAGATAACATACATACATACATACATACATACATACATACACACGTGTGTGTGTGTGCATGTCTGTGTGAGTGTGTATGAGTATTATTCATGCTTTACTGGGTATGGGAGTATAAGTGTGTCTATAAAAGTGTAGGTACTTGTGTTCTTGTACACTTCCAGTTACTGGTAAATTTACGATTGGAAGTATGTATATTTTTCTAGTCTAAGTGGTGCTAATGGTTTCACTAACGTGTTGTTTGTTGTTGTCTTTATATATATATATATATATATATATAATCTTTTGGCTGCGTTCATTTATTTCGTTGTTGTTTTTGTTGTGCTGCTTGTTGTTGTCTTTACTATTTTTTATTTTCCTTGTTTTGGTCTCAGAAAATGTTGGTGTTGCTGGTTTTTATTTTTGTCTTATTTTAGCTGTGATTGTTTTTGCTGTTGTTGTTGATAAGTTGTTTTTGTTGCTGTTGTCATTGTCGTTTTTGTTTTTATTCTTGTTGCTGTTATTATTGCTGTTGTTGTTTTTATTGCTGTTATTATTTGTGTTGTTGTTATTACTGATTTTTGTTGTTATTACTTTTGTTGTTGTTGATGCCTATTGTAGTTATTACTGTTGTTGTTGTCGTTGTTGTTGCGGTTGTTGTTGTCGTCGTTGCCGTTGGTGGTGTTCTGATATCAGCTGTGGATATTGATAAGGTTTCCAAAAACATTTTCCATTTGGAACTGAAGCCATACAGTGGTTTCTACCGCTACAGTCTGATAACTGCTACCAACAGTATATCTTCATGACCTAGGCAATCCTAAAACACAAACCAATCCCTAAAAACTAGTCTTAGTATTACTGGAAATGAGATTCTTAACTAACACGAATGCATTATATGTGTGGATTGGCAGTATCGGTAGAGGGTCGGACGCCATGCTTTGCAACAAAGAATTACGGCCCTTTATGGTCTGAGTTCAAATCCCGTCGAGGTTAACTTTTCCTTTCATCCTTACGGGGACGATAAAATAAAGTACCAGTAATACACTGGGATAATTGCTGGCCTTGTGCCAAAATTAGAAACAATTATATGTGTGAGAAATAACCAACACAGGTATATTCTGTTAGTCTTTTACGTATTCTAGTCGACAGGCCGGGGCCACGTTGGAGCACCGCTATTGAGTATAAGCAGCTTTGGAAAACATTCCAAATTTTTTTTTATCAACGTTTTATGTGGTATCTCTAACATCGTAAGTCGAATGAAGAGAAGAATAGAATGACTGTTTTCCGTGTTTATTGTACAGGCATATGTAAACAATAATTGTTTCTACTTTTGGCACAAGGCCAGCAATTACCCAGTGCATTACTGGTACTTTATTTCATCGACCCCGTGAGGATGAAAGGCAAAGTTAACCTTGTTATGTTTGTAATAAACAGGCATATGTAAACAATAATGAAATTATCACACGATACTCATGACAGGTGCAATGTGTCCTAACACGGAAGAGCCGAACTCCCACCATCATCGCCCCCAACTCTCTCGCCCTCCCCATCTCTCTGTATGGTGAACAAATGTGGTTCCATATGTTGCCTCCCAGCCCCGGCGGACAGAATGGAGAAGGCGTTTCTCCGAAGGATCGTAAGGGAGATGCCCCGGAAGAATCATTACATCTCGCGAGGCTCACACCAGCGGCTGGCCAGCTCAAGGTCTATGGTGGTGAGTAGGGAGGTAGCCCAAGGGCCAAGGACACGAGAAGTCTCCGCTGCCAAGGACACGACCGCAAACCTGTCGGAGAGCGACCAGTACTTGGAGAGTTTGCCCTCCTCAGCCTAAAGTGCAGCAGAACCTGGGTTAGTCACCAAGACCTCGTCAAGCGATAGGTTTTATAACCAAAATCTTGCAGTTAGAGGCACGTTCCTGTTACGTCCGTGTGCTATCCAATGCCACAGGCTCTAGAATATTGTCGAATTGGTATGAATGCGTGTACATAAAATTGATGTTTCTGAAGTTGTCAACATGAGAAAATGAGTCGAAATATACGAAACAATTAAAACAGAAAACAGATTTTATTTAAATTCTTAGCACCAAATATGTGTTTGTGAGTATGTTTGATGTATTTGCATGCTTGTGTATGCGTGTAGATATGTTAGTGTGTGCGTGTTTGTCTGTACATTTATACCAATATATGTATGTGTGTGTCTTCTTATTTTTAGGTCAATTTTAATAGCTTTCTCAGACAAATATAACATTATTTGAAGTTTTGAACAAATTACACAGAAGCACCCCCACGAACAAACACACTATCTCGAGGGTTAAAACACACAAATATATACACACACAGTAGTGGAGGTACCATTTTAACTATCTCTCTCCACATACACATATAGTCTCATTATATCTCTCTCTCTGTCTCTGTATATATATGTGTGTGTGTGTGGAAGATTTTCTTTCAAATTTTAATTCCGTGAATGAAATCACTATACTGCTCCATCATCCAATTATGATGCAAGACAGGACGATCTCATCAGGTGACCTCCACAGAATTACAGGGTTACGTTTAACCCAAGCATGTAATAGAAGATAGGGAAAAGAGAATAGGAAATTTAGAATTGAAAATTCGATTCGGGGACTGCCCGCAAAAAAACTGTTGTATTAGTATGAGGCATCATATATTATGATAGTTCTTTCTCCATATCTATTTCTTGCTAGTAGTAGTAGTAGTATTAGTAGTAGTAGTAGTAGTAGTAGTAGTAGTAGTAGTGAAATAAATTGGTGGAGAAACATCACAGATATTCCAGCATGTTTAGATAAAAAGCGTAAAAGAAAAAAAGAAATAAGCTGTTAAAAATCGATATATTGACCTTTAAAATTAATTTAAAAAAAAGATCACTTCAACGAAGCGAATGCAATACATCTTATTAATTACGAGTTAATGTCCAGCTGGATTCACGAATGCATTTATTTCATTAATATGCTCATACTTCCAACACCCAACCCATTTGTAATGCAAACCATTAAGAAGTCTTTAACGATAAGAACTAATAGGTAGTTTGATATTCATATATGACGATAACTGAATTGTATATATGTTAACAGCTGTTACCCTCTCACAAAATTCTTCTGTAAGAAAATGTAATTTTTTCCCCTGCTTTTAAGGTAAATCTTTGTAAGGAAATGGCAGTGTAGTATGTCGCCAGTTGATGATTATCGTAGGTGATATATTTGATAATTACTAGCTTAAAGCTAAGATTTTTTTAATTTCTTATTTTTATCATATTCTAAAATAAATATTTTTGTTATGGTTTTGCAGTCATATTCCTGTAGAAACAAGGTAAACATAGAGAGTGTTATTATTATTACCATTGGTGGGTGTAAATACTATGCGAAACACTTTGTGCGCCACACGAGGAAACAACGAGAGTGATTTTTAAAAACGGATCGATCGACTTTCGTCAAATCGGACCGAGGAAACAATGTTTCCTTCCATTGATCTTTCCAGTTGAAATAAAGTGTCTTGCTCAAGGACATAACGCATCGCCCTGTCAAGGAATCGAACTCACAACCTCAAGATTGTGAATCCAATTCTCTAACCACTCAGCCACACGCCTTCATAGAGTTATTTAATAGTACATTATTTTAACGAACTTAGAGGGATGGAAGGTAAAGATGACCTTGGTGGGATGTGTAGTTAGATCGTAAACAGATGAAATAAACACTAAAGCATACTTCATAAGATGCTCCACAGATTTTGCCAATCAAGTGAGAGTTTGTTGGTGGAAGAGCTCTGTATAGTTTAGAATTTATAATTTTGTCTTTCCAAGCACAATTCTAAACAGCGTCAATATCTATTTTTGTTTTCAATCATTGAAAGATCAATAAAATATTTATTGGCTGTAAAAGGTTTCTCAACAAGATGATTAGTTTAGTTTTCAACTGAACATTTTCAACGATCACAATTCCCTTTTTTAGTCTTTTTACACAGACAATAAAATCTACACAATATATAAAAACTGAAACGCAGACCACAAGAAGCAAAAATATCCCCTTAGACACAAAATAGATCCATAGGCCTTCAGATGGGAAGGGAGTGGCAGATGGAAATGAGAAAAATATGTCTGCACTTATTTACTTATTAATATATTATTATGTAGTCTAATGTTTTCAGCGATTTAGTTTAGTTAGCTAATGCAATTTGTTGAACATTAATTCAGTTCAATTAATAGCAGCCTTGGTAATAAATATTAATGAAGCTCTTTTCTTGAAGACTACACACACACACACACGCACACGCACGCGCACGCACACACACACACACACATATATATATATATATAAATGTGTTTCTGTGTATGTGTGTATGTATTTATATATATGTCTTTGAGAAAAAAGCTTCGTTAGTAGTTATTCATTAACACACACACACACATAATTATCTATCTATCTATTAATCTCTCTCCCTCTCTGTATATATATATATATATATATATATATATATATATATATATACATAACTATATATATATATATATAAAGTCGTCAATAAAAATTCATTATATATATTTATATTAATTTTTCTTTCAATAAAATCTGTAATATAAATGATTAGATTAAAAATTAAAAAGAACCATAATCTTTCTAAATGTACTTAAATAGATTAGGTGTCATTGAATTCATTAGGTTATTTTGTATATTTCTATTTCAGATTATCTTTATATATTTAATTTATGTCATATTATTATTTAGTAGTCTTTATGATACCGCCAGTATTAAGAGGTCACTCAGTGGAAGTAATAAAGAAAAAAATATTCAAATTGAATTAAAATAGAAAAATATGTCCACATTGATATATTTCAGTCTAATGTGTGAAGAGGTATAATTTACATATAATCTTCACTACCAATATAATGGTTGCTTATATAGGCACAAGCCCAGCAATTTTGGATGAGGGGTAGTCGATTAAATCGACCCCAGTACGTTACTGGTGCTTTATTTCATCGACCCCCGTAAGGATGAAAGGTTAAGTTAACCTCGGCGGGATTTGAACTCAGATCATAAAGGGCCATAACTCTATGCTGCAAAGCATGGCATCCGACCCTCTACCGCCTCTACCAACCCACCGCCCTTTTCACTACCAATATAATGAGATGTATTGAAACTGTAAGACAGGGGTACAATGTAATGCCATGTGGATAAGATCATTTTGGTCTTTAGCCGCATTTTATCTCATAATGAACGGACAGGCCTGTAATCAAAAGACCTTCAAGGCTTGAAGATCACCTTCTAAAGGGTAGCATTTCAAGCATGTATTGGTTTCTATTTCTAGCAGGGTGATAACCTCTTACATGTTTCGTCATCAGTCCAAAGAGAATCAGTTGCTCATTTGCTCCAGTTCAGGTTTGATTGAAAAGATGTATGATTGAAGGCTCTCTAGCAGTGGCCGTCAGGTATTTTTCCGAGGTGTAGGGAACCCAGGACCACATTATCAAATGTACATTTTCTCTTGCAGTTATGTTGTTTGAGGGAAATTAGCTGCTATTAATAGTAATTTGACAGACCACTCACTAGCTTCATTATTGATTCTACGAGTATGTCTGAAATTTTAGGCATCAAATCTGGATAGAAATGTAATTGCAATCTCTACTTGGCAGTAGCTCACCTAGAGTACTAATATCTATCTTTATACAAGATTGCATTTGTCACCAAACATAGTGAATTGCTGTGGAAGGCATTACATAGTCATTTCTCAGGTTTTTGCTTCCAGATCTCACCGAACTGCATGTTGCTTCATTACTCCTAATTCAATAACGCAAGTACCGGTTATAAACCAGGGTTGATTTCATTGACAAATAAACATTCCTTCTATATTCGTTTAGTATTGCCATTGGGATAAATCAAGTAAAAATAATATACTAAGTATCAATTAATAAAAAATATCCATTCCACATTTATTCATGTTTATAGTACCTAAGGGATATACCTAGTACCAGTTATATACTTCGACAGAAATGAATTGTGACATTCCTCAGAAATATTTTACCGTGTGTTAATGTGATGATTCAGTAGATTCTTAAACTCGGGCCAACGCCATACCGCAATTAATATGTTAATAATAAATTGACCCTATTTTTAATGTAGTAATTTAAAACTTTTATTATAATTAAATGAACGCCCTGCTGGGAGTACAATGAAGACTGAAATAACAACAACCGCCATTGCTTACTCAACACCTATATGTCAACAGAAAAAAAAATAGTAATTGTTCTCAATTTATAATCATGACATTATCATTAAATCTACTATTCCAAACCTCGCGACAAGAGAGCATATGTGATTGTTTGATCTGCTAGAAATATCAGTCAAATCTACTTCAAACCATACCCTACAGTCTTATAGACAGCGACAAGACACATTTATTATATCCTTAAAAAGAAAGGGCCGCGTGTACTGGAGTGATTATCCTGTGAAGATATAGGTAAATGTATATATATATGTTTGTATATATTAATAGTTGTCATTATTTCCTTTGCCTTTCAACCTTCCGGGGTCGATAGAATAAAGTACCAGTAATGCATTGGGTAATTGCTGGCCTTGTGCCAAAAGTAGAAACAATTATTTCCTTAATTGTGTCTTTATACACGTACAAACACATGCAATCCGTCCGTCCATTATTCGTCCGTCCGTCCATCCATCCACACTTATATATGTGGGAAAAGACACAACACATCACCCTATCCGAGAATCGAACTCACAACATCACGATTGCTATCCCAAATTTCTAAACACGAAACCATGCATACACAGACATCCACATAAATCTTAGTTGCAGACATATTCACCATGTTAGAACTCTGGTTGAATACTTCAATTACTACTGCGTCTAATATACTTGTTTAGTTTTTAATGTTATTATTATTATTGTCAAGCTGTGAGGGCGGTGAATTGGCAGTATTGGTAGAGGGTCGGACGCCATGCTTTGCAGCATAGTGTTACAATCCTTTACGATCTGAGTTCAAATCCCGCAGAGGGATCGATAACATAAAGTAACAATCACGCACGGGGGGTCGATTTAATCGACTTTCCCCTCCCTCCAAATTACTGGCCTTGTGCCTATATAAGAAATCATTATAATTGTCGAGGGCTGGATTGGCAGTATCGGTAGAGGGTCTGACGCAATGCTTTTCAACATAGAGTTACGACCCTTTATGATTTGAATTAAAATCCTGCCGAGGTTAAGTTTACCTTTCATCCTTGCAAAATGGGGAATTAGCACAACCCCGAGATCTTTGGATACAATTGCCTTGCGTTAGTTGTATCGGTGTTCTCCCCTCCTAGATAAACCCCGCTGATGTAAACATTGCTTTTCAGTTTGTCAGAGCTAACAAATAAAGTTTTAGGCAAGAAGTGGATTCGTTTCTTGTTTATGATCTTATAGTTACTGCCTACATCAAGTAAGATGCTAGAAATCACGGGACATTGCAATAGAACTATATTCTATTTGTCAAGAGACTCGCCAAGCATTGTTCGCCCATCTGATTACAAATTTATTTCTATTATAATAAAGTAGAAGGGTGTTATAGGCGGTGGATTGGCAGTATCGGTAGAGGGTCGGACGCAATGCTTTGCAGCAAAGAGTTACGGCCCTTTATGGTCTGAGTTCAAATCCCACCGGTGTTAACTTTGCCTTTCATCCTTACGGGGTCGATAAAATAAAGTACCAGTAATACACTGGGATAATTGCTGGCCTTGTGCCAAAAGTAGAAACAATTATAATAAAGTAGAAGATTACTTTATATAGGATTCATGTTTCCTTCTTTAGTGAATATATAGAGTGTAAGGAAATAGATTTTATATATGAAGAATAATTTTGAATATGTAATGATATGTATGAAATACTCGAGAAATTGGGGGGGGGGGGGATACTGATGGTAAGAATGTCGGTGCTTGGAGTCGTTTTTTTCATTGTTCAATTGCGGATGAGCTTTGATCATAGTTCTGCTAAATCAGGCTTTCCATGGTGTTAATAAAGAAAAAGAAAAAGCCGCATTTATCATTCACGAATCCACTATTTGGCTACACAATCGGAAGATAAATATAAACCAAACTATACACAAAACACTAACAAAAGATAAAATTATTAACACAAAGAAAAAGGAATTAAATATGCAAGATAACAAAGTCCAAAGACGTTATGATAAGAAACCAATTCATTGCATACAGACACAAGGTGACACACACACAAACACACACATACACACACACACATATATATATATATATACACGCAGAAAAACCTGCTCTCTAGATTTTTCTGGAAAAAAGTCGCCAGCTGAAAGTCACCACATGATATATATATATATATATTATATTATATTATATATATATATATATATAGTTAGGGAAGCAGAATATTGTTTATTGTAATCCAGTTCGTGGTTAAGACAACCATACCGTAGGTATATATATATATATATATACCTACGTACATACATATTTAATATCATAAATGAAAAATAAGAAACAACATACATTGTCCTCTGTTCCAATATCTCTGTGGAAAAAATTATTATTTTATTATCATAATTTACTTCAGTATGTATTTTATATGAGAAGTTGAATTTAAAAAAAATGCTCTTATGGAGAATAAAGATAAATTTGTTTATATATATATATATAATATATATATAATATAAATGCACAAACACTCACACAGAGACACTGACACACACACACACACACACACACGCGCGCGTATGTATGTATATATATATATATATATATATATATATATATATATATATATATATATATTCATGTGTGTTTGTGTGAGCGTACATGCAAGTGTGTATTACAATATGCATGCATATATCGCGAGATTCGTCGTACCTCTACTGAGTAAAAGTGGACAGATACGGATTGTGAAGTATTATAACAAGAGTTATATAAATATGTGTGCTATTACAGATTCGTACTACGAACGAACGCAATCTACTATATACATCGCGAACACAATCTAATAACTAATTGATCTCGGTTTTATACGTAAGTTTTCAATTTTTCGCTACGATAATCATTGAAGAAACTAAAAGTTTTAAAGTTGCATCATGGTAATATGTATTTTAAAGCAGAAGAATAAAAGTAACGTGCAAATGACTGAAGAAGGAAACAAGTCATATTTGTACGTATAACTTCTTTTTTAGAAATATCTAACAAAAATTGTTGAATTTCATCGTTTTGAGATCGATAAAAAAAGTACTAGTCTAGTACTGGGGTGGATTATTCCTTTATATATCTTTTTTAGTGAAGGTGTGTGGCTGAGTGGTTAGAGAATTGGATTCGCAGTCTTGAGGTTGTAAGTTCGATTCCCGGACGGGGCGATACGTTATGTCTTTGAGCAAGACACTTTATTTCACGTTGCTCCTTCTACCTGGAGTTGCGACCGATAGATAGTACTAGCAACTGGAAAGACCGACGGAAACATTGTTTCCTCGGTCCGATTTGACGAAAGTCGATCGATCAGGAATATCTTTCTCATTCCTTTACTCTCACTTTCTATCTTTCTCTGGAAGAAATCTGCCGTACTCAGGCCTGGAGAGGGATGCGCTCTGCCAGGTTTCAAATGCCCAAGAAACGCTGTATGTCAAACGAGGCACTTACGAATCTATCAGGAGTTACGGGAC
>OZ024753.1:40647759-40652759 GCA_964016885.1 Eledone cirrhosa
GCCGTCGAAACGGCTTGAGCTCAGCTGTCGGGGTCTTACTGGTTCCTATATATATATATGCATGTATATATAATGACGGTGTGAGTGTGCATATGAGTGTGCGCGCGCTTATGTATAATTTCCTCCTTACTACGTTTCATAACATTCAGTATCGGTTCTTGTAATAACATAAACATCAGTATTAAACATTAAAAAATCAAAGTTTCTCACAACAACGAGTGTTACGTCATTGATGTATTTAGCATATTTATTTGCTTTACATATTTAACACGTTTCATTATATGATGTTTCGCTGATGCTATGAGAACTTGAAGAGAATCGTAATTACGTCAGCTCTCTTACCCAGATTAATATACATGTTTCTTGCCTGACACTCGCTGCTCGATTGTGCTTCAGTAACAGCTAAAACAGATAGTTATTTGAGTTTAAGTTTCCTTTCCTTTCTTCTATATTTGTGATGTTTATTTGGCTACTGTTAGCTAACGACAGCTAGCGTAGCCATAGGAATATCGACGTGAAATGCAGCATGACTTGGCCAATTATACAAGGAGTAACCTTTCACACCTTGAAGTATAATCACAGCTGATTTCTTTTGTGAGAGCGGGATAGTGGGATAGAGAGATAGAGAGATAAAGAGTTTGGGAGAGACAGAGAGAGAGAGAGAGAGGGAGAGATCTTCCGGGGAAACGCCTTCACCATTCTGTCCGCCGGGGCAGTGGGAAGGCCAGCGCGTGGGACCCCATTTGCTCACCATACAGAGAGATGGGGAGGGCGAGTGAGAAGGAGGCGGTGACAGTGGGAGTTCGGCTTTTCCACGTTCGGTCCATATCCTTCTGGTTGTGCTCAGACTGTGCACTGTAAAGTAGTTGATAGCTTGCTACCCTAAGTATTACTTTATATTCCGTCTGGTATTGGTGTGATTGAATTCCTATACTAAATTGACAGAACAATGCACACATATTAAAATTATTTAGATATTCAGATTCAATCCTTTTTTATAATACACTTCCTGCGTCTAATCTGGCCAGAAAGATTAATTTTGTGTAGCTAATCCAGAGGTTCTCAATCTGAGCGCTACGGCCCCCACTCTGGGGGCGTTGGGAAGATATAATAGTATATTAAATATCAAATGATACATATATATATATATAATAAAATAAAAAATATATAATACTTATTTATACATATTATATATTATATTATTTATTATATACAGATTTTATTCATTTATTATTTACAATTTGTGTTTAACCAGGTCTCTCTGGAAATAGGGTTTGGAGTGCTGAGGGTATTACCTGCTTGTGAGGGGAGCAGTGGCCCCAAAAGTTTGACAACGTCTGGGCTAATCCACAAATTCCTTAATAAGGATACTGAAATGTTACAAAGTAAACACAACTTTAATAACCCGAAATAACAATAAATTAATAAATAAACAAGAATTTGATCGCACCTATACGTGACGGTTTGTTAAGTAATACTAATATAGCAATATACGAATACAACACTATCTATATTGGCTGAGAAATGGAATATTCTGTTAAGATATTTCTAAAAGGTAAATAAAAGTTATGTCTAGAACCAGACACAGAAATAGATATATCTTGGAATATATTTTTAATAGTGACAGAAAAATATATAGCAGCGTATGCGTAATTAATAGGATCAACAAACAGGCAATAAATAAAAATTTAGGAGAGACCAGTTTAGAAATATATATGGATTTGATAAAGAGCAACTTAACGTTTCTAGCAGAAACTAAGCTTTAAAAAGAAAGATATGTGAGTGTGAATCTATACCTCCATACTAAATAAAATATACGGAAATATATTAATTACGTTTATTAGTTTTTACCAACAGAGGTGGATGATACTGTTTATATTATAAAAGATATATGAGTATAAACCAGACGGCTTTACATACTGGTTCAGTATATATTTAATGTGTATAGAATAAAACTTTCGAGTTTTCATTAGAAAAATATGTACATTTATATACTTAAATGCAAATAAACAAGAAGTTAGACACATAAGGTGCGGAATCACAATCAATCATGCACTCACACACACACGCACACATACACACCCATACACACACGCACACACACACACACACATACACACACACAGCCACACATAAACACAAGCGTATATATACGTGTATGTGTATACAGGGGCGGTGGAACTGGGGAGGGGCAGAAAGTTTAGTACCGAAGTAGACTTTCAATATCTATTTATTATGGCTAAGCCGTGTTACTCTGGAGTCTCACCTACGTACTCACCAGACAAGACTGGTGATACTGTGAGTGCGCAGGTGAAACTTAAGGGTAACAAAGCTCACCAATAGCCATAATAAATGTATATATATATATATATATTTATTTTCAAAATTCCGCACGAGGTGAACTAGCCTGCTTTTAAATTCCCTTTTTGGCATATTTTGACAGTGATACTTTTGGTTATCGTGTTGAGCTCTACTGAGGAACGATTCCAACCGTGACTAATCCCACTGAAAAGTCTTTTTAAGACTATATAGTCTTTTTAAGTCTTTTTAAGACTATATAGAGCATTTGTAATTTTTCCAAATTGAAGGATGTGTATTTAAACTTTATTTTATTCTGAGTTAAGACTCTATTGGTTTTTTTCCCTGGATTTCACAAAATCTGTGGATAAAATCTCTTGTCTTGATTTTTTTAAAATTGAGTTTGAATTATTTTCCCACATCTTACGTTAATTATTTTCCTTTTTGACGTTATAGTCACTTATATATTATGAAATACTGTTGGCTTCTTGCTCACATTAATTTCTCCATTTTCATTTATATATATATATATATATATATATATATAAATGAAGTAATTCCGTCGGAAAGGTCCATTTATATATATATATATATATATATATATATATATATATATATATATATATATATATATATATATATAATGAAAATATATATATATAGGAGATGAATAAATTTTGTATAATACCAGTTTCTTACCAAATGCGAAGACGGTCGATATATTAACCCCTTAGGAAAGGGCACCGAGCGTAATTACTTATAATTATATACATACAGTGGCGGAACTGGGGGCCATGCCGCCCTCCAATAGTTATATTTCCCCAAAAAACTATCAAATTACACATCCATTTGTATATGCGCTACAATTTATGTATATGTTATATTTATGGCATATCGAAGTTTTCTGACCATTTTAGAGTGCAAAAAGCTAAACTAATCACAACTAAATAGTCTATATATATGTATATATATATATATATATATCTATATATATATATATATATATATATATATATATATATATATATATATATTAAAGAGTTAAACAAGATTCAATGAGTACATCAAAGAATGAGTTTTACAGTAGATTGGAAGCACTCTACAGTAAATAATTTTCCACAGTTATTAATATTAAAATACAAATATTAATAAAATAGATGTTCTTTTGATCAATTAAATTTTATTATACATATTTCAGAGGTACAACAGTACGTCCTCATCAGACAAAATATAATGACACATCTCAGGGTATGTCATGTATCATTAGATTTTGTCTGATGAGGATGTACTGTTGTACCTCTGAAATATGTATAATAAAATTTAATTGATCAAAAGAACATCTATTTTATTAATATTTGTATTTAAATTTTAATATATATATATATATATATATATAGAGAGAGAGAGAGGGCGGGAGAGCCTTTATATATACTTACATACATACATATGTATATATATATATATATATATATATATATATACGCGCTCTAACACACACATATATACATGTATATATATATATATATATATATATATATATATATATATATATATATATATATATATATATATATATATACATATATATGTATGTGTGTGTGTGTGTGTGTATACAGATATGTAGTTGGGTGTGGGTGTAAGTGTGCGTGGATGTATGTCTTGAATGTTGAATCTTTAAATATTTGAGCATCAGGCAACAGGTTTGACCTTTACGAGTTTCGCTCTATTTTAAATATCCGTGGGAATAATGAAGTAATATATAAATACAACATAGTTATATGTATATAGAGTGGCTTCTGTGAACAACACAGATAACATCCTTCTATAATTAGGGTCATATTTACCAAAAACTAATAGCATATCGGCTTCGTTAATTTTTATATGTGCATATAAATAAATACATACATGCATACAGGCAGATGCATACACAGACACAAACACATATATCTATCTATCTATCTATATATATATATATATATAAATATATATATATATGTGTGTATATATAAATGCAGACTTTACAGCTACGTTTATCTATATTTATATCTATATCTATATATATATGTATATATATATATATATATATTAATAAAAAGAATTCCAACTTTGTCTGATTTACTCGTTTTATTTACAATCCTTTAAAATTTATAATGGTATTAGAATGAAATAGTATGGTAGAATATTAAATGTTAAGTGTTAATTGAACAAGTACTTTCATGCTTTCACAATCTTCAGGTTCATAATGTGTGGTGACAGTCAAGTTTGCAATTTTCAACTATCTATTAATCTATCAATTAACACTTAACATTGCATATTCTACCATACTATTTCATTATAATACCATTATAAATGTTAAAAGATTGTAAATAAAACGAGTAAATCAGACAAAGTTGGAATTCTTTTTATTAATATAATCTTCTATAAACAATCATACACACCCGTGCATATTTATCTATCTATCTACATATATTTTTTATATATAGATAGATATATAGATAGATAGATAGATAGAATTATAGATAAACGTATCTGTAAAGTCTGCATTTATATATACATATATATGTACATACATACATACATATATATATATATATATATATACACATAAATGCGGACTATACAGATACGTCTTTATCTATCTATTTATCTATATATATATATATATATATATATATATATATATATATATATATATATATATA
>OZ024753.1:40665259-40667759 GCA_964016885.1 Eledone cirrhosa
ACAGATTAAAGTTTAAGCAAAGAATCGCTGCTCTACGGTTCTTATATATTTGATATATATTTATCTTTATCGAGCCCTCTTTGGATTTTAGTCTTCAAATTTATTATTATTACTATATATATATATATAGAATAAGTAAAAGCGAAGTAGTTTCAGATGTTCAAGTCCTTTAATAATAATTGTTTCTACTTTAGGCACAAGGCCAGCAATTACCCAGTGCATTACTGGTACTTTATTTTATCGACCTCGTAAGGATGAAAGGCTAAGTCAACCTCGGCGGGATTTGAACTCAGATCGTAAAGGGATGTAACTATACTGGAAAGCATGGCGTCCGACTCTCTACCGATACTGCCAATCTACCGCCCTTTAATAATGAAGTCCTTTAATAATAATGCTGTGATATATATTTCAATGACGACACTGGCCACACTGTTCTGTGTGCGAGTGTCGTAACATCATCAGACAGCTTGTTTCATAATAAGGTTATGTTTCCGAGGCAATCCAAGTTGAATCATATAGTAAGAAATGTGTATGTGTACACACTATCACATTCACTATAAGTAACTTTTAATTCAATAAGTAAGATTCACATTATAAATAAACCCTGCTGGACTAAAATCTCTTCAAGACCCTATAACAGAGTTTGGTGTAATTCATGACTTTACAGTGTGCCAAACTGTTTTCAGTGCTTAGTATAAATGCAGCATTTGGCATTGCTTGATCGACAACCGGTATTATATCTGTGATAATGGCGGTTATGATGTTAATGATGATGATATATTTTCAATGTTTTTTTGTCGCCTAACAAGGCATAAAATATTTGGCTGTCAGGTTTCAGCGAGTTCTATATGTTGTTGCTATTGTTGCTGTTGTAGTTTTATGATTGTTAAACGAGAACTATAATAAAGATTAGGGTGAGAGTGATGATTATCAGCTGGGATTGGTTAAGTTGCTAATTATATCGAGGGCAGGTGATGATGGTGATCATGGTGATGATGGTAAATACTATGAAGCTCTGAAGGAATGTGATTATATTGACGATGATGATGATGATGATGATGACGATGATGATGATGATGATGATGATGACGATGATGACGATGATGACAATTAGGATATGGCTGATGATGAAGTCCATGTTTTTATTAGTGGAGAAAGTAAGAAGGATTATGTAATATGGCGACAGTAGTTAGAATGATGATGAAAATGATGATGGTGATAATGTTGATGGTTGAAATGATTATAATGGTGTCGTTGGTGACGGTAATAAATATTTCTACTTTGGGCACAAGGCCAGCAATTACCCCCAGTGTATTACTGGTACTTTATTTTATCGACATTGTAAGGATGAAAGGCAAAGTTAACCTCGACAGAATTTGAACTCAGATTATAAAGGGCCGTAACTCTTTGCTGCAAAGCATGGCGTCCGACCCTCTACCGATAAGTTGATGAGGAGGATTTAGATAATGGCGATGATGATTCTGATGGCGTTGATGATGGCAAAGATGTTGATTATGATGATGGTGATAATGTTGATGATAGTAGTGATTATAGTGGTATTGCTATTCACTATAATAATGACGGTGATGATGATAATGATGATGATGATGATGATAATATAGGTGATGATGATAATATAGGTGATGATGAGGACTTTGATAATGGCGATGATGATGATTCTGGTTCTGGGGACGCTGATGATGGCGATGATGTTGATTCTGATGACGCTGATGATGATGATGTTGATTCTGGTGACGCTGATGATGACGATGATGTTGATTCTGCTTCTGGTGAAGCTGATGATGGTGAGAATGATGTTGATTATGATGATGATTATAATGCTGAGGTATTTTCTGTTGCTGTGTTATTTGCATGAAGTTGAAGATATATATGTATTGCATGATTAATTAATAACACATGTGGAGAATCTGGAAGGTGGGGTGTAAAACAATACCCAGGACAAGAAGATCTGACTAAATTTAAAGACGTATAAAAGAGAGCTACAACCCTCACCAAGAAATATGGTCATAATACACACACGCACACAAACAGGCACACACACAGGCATACACACACGCGCGCATACACACATAGGCACACACACACACACACACACACCCATACACGCAGGCACACACACACACACGCACACACACAGGCACACACACAGCAATACACACGCGCGCGCATACACACACAGGCACACACACATACACGCAGGCACACACACACACATACACGCACGCACACACACACACGCACACACACAGGCACACACACACAGCAATACACACACATGCACATACAAACACAGGCACACACACACACATACACGCAGGCACACACACACACGCATACACACAGGCACACACACAGCATTACACACACACGCGCATACACACACAGGCACACACACACACATGCACGCAGGCACACACACACAGGCACACACACACACACAGCAATACACACACATACACACACAGGCACAGGCACACAC
>OZ024753.1:40690259-40692759 GCA_964016885.1 Eledone cirrhosa
GGATCCTGACTCTTTAATATATTTTTAATATATATATATTTGTGGTATAAAACGATGTTTGGTGGCACGATCGTCAGAACGTCTGAAAATATCAAATGTAGATTTTATATTATATGATCATTATATGTTTTGACTTCTAAACTTGCCTAATACGGGTTCATCAATCGCCCTAATATGGTGGTTTATTAAATTGAATTTCAAAAGCAGATCATCAAACAAAATCCATTATGATATTTGGTTTAGTTTCCATTACAGCTTGAGTTCAGTAAATCCAAGCAGCAATGAGGAGAGAATAGGAAATTCGACCAGCCTGAACTTAGAAAATTTATTTTCAGAATTTATATTCAAGACAAATGAATTGACAAAGATCATCTCGCCGGGATTTGATCGTAGAGAGCAGAGAATAGAAACATTCTGCAAGGCATTCTGATCAACACAGGGGTCGATAAAATAAAATACCAGTAATGCACTGGATAATTGCTGGCCCTGTGCCAAAAGTAGAATCAATTATATTGATTGGATTGGTAGTATTGGTAGAGGGTCGGACGCCATGCATTGACGCATAGAGTTACGGCCTTTCAATTCTGAGTTCAAATCCCGCCAAGGTTAACTTTGCCTTTCATCCTTACAGGGTCGATAAAATAAATTACCAGTAATACACTGGATAATTGCTGGCCTTGTGCCAAAAGTAGAAACAATTATATTGATTATCACAATTAATCAATTTGCTGTCATATATTTTTAAATGCGTTGCGAATTTTTGATCACTTTTCACTTATCTCCAATTGCCATGGTTCTTCCTTGTTCGCTTTCTCCAGATTGCCTCAAATTAAGGTTGTGGTAGTACTGAGGTACTGGGAGAGTATCTTTCGGTGACTTGGTAATCTGCTTTTTGATCGTCAGGTTTGAGATTGGAGACATGGTGAATCTTGCAGTCACTCTCGGAGCTGAAACCGATGGAAAGAATGGCATTGTTGATAAAAGATGATCGTCAATGACCTGATCTTCCAGAGGCCCATCCTTTCTCCATTCCTTGAATTCTTCAGGGCAGAAGGCTATCGGCTGCTCCATACTTCAACACTTAAAGAGAGCTAATTCTATCAAATATCTTTCAATAGTACAAAATGAATTATTAAACATTTCACACGCACTTATACAGACTGATATCTTCATGTCTGCATTAGAGTGTATGTGTGTGATGTTATATATATATATATATAAAGTAACAGTAATGCACTGGGTAATTGCTGGCCTTGTGCCTAAAGTAGAAACAGTTATATATATATATATATATATATATATATATATATATATATATATATATATATTTATTAAAATAACAGATTAAAGTTTAAGCAAAGAATCGCTGCTTTCACTCTTAACGGGATCTGCTGAAACTAACAAAGTCAATATTATTATTATTATTATTACTATTAATATTATTATTATTATTATTGTTACTATATATATATATATCTATATATATATATATATTGTTATACTTTGGGAGGGTCATGTTGCCAATAAGAAACACACATGTTGTGACACAACACACACACACAGAAACAAAATGGCGTAGGACAGAACAAAGGAGAGGCACAGAAACAAAGAAAGGAATCCCCAGTCACTGAAGAGGTCACAGAGTGTGTGACGAAAGAACTATGACAATATATAAACAACTATCTGGTTGTGGAACCAACCAACCAATCAGAAATTTATAAATTTATAAATCTATTATAAATTTATTATAATAAATTGAAGTGAAAGCATATATATATATATATATATATATATATCCCCCACTCTCAACCGTGAAACTAAAAGCCATATCATTTGTACTGCCTCTCTGTTTTTTGTTCTCTGTTCATTTATTCAACTATATACATATATATATATACATATATATATATACACACACACACATATATATATATATATATATATATATATATATATATATATATATATATATATATATATTAAAATAACAGATTAAAGTTTAAGCAAAGAATCGCTGTTTACATCCTTAACGGGATTTTCGTCGGATTTTAGTCTTCACATTTTTATTATTACTATATATATATCTGTGTGAGTGTGTGTGTGTGTGTGTGTATACAGTCACACACACACACATACATATATACATATATATAAAGTGTGTGTAAGGCAGAGGGAAATAGAATGTGTTCATCTGTGTTATTATTTCAGTTTCTAATCTTTTATATATTTAGAATGTAGATAAATACGTCAAATCTTTCTATTCTCTAAGGGTACTTCCTTTTACACTAATAATATCTCAGTTTGTCATTTTTCTGGATTAGTAATATACATATTGTTTATCTATCTATCTATCTATCTATCTATCTATCTATCTATCTATCTATCTATTATCTATCTATCTATCTATCTGTTTGTCTATCTGTTTGTCTATCTGTCTCTCTGTCTCTCTCTCTCTCTCTCTATATATATATATATGTGCGTGTGTATCTATATACCTATC
>OZ024753.1:40697759-40702759 GCA_964016885.1 Eledone cirrhosa
TGTTTACCTGTGTTTGTGTATGTATGTGTGTTACTCTGTGTCTGTGTATGTATATGTGTGTTACTCTGTGTCTGTGAATGTATGTGTGTTACTCTGTGTCTGTGTATGTATGTGTGTTACCCTGTGTCTGTGTATGTATGTGTGTTACTCTGTGTCTGTGTATGTATGTGTGTTTCCCTGTGTCTGTGTATGTATGTGTGTTTCCCTGTGTCTGTGTATGTATGTGTGTTACTCTGTGTCTGTGTATGTATGTGTGTTACTCTGTGTCTGTGTATGTATGTGTGTTACTCTGTGTCTGTGTATGCATGTGTGTTTCTCTGTGTCTGTGTATGTATGTGTGTTACCCTGTGTCTGTGTATGTATGTGTGTTACTCTGTGTCTGTGTATGTATGTGTGTTACTCTGTGTCTGTGTATGTATGTGTGTTTCTCTGTGTCTGTGTATGTATGTGTGTTACTCTGTGTCTGTGTATGTATGTGTATTACTCTGAGTCTGTGTATGTATGTGTGATTGTGTCTGTGTATGTATGTGTGTTACCCTGTGTCTGTGTATGTATGTGTGTTTCTCTGTGTCTGTGTATGTATGTGTGTTTCCCTGTGTCTGTGTATGTATGTGTGTTTCTCTGTGTCTGTGTATGTATGTGTGTTACTCTGTGTCTGTGTATGTATGTGTATTACTCTGAGTCTGTGTATGTATGTGTGATTGTGTCTGTGTATGTATGTGTGTTACCCTGTGTCTGTGTATGTATGTGTGTTACCCTGTGTATGTATGTGTGTTACTCTGTGTCTGTGTATGTATGTGTGTTACTCTGTGTCTGTGTATGTATGTGTGTTTCTCTGTGTCTGTGTATGTATGTGTGTTACTCTGTGTCTGTGTATGTATGTGTATTACTCTGAGTCTGTGTATGTATGTGTGATTGTGTCTGTGTATGTATGTGTGTTAGCCTGTGTATGTATGTGTGTTACTCTGTGTCTGTGTATGTATGTGTGTTACTCTGTGTCTGTGTATGTATGTGTGTTTCTCTGTGTCTGTGTATGTATGTGTGTTACTCTGTGTCTGTGTATGTATGTGTATTACTCTGAGTCTGTGTATGTATGTGTGATTGTGTCTGTGTATGTATGTGTGTTACCCTGTGTCTGTGTATGTATGTGTGTTACCCTGTGTATGTATGTGTGTTACTCTGTGTCTGTGTATGTATGTGTGTTACTCTGTGTCTGTGTATGTATGTGTGTTACTCTGTGTCTGTGTATGTATATGTGTGTTACTCTGTGTCTGTGTATGTATGTGTGTTACTCTGTGTCTGTGTATGTATATGTGTGTTACTCTGTGTCTGTGTATGTATGTGTGTTACTCTGTGTCTGTGTATGTATGTGTGTTACTCTGTGTCTGTGTATGTATGTGTGTTACTCTGTGTCTGTATATGTATGTGTGTTACTCTGTGTCTGTGTATATATGTGTGTTACTCTGTGTCTGTATATGTATGTGTGTTACTCTGTGTCTGTGTATGTATGTGTGTTACTCTGTCTCTGTGTATGTATGTGTGTTACTCTGTGTCTATGTATGTATGTGTGTTACTCTGTGTCTGTGTATGTATGTGTGTTACTCTGTCTCTGTGTATGTATGTGTGTTACTCTGTGTCTATGTATGTATGTGTGTTACTCTGTGTCTGTGTATGTATGTGTGTTACCCTGTGTCTGTGTATGTATGTGTGTTACCCTGTGTCTGTGTCTGTGTATGTGTGTTACTCTGTGTCTATGTATGTATGTGTGTTACTTTGTGTCTGTGTATGTATGTGTGTTACTCTGTGTCTGTGTATGTATGTGTGTTTCTCTGTGTCTGTGTATGTATGTGTGTTACTCTGTGTCTGTGTATGTATGTGTATTACTCTGAGTCTGTGTATGTATGTGTGATTGTGTCTGTGTATGTATGTGTGTTACCCTGTGTCTGTGTATGTATGTGTGTTACCCTGTGTATGTATGTGTGTTACTCTGTGTCTGTGTATGTATGTGTGTTACTCTGTGTCTGTGTATGTATGTGTGTTACTCTGTGTCTGTGTATGTATATGTGTGTTACTCTGTGTCTGTGTATGTATGTGTGTTACTCTGTGTCTGTGTATGTATATGTGTGTTACTCTGTGTCTGTGTATGTATGTGTGTTTCCCTGTGTCTGTGTATGTATGTGTGTTACTCTGTGTCTGTGTATGTATGTGTGTTACTCTGTGTCTGTGTATGTATGTGTGTTACTCTGTGTCTGTATATGTATGTGTGTTACTCTGTGTCTGTGTATATATGTGTGTTACTCTGTGTCTGTGTATGTATATGTGTGTTACTCTGTGTCTGTGTATGTATGTGTGTTACTCTGTCTCTGTGTATGTATGTGTGTTACTCTGTGTCTATGTATGTATGTGTGTTACTCTGTGTCTGTGTATGTATGTGTGTTACTCTGTCTCTGTGTATGTATGTGTGTTACTCTGTGTCTATGTATGTATGTGTGTTACTCTGTGTCTGTGTATGTATGTGTGTTACTCTGTCTCTGTGTATGTATGTGTGTTACTCTGTGTCTATGTATGTATGTGTGTTACTCTGTGTCTGTGTATGTATGTGTGTTACCCTGTGTCTGTGTATGTATGTGTGTTACCCTGTGTCTGTGTCTGTGTATGTGTGTTACTCTGTGTCTATGTATGTATGTGTGTTACTTTGTGTCTGTGTATGTATGTGTGTTACTCTGTGTCTGTGTATGTATGTGTGTTACTTTGTGTCTGTGTATGTATGTGTGTTACTCTGTGTCTGTGTATGTATGTGTGTTACTCTGTGTCTATGTATGTATGTGTGTTACTCTGTGTCTGTGTATGTATGTGTGTTACCCTGTGTCTGTGTATGTATGTGTGTTACCCTGTGTCTGTGTCTGTGTATGTGTGTTACTCTGTGTCTATGTATGTATGTGTGTTACTTTGTGTCTGTGTATGTATGTGTGTTACTCTGTGTCTGTGTATGTATGTGTGTTACCCTGTGTCTGTGTATGTATGTGTGTTACCCTGTGTCTGTGTATGTATGTGTGTTTCCCTGTGTCTGTGTATGTATGTGTGTTACTCTGTGTCTGTGTATGCATATGTGTGTTACTCTGTGTCTGAGTATGTATGTGTGTTTCCCTGTGTCTGTGTATGTATGTGTGTTACTCTGTGTCTGTGTATGTATGTGTGTTACTCTGTGTCTGTGTATGTATGTGTGTTTCTCTGTGTCTGTGTATGTATGTGTGTTACTCTGTGTCTGTGTATGTATGTGTGTTTCCCTGTGTCTGTGTATGTATGTGTGTTACCCTGTGTCTGTGTATGTATGTGTGTTACTCTGTGTCTGTGTATGTATGTGTGTTTCTCTGTGTCTGTGTATGTATGTGTGTTACTCTGTGTCTGTGTATGTATGTGTGTTTCCCTGTGTCTGTGTATGTATGTGTTACTCTGTGTCTGTGTATGTATGTGTGTTTCCCTGTGTCTGTGTATGTATGTGTGTTTCCCTGTGTCTGTGTATGTATGTGTGTTACTCTGTGTCTGTGTATGTATGTGTGTTACTCTGTGTCTGTGTATGTATGTGTGTTGCCCTGTGTCTATGTATGTATGTATGTATGTGTGTTACCCTGTGTCTGTGTATGTATGTGTGTTACCCTGTGTCTGTGTATGTATGTGTGTTTCCCTGTGTCTGTGTATGTATGTGTGTTACTCTGTGTCTGTGTATGTATATGTGTGTTACTCTGTGTCTGAGTATGTATGTGTGTTTCCCTGTGTCTGTGTATGTATGTGTGTTACTCTGTGTCTGTGTATGTATGTGTGTTTCCCTGTGTCTGTGTATGTATGTGTGTTACCCTGTGTCTGTGTATGTATGTGTGTTACTCTGTGTCTGTGTATGTATGTGTGTTTCTCTGTGTCTGTGTATGTATGTGTGTTACTCTGTGTCTGTGTATGTATGTGTGTTTCCCTGTGTCTGTGTATGTATGTGTTACTCTGTGTCTGTGTATGTATGTGTGTTTCCCTGTGTCTGTGTATGTATGTGTGTTTCCCTGTGTCTGTGTATGTATGTGTGTTACTCTGTGTCTGAGTATGTATGTGTGTTACCCTGTGTCTGTGTATGTATGTGTGTTTCTCTGTGTCTGTGTATGTATGTGTGTTACTCTGTGTCTGTGTATGTATGTGTGTTTCCCTGTGTCTGTGTATGTATGTGTGTTACTCTGTGTCTGTGTATGTATGTGTGTTTCCCTGTGTCTGTGTATGTATGTGTGTTACTCTGTGTCTGTGTATGTATGTGTGTTTCCCTGTGTCTGTGTATGTATGTGTGTTACCCTGTGTCTGTGTATGTATGTGTGTTACTCTGTGTCTGTGTATGTATGTGTGTTTCCCTGTGTCTGTGTATGTATGTGTGTTACTCTGTGTCTGTGTATGTATGTGTGTTTCCCTGTGTCTGTGTATGTATGTGTGTTACTCTGTGTCTGTGTATGTATGTGTGTTACTCTGTGTCTGTGTATATATGTGTGTTTCTCTGTGTCTGTGTATGTATGTGTGTTACTCTGTGTCTGTGTATGTATGTGTGTTACTCTGTGTCTGTGTATATATGTGTGTTACTCTGTGTCTGTATATGTATGTGTGTTACTCTGTGTCTGTGTATGTATGTGTGTTCCCCTGTGTCTGTGTATGTATGTGTGTTACTCTGTCTCTGTGTATGTATGTGTGTTACTCTGTGTCTATGTATGTATGTGTGTTACTCTGTGTCTGTGTATGTATGTGTGTTACTCTGTGTCTGTGTATGTATGTGTGTTACTCTGTGTCTGTGTATGTATGTGTGTTACTTTGTGTCTGTGTATGTATGTGTGTTTCTCTGTGTCTGTGTATGTATGTGTGTTACTCTGTGTCTGTGTATGTATGTGTGTTACTCTGTGTCTGTGTATGTATGTGTGTTTCTCTGTGTCTGTGTATGTATGTGTGTTACTCTGTGTCTGTGTATGTATGTGTGTTAC
>OZ024753.1:40707759-40710259 GCA_964016885.1 Eledone cirrhosa
CTTCCCAGTATATTCTAAAGCTGGTTTCTCATGTAAATTGTATTAACATTAAGGAAATACTATATGACTGTAATTCAGGATCTGAATTCCCAACGGGATAATATATCTATTTGTATCATGTGTATAAACATACAGACACAGAGACACAGGCACAGACACAGGCACAGGCATACACACAGAGACAGCATACACACATGTATATATATATACATGTGTATATATATACATGTATATATATATATATATATATATATATATATATATATATATATATATATATATATATATATATATATATATACGTACACAGATATATATTCATCTGTATATATATATATATATATATATATATATATATATATATATATATATATATATAAAATTGATGTTTAAAACATTGACTCAAAAACGAGATTCTAACTCAGTCTAAATCTACTTAAATTAAAATACAAAGCCATATTTTCATAGCTTTAAGAACAATACCACACACGTTATGGAGATAAGTTGATGGCATATGCAGAAATACAGGCGACACCTAGTCTATTTGATCCATGATAAACGATAAGCGAATGTATATAACACATATATACATACACAGCTATATGTTGAAATATATATATATATATATGAAAGCGCGTGTATGTGTGTGCGTATATGTGGTTTTGTGGTGGGGTGCATGTATATGAATAATGGCTGATAAACCTCTGAAAATTTCAAAAGAAAAATCACTATTACCAAGATAATATTTTTTCTAGATATACATCTTGTAAAAACACACAAAAAGTCTATATATGCATTTATGCACTCGTGAGAGCAGCCACATACACACACAGAGCTATACACACAGACACATGCACACAAACATATATATACACACACATACACAATACACAAGCAACAAAAGCACAGGGACACATACATGAATAATTACGCAGACATATGCATGTATTAGGAGGTTGGGTAATTATATATATATATATATGTATATTATATATATATATAATATATATAAGTATATATATATATATATATACATACATATATATATACATATATATATATATATATATATATATACATATATATATATATATACATATATACATATACATACATATATATATATACATACATATATATATATACATACATATATATATATATATATATATATATATATATATATATATATATACATACATATATATATATATATATACATACATATATATATATATATATATACATACATATATATATATACATACATATATATATATACATACATATATATATATACATACATATATATATATACATACATATATATATATATATATATATATATATATATATATATATATATATAAATATATATATATATATATATATATATATATACATACATATATATATATATATACATACATACATATATATGGTGGCTGCCAACTCGTTTTCGAGTACGGCCACTACTTTATATCCATGTAGGAGAACCCCTACCGAAGCGCTAAACAAGTGTGACTTTTAGTCCAGCCAGCGACTTGAAAACTCTGGTACAAACACTACACCTGTGACAATTATTGACACATAGTGCTGGGCCCTTGGTACCATGTGACGACAAGTGCAGAGAGATCTCCAGATATAAAGCATATATATATTTAAATTGTACAAAAGTTCTTTAGCCAACTATTTGAAGCACTGGCCCTGCAACCGAGAGAAGCGAGTTCGTTTTCTTGAGGGCGCAAGGTAAACAGCTTTTTCTGACTGTAGAGAAAAATTGCGTCATTTTCTCAAGTGATATATATTATGGTTATACTCGTTATATCATTTACGTTGGGCGGACTACATTTCATATACATACACATGCACACACACACATACACATACACACATATGTGTGTATATATATATATATATATACATATTCTACACATCTCACACATCTTATACACACCACGCATCTAAACGTACATCCACTTACATCTCTCTCTCCACCACCGGACCTTGTTACCCGGAGATTTACCCATTTGCATTGTCGAGGCTTCCAAACGACTTAAGGATATTTACTTATTGTTCCACAATGCTTCAAGCAAACTTCAATACTCTCATATATATATAAGTAGTAACACAACAGTTAGTTCACCATACCGAGAATAATTGTTTCAGCTTCAGATATATATTAGTTTAACGCCTGAAATAGCGGGATAAGAGCTGACGTTTCGGATTCTACTCCTTCATCAGAAGATATAGTTAGAAATAGAAGATAGATAAAGAGTGAGAAAAGGAACAAATGGGAAAATAAGAAAATTGGAAAAACACACGTATATATATGATTTTGTGTTTGTGTTAGTGCATTGCAAAATGTAATTAATAGATAAAAAGTTATTAAGTAATTTGTTAAAAATATTTGCTAAAACATAACGGTATATTTATTTTATCTGATTAAATGAAAACAAAAAACTAAACTTTTCTGCCTTTAGTTTTCTTCCTGTGAATC
>OZ024753.1:40715259-40725259 GCA_964016885.1 Eledone cirrhosa
CCAACGCACAAAAATCTATAAGAAATACAACTCTGCCCTCCAGCATAGAATAGAATTTTCGTTAACACCCTGGTTGGTCTGCTTCTTCTAAGGTACGTGACAAGCAAGTGTTATTGCAATGATTATTGTGGGTTCTCTCCGATAAATAATCGTGCGATTACAAATACCATGGCACAATCAATTTCCCCAACATCACTACCGCCATTTTTATCATAGTTTTATTGTTATTAAAGTTTTAAGATAAAATTTTGAAGCGATCTAGTCTGCATAACTCTGTACGTTTCTTTCTATCTATATATCTATCTATCTATCTATCTATTGCCTCCTCCTTAGTGAGGACGCCTTGTTATGTAAACTCCCCCCCATTATACTTGTCCCACTCTTTGATGCCCTGGTGGCAAATAAAAAGAAAGTTATCTATCTATCTATCTAAACAAGTTTTATGAAAGGTGGGTGAAAGTGGCGAAAATGGCCCGAGTGAATGGGCCTTCTCTCTATATCAGCCTGTAGGTTGAGGAAAAGGAGGAGGAGAGGAAAGGAGTACAAACTCTTCGTACTCCTGGAGATGAGGGTTTCAGATTTTTTCGGGGGTATGTGTTACCCATATGAACTGTCTCCCCCTATTGGGGAAAATCGACTAATTTTTTTAATTGCATTTGTGATAACATTTTACGCGTTTTTATTGTATGTAAACTTCCCCCTTTGTATTTGTCCCCTTCTTTTGTGCCCCTGTGGCTAATAAAGAAACATATCTATCTATCTATCTAAACGGCGGGAATCTAGCTGAACTTATCTAGGGGTACAGTCCATATATGGGCATGCAGTTCTAATACTGCTAGCTTAGTTCGGATCTAGCTTTCGAAACGGTCGGATCTCAGCCGTCGGGGTCCTGACTCTTTTCCTATTACTACCGTAAGTATTGAGTACTCTGGTGCGTTATGGTCCACCTGGTATCTTACCACACTTTCTTTGTTAGATAATAGATAGATAGATATCTTTATTGATATATAAATAAATAAATAAAGATATCTATCTATATATCTATCTATCTATTTAGCTCTCTCTCTCTCTCTCTCTCTCTCTCTCTCTCTCTCTCTCTCTCTCTCTCTCTCTCTCTCTCTCTCCATATATATATATGGAGAGAGAGAGAGAGAGAGAGAGAGAGAGAGAGAGAGACAGAGCTAAATATATATATATATATCAGAACCTAGAGCTATATATATATATATATATCAGAACCTAATATCAGCTTTTTCGTTTTACACGAAATCAGTTTCCATGGTAATATCCACAATTCTAACCAATAAAATGCCTCACTGACCGCAATATACAAGCTTGCTTAGAAGCCCTACTAGCGTTTCTTTAACTATGTCCCTTTATTTATATATTTGTGATTCAGTGGTTGTTTTGTTTAAATCTACGTTTTTGTTCTTTTCTCTATTATATATTCACCACCCTTTTCTAATTCTAATTCACGTCCCTATATTCTTCTATCTTATTGTATCCAACCCTAACCTAATCTACACCTTCCTTGTCCTTATTCAACATTTGCCCACAAACACGCCCAGACTCTGCCCTCATTTCTTTCGAATCTTTTCCCTCGTTGCCTTTCGCAGTGAAGAAAATGTGTCCAGGAAGTTAAAATATATAAGAAACTTTACATTCTTCTTTTCAGTATCTATATCCCATCTTTCTTTCTTTCTCCTTTGTATGATTATGTCCTTCTTTATTACTATCTTACTTTCCTCATTCATTTTTC
The DNA here is from genome assembly GCA_964016885.1 of Eledone cirrhosa. Taxonomy (NCBI): domain Eukaryota; kingdom Metazoa; phylum Mollusca; class Cephalopoda; order Octopoda; family Eledonidae; genus Eledone; species Eledone cirrhosa. Next base: position 40,717,019 of record OZ024753.1, read on the forward strand.
TTTCTCCTATCTCTCTCCATTCGCTCGTTCCTTCTCTCTATGTCCTTTTGTTCTTTCTCCTTTGTATGATTATGTCCTTCTTTATTACTATCTTACTCTCCTCATTCATTTTTCTTTCTCCTATCTCTCTCCATTCGCTCGTTCCTTCTCTCTATGTCCTTTTGTTCTTTCTCTGTATCAGTCTCTCACACACGCACTCCTCTGTCTCTCTCTGTCTCTCTCTCTCTTTTTCTCTCTCTCTCACACACACATATACACATATAAACACACACATATGGTTGTGCTTGTAAGCGTATGTTTGTGTGTGTGTCTGTGGAAATGTGTGTATCTTTGTGAGAGTGTGTGTGGTTTTTTTTTCTTATCTCTAATGCTGTTGCTACTCTCTCCGTGTCAGTATGTATGTCTGTATGTTGTGTGTGTGTGTGTGTGTGTGTGTGTGTGTGTGTGTATGTGTGTGTGTGTGTGTGTGTGTGTGTGTGTGCCTCCTTACGTCTCTAATGCTGTTGTCACTCTCTCTCTATCCTGCCCATGCAAACATGATTTCACTCACTTATTCTCTCTCCTTCCCTCTCACTCGCACTCTCTATACCCCCACGCAATCTCCATCACTGCCCCCCTCTCTCTCTTTCTCTCTCTGTCTTTCATTCTTTGTCCATCCCTTTCTTTGTTTTGTTTTTTTTTTTAACTTTCGTTTCCTCCCTCACACGCTCCCTGTTATGCCATATCGTATTCACCACCATTATAACGGCGACAACTTGATGAAGCGTGCAGTGATTTGTGAGGCGGGGGGGGGGGGCTACTTACACCCAGCTGGACGAATTACATTCTCCAAATGAACGCGGCAGAGGTGATATGGAATGACCTGGACTATATCTACAACAAACACAACAACAACAACGACGACGACAACGACGACAACAACAACAATATTCAAGTAACTAATCAAAAAAACAAATTAAAAATAATAAATTAATAGAAGAAAAGAGACCTTAGAGTAGCGAAGTAAGTTTTCCGGAGAAATCAGCTGCAGATTGTAAAGCAGAAAAAAAAGTTTAAAATAGTTGCAGCACTATGGTAGATTATACAGGCTTTCTCAATAGCTGGGTACCAGGGTAACACATGTGAAGAAGACACGCTTTTAGTCTCTCCAGACGGAATTAGCAGTATCGGTAGAGGGTCGGACGCCATGCTTTCCAGCATAGTTACGTCCCTTTACGATCTGAGTTCAAATCCCGCCGAGGTTGACTTTGCCTTTCATCCTTACGGGGTCGATAAAATAAAGTACCAGTAATGCACTGAGTAATTGCTGGCCTTGTGCCTAACGTAGAAACAATTATTACTTTGAAGGTCGGTGGATTGGCAGTATCGGTAGAGGGTCGGACGCCATGCTTTGACGCATAGAGTTACGGCCCTTGCCATTCTGTGTTCAAATCCCGCCGAGGTTAACTTTGCCTTTCATCCTTACGAGGTCGATAAAATAAAGTACCAGTAATATACTGGTTCATTGCTAGCCTTGTGCCTAACGTAGAAACAATTATTACTTTGAAGGTCGGTGGATTGGCAGTATCGGTAGAGGGTTGGACGCCATGCTTTGACGCATAGAGTTACGGCTCTTGCCATTCTGTCTTCAAATCCCGTCGAGGTTAACTTTGCCTTTCATCCTTACGGGGTCGATAAAATAAAGTACCAGTAATATACTGGGTCATTGCTGGCCTTGTGCCTAAAGTAGAAACAATTATTACTTTGAGAAAATTTACAAAGACATCGAGGTTAACCATGGGAAAAAAAAGACTTTATCGTTGTTGATGTCGATATTGCTGTTCTGTATGTAGTTGTTTACTGCCGAGATCAATGATGATCGGATTTTTATTTATTTAGGTATTTATTGATTTTTTGTTAATTTGGTACCAGGTATAATATTCCGCTATATATCTTTCTATATCAAACCTGACAGAGTGAGATTTCAGGTGAAATTTGGTTCCTATTTCTAGCAGAAAAATAAGCCTCTTCATGTTTCTCATTATTCTTACTCCTGTTGTTTGTTGCTATGATACACGTTGTTCATTAAATATTGAACATGTGTGATCTCTTTCATATATTTATTTAACTAGAGCCTTTATTTATTCATCTATATAGTAAGTTATTTTCACACACACACACATGCATACACACACATGCACACCAAAAACACACCCATATATATGTGAGTGTGTGTGTGTGTGTGTGTGTGTGTGTGTGTGTGTGTGTGTGTGTGTGCATAATCGTTCATTGATTTTGTATAATTTGTTTGCTATGGTGGTTATTCCTCAGCGAACGCTATCTGCAACCTGGCTTGGATTACTAATTGGAACGGTTTCAATTCACTTACCGTAGCTAATGAGTTTTAGATAAGGCATAGGAAGGCATCGGGGTCACAAATCTTATTTCCCTAAAGTCCTAAAACGCCGAAACGTTGTCATTACATGAGAATACAACTTGAAATTCCAAACCACTATATTCTCAAGAAGATAAAAATAATTAAACCAGCACAGGGTCTTATACATTAATATTTTCCACCTAAAAATAGCAGCCAAATTTTCTAAAATTATAATCCAACGTCTTTTGAAAATGAATAGTAGAACACACCAGCTAATATAATATTGCATATATCATCTCTGAAACAATAAGATGAGCAGAGTTCGGTGGTATTTTCATAATAGATCTTTTCGCTCAAAATGATGATTGAAAATGCCACGAAAATGCAATACAATTGTGCAGTATAAGCTACCATTGAACGTTAAAAAGCGAGAAAAGAAAGAGTGACGTACACAGGGATGGCCATTGACGAAGGGAAGGAAGATAAGAGAACTTTAAATGTTCAGGAATGTAATTAGATATCTTATGATATTTTTTCTGATTTTGTACCGAGTTTTCGAAAAAGTCCTACCTCACAAAAGTTTCGTATTAAAAAATATGTTGATCAGAAGAAAATAGCGACAACAATAACAAAAATAATATCAAAGTATAGTGTCGGTAACAACAGAAGCATCTATAAAAAGTCTTTCAGTCGGAGGTTCTACCGATCCTGCAAATCTACTGTCCTCAATCAATCAATCAATCAATAGATCGATTCATAATAACAATAATAATAATAATTGTTTCTACTTTAGGCACAAGGCCAGCAAATATCCAATGCATTACTGGTACTTTATGTTATCGACCCCGTAAGGATGAAAGGCAGAGTTAACTTCGGCGAGATTTGAACTCAGAACGGCAAGGGCCGTAACTCTATGCGTGAAAGCATGGCACCCGACCCTCTACCGATACTTCCAATCCAGTCAACCTCGGCGGGATTTGAACTCAGATCGTAAAGGGACGTAACTATGCTGGAAAGCATAATAATAATAATTATTATATATATATATATATATTAAAATAACAGATTAAAGTTTAAGCAAAGAATTGCTGCTTTCACCCTTAACGGGATCTTCCATTTGATATATATTTATCCTTATGGAGCCCTCTTTGGATTTTGGTCTTCACATTTGTTATTATTACTATGTGGATTGGCAGTATCGGTAGAGGGTCAGACGCCATGCTTTGACGCATAGAGTTACGGCCCTTTCCATTCTGAGTTCAAATGCCGCCGAGGTTAACTTTGCCTTTCATCCTTACGGGGTCGATAAAATAAAGTACCAGTAATGCACTGGGTAATTGCTGACCTTGTGCCAAATGTAGAAACAATTATTACTATGTATATATATATATATATATATATATATATATATATATATATATATATATATATATATATATATATATATATATATATATATATATATATAGGAAGAGATAGAGATAGAGATGATTACAGATAGATAGATAGATAGATAGATAGATAGATAGATAGATAGATAGATAGATAGATAGAAGACAAGTTATTCCATTATGGTGAACTTTGTTTGCAAGATAACAAAAATATACAATAAATATTAAGTGGTGATCAAACGATATTCTTGGCAAGATATAATAACGAAGACACACTAGATGTCAAACCACAAAGGGTTTACTGAACCACAAGAGTAATCAGGTCTTGCTCTGCCTCACACAAACCTTTTCTCCCAACTCCAAACAGTTCTCTTTAATATTGTTAAACGACATTCTTCTTTACAATGATGATATAATGTTTTAATGTTTATTTGTGTATGTTGTTTGTGCTGTTATTTTTTCTATTATTATTTTTTTTATGTTTTATATTTCTTCTATGATTCATCAGATTATAATTTTATGCATGTCAGTATTATTTTGTATGTGTATGTCTGTTTCTGTGTGCGTATGTTTATGTATGTATATATATATATATACATACAGAAAGTAGCGATTCTTTGCTTAAACTTTAATCCGTTATTTATATATATATATATATATATATATATATACACATAATAGTTTAGACTAGTTGCTAACACAATATATATAAGGCAAGGAATAATTCAAAACTAAATGTGATTTTATAGTCCATAGCAAGATAGGTAAAAACAGTTCACAGTTTACCAATCGGTAAATTTTCAATCACAATAGTTTTAATATACGACACAGCATATATAAAAAGAATAAAAATAACCAGGATTAAATTACATTAAACTGTTTAACGTTTTATTAACGTTTCTGCCAAGACAGTACGAACATTCATTTATGTCCCTCTGTACTGATTTATATCAGTATATTGGGTATGAAAGTGATATACTCGTTTCTCCCAGTACGTGATTGGCAAGTTTAAAATGGCGGTATTTGAGCTTGTACATAAAGATCCAGGACAAAATGAAAAGGCAATTTCATCAAAGCTCTACCGATACATCTGAACCAAATAATATCCTATTAGCCACAAGAATGCAAACCTTTTAAAACAGTAAAGGAACGAAATACAAAAACAATGGATGATCTATATTGAGGAAGTTATAAAATTAAGATAAAAGAATAATATACAATATTGAAGGAGTAAAAATAAGTAAAAAGCGTAATAACAAAATAAAAATATCAAGAAAAATAATGCCCCAAATTCTGAGAAACAGACTCTGTTGCCAGAATGTTGACGGATGTTAGAATGACAAATAACAGAACGGTGAATAATTATAGAAGTTAATAGAAATCTAAGTGCAGTGAAATATTAGTTGAGCAGATATATTAAGCCGCTCCCAGGCAAACCATATGCCAGGCATTTGCAGAAGATGGCTCTCTTGGGAGCTGTTAACATTCTGAGACAGTTCATCATGTGAAGTAATGAGAATGTATTTTATCGAGGTGGGTTCTGATTACTTCGTCTTCACTGACGTATTACCGTTAAGGTTTTACAACGACAGTAGCATTAGAAAGTAAAATTATTAAAATTGATACTTATTTTATCGACCTAAGTATGATAAATAGGTATTGTGAGGAATGGTTAGAAGGATTTTGGTTGTAGTGGAGATGATGCTCAAACCAGCAATAGACGGAATTGGTTATAATGGTGTTAGAGACGATATTTAAACTAGGAATGAAGGGCTTGGGGATAACGTTGGTCTAAATGATGCAAAATGTATTAAGGATGGGTGTTTGATATAGATAGACAGACAATGTCCATATGTTGAGTAGTTTTATCAAACTAGGCTCACATGACTGCTGCTGTTTCGGGGATCAATCTCCGGTTGATTTCAGCCTGGTTTTGTTGCCAGTTTGGTCTCAACATCAATTATTCCAAATGCGCCTTTTCCTCAAATAAAATTTATTCAAAGATATACGAAAACTATTAACGTATATATATATATATATATATATATATATATATATATATATATATATATATATTAAACTGCGATTCTGTGTTTCTCTCTTTCTCTCTTACTGCTCCCTCGTTCTCTCTGTTTCTCTTACTTTCTTTCGTCCCCTCTGTCATGTCAGTTAACACTTTCTCTCTACTGACCTCTTCCTCGCACTTCCACTCACTCACTCTCTGTTTCTCCCCTTCTCACCTCTTCCCGTTCGCTACGAAAACGATTTTCCGTCTTTCTAACATCGGATTCACTAGCGGAAGGTCTGTTTCTAACTCGCTCATATATTCACACAGCTTATGCTGATAGAATAACCATGTTGCTTGTGTTTCTTTCCATCTTCGGTTAGCTTTCCCCTGTGTTGTTTACTTGTCTCACTCGCTTTACGCGTTTCAATTGTCCTAACAACTTATTTTAGTTATTATCGCACCAACGTGAGGTATATGATTTTTAATGCGATGAAATACCAATGATCGTTGGCTTGGCAAATCACTGATGAGGGACTCATTTTATAACATGTATCCATGTGCAACCATGCAGTATATTCTTCTCCCCATATTTTTCATATATATATATATATACAGAGAGAGAGAGAGAGAGAGAGAGAGAGAGAGAGAGAGAGAGAGAGAGAGAGAGAGAGAATCGTTAGAACATCTGACTGATAAAATGACAAGTCAGTCAATCATATTGGTGGCCTCCCCACATCCCCGGCGGACAGAATGGAGAAGGCGTTTCCCCGGAGGACGGCAAAGGAGACGCGCTGGAAAAGCCATTCCAGCCCGTGAGGCTCACACCTGCGGCTGGTCAGCTCAACGCCTCGCCATAGGCGCTGAGTTAGCCAGCTGCAGGTTTCAGCCTCGCGAGCTCAAATAAAATGTCTTACGTCATTGTAATATGATATATTCTTGACACCAAATGGTATCGCCAAATATGTGGCAGCTGTGGTTGAGTAAGTCCTACATCAGAATTCGTCTGGAGCATCATTTATTGACCTTGAATATATGAAAAGTAAATGAGATTTGAACTCAGATCACAAAATCTTGGATCAGATATCAACATGCATTCTGACCTTCGATCTCTCCACAATCAGTGGCTGAGTGGTTAACACTGCTGCTGCTGCTGCTGCTACTACTAGTACTACTACTACTACTACTACTACTACTACTACTACTACTACTACCACTACTACTACTACTACAACTAGCAGATGGGTTCCATGGAAAAACCGATAACTTCCTCGATTGTTTGTCATGTGTCTGGAGTAAGTTTGAATAGTTCCACCATTTTGTTTTTCATTATATTTATTGCTTTTTTTTTTTTTCTTGGTGAGAGGGGAGAGGGTCAATTTTTTTTATTTTTTATTTTGTTGTTTTTGTTGTTGTCCCCCCCCCCCCCCTCTGCTGCGCCATCTTTTCTTTTGTAATGTAGGAATGAAATATAAGAAGAAATTTGAAAATATAGTTCCATTAGAAATAGAAGATACAAAAGATAGTAAAATGAATCAGTATGACGATTATTTGTTAATACAGACACGTCGCCTTTTACCAAATTCACATTCTTTCTCATTCTCGTCTTTTCAGCTTCGTTGCCTACATTCATTCAAAAAAGCACGCTTACACAACGACTCTATCAAATACACTTACGTACACACACATATGTGTGTATATGCGTATGCATACATACACACGCACTCACACACATATATATATATATATATATATATATATATATATATATATATACATATATATATGAATTTATTTTGCAAGGTTTTGATATGAAATCGTGTGTCGAAACAAATATTGATATACTTGGGGAGGGTCATATTGTTGTAATAATATTGCCAGAAATAATTGTTTCTACTTTAGGCACAAGGCCAAACAATTACCCAGTGCATTGCATTACTGGTACTTTATTTTATCGATCCCGTAAGGATGAAAGGCAAAGTCAACCTCGGCGGGATTTGAACTCAGATTGGAAAGGGACGTAATTATGCTGGAAAGCATGGCGTCCGACCCTCTACTGATACTGCCAACCCACCGTCAATATTGCCAGAAATAATAACAGAACACACTCACTGTTTGCTTGGTTTTCGCTTCTGCATCTTTTATATCTTCATAGTTAATTTATTTGACAATCAATGTTTATCATTGATTGACCAACGGTTAAAAATACAGATATAAATATATATATATAGTCTATCAAAGTTCTTTCGTTACACATCTGCAACATCATCAGTGGTACTATTATTATGTTCCCTCCTACATTTGATTAAGTCTAAATAGTGAGTTCTGTTACTCTGGATTTTCGCCTGCTTCTGAGTAACAAGGAGGTAATAAAGAAAGAAAGGGAAAGAAAGAAACAAAGAAAGAACAGTAAAAAGAAATGATGAAAGAAAAAAAATGAAAGAAAGAAAAGAAGAAAGAAAGATAGAAAGGAAAAAGTGCTGTTAAAT
>OZ024753.1:40730259-40750259 GCA_964016885.1 Eledone cirrhosa
ACAAATATATATGAGTTTAAATTCGTTAGGAAATTTGAAATTTAGTGCAATAATATATATATATATATATATATATATATATATATATATATATATATATATATATCTGCCGATATTACTTCTTGTTATTTTAATTGCCCTGATGAGTCTTTAATAGGACGAAACATTGTCGGCTAATAAAGACTTTTGATGTTTTGAAGGCTTCTTTGTTTTACTCTCTTAATTTTTCGGCTCTGTTTAACTACATTGAGCTATACTTTTTACTGTCATTTCTATAATACGAAGAGGGTGTTTAACTCCAACACGCTCCAGTATTTTTACCCTTATATATATATATATATATATATATATATATATATATATACGTATGTATGTCAACATTCATCGTGTATACGAAGCCGATATCTCGGACTTTTACGAATCGCTGAGAAGGTAAAGTTAATTATGTGCTCATGCATGGAGCTGCTAAATAGCTTATAAAATGAGATGAAGACCATTAAAGACGGAAAAAGAAGTTGCCATACATATATATATATATAACTCCACCTGTCCCATCAATCTGATGAAGGAGTAGCGTCCGAAACGTTAAGACCCTTTCCTGCTATTTCAATCGTTAACCTAATATATTCCTTCCATATACTCTACCGATTGTGTTATTTATGTTTACCTTTTACATACATGTATATATATATATATATATATATATATATATATATATATATATATATATATATATTGTTATACTTTTGGGAGGGTCATGTTGCCAATAAGAAACACACGCACCAGATGCTTTCACTTCAATTTATTATAAATTAAATTTATAAATTTAGGAATTTATAAATTTCCGGTTGGTTGGTTCCACAACCAGACGATTGTTCATATATTGTCAAAGTTCTTTCGTCACACATTCTGTGACCTCTTCAGTGACTGGAGATTATTTTCTTTGTTTTTGTGCCTCTCCTTTGTTCTGTCCTACGCCATCTTGTTTTTGTGTGTGACCCTCCCAAAGTATAACAATATCGGTTTCAACACACGTTTTCAGATAAAGAATCTTGCTAAACAAATTCAGAAACGAAATATTTTAATAAATATATATATATATATATAGTTATGTAATAAACAACATGAGATAATTATGTTGTTTATTACATAACTAAAAGCCAGTGTAGCCTACGGAAACACTTCATATATATATATATATATTGCGCGCTCTCTCTCTCTCCCTCTCTCTTTATATATATATATATATATATATATATATATATATATATATATCACAGCTATAACGAATTTGATCCTAAACAATAACAAAACCAACACGAGTGTCTGCGACAGATTTATTTTAAATACTGTAGCAGGTGGGTGAAAGGACAACTTGATTGTGATGGTAACTAGTTTTTCTAGGTAATACGTACATTAACTCTAGCAAATTAAAGTGGGAATCGAAACCAGGAAAGCCAATGCCTAAATATAACGAAGTCCCCACCGCCACTGCTTTCTAGTTTCACTTTCTACTTTCACTTTCTACTTTCACTTTCACACTTAATAGCAAATTCCCACTACAGATGGTCATTATTATTGAAGGACTGATTATTCATTAGGTGGGTTTCTTTTGTTTTATTTTATTTGAAATTCCATTCTGTTCATTACCGTCTCCCTCTCTCTCTCTACCCCCTCTGGTTCTCTCACTTTCGCATTCTTTTTCGCACTCTCCCTCATTTTGTTTTTTTTGTCTGTTTCTTCTCCTTTATTTATTCTAACTCTCAGTCTCTCTTTCTCTTTCTCTCTACCCCTCTCTTTTTCGCTCTCTCTCTCTCTCTCTCCCCCTAGGGCCTCTCTTTCTCTCTCTCCACACGCCTATCTTTCACTCTCCCATTCTTTCTCTCTCACACCCTCCTTTATGTTCTTCTCTGTCTCTTCTCCTTTATTTCTCCCCGCTCTCTCCTTGCTCTCGTCTCAGTTCAGTTCTATCATACAATACCCATGTCTTCTTCAACCAATTCTTCAATATCTTCTCTTTTATGCTTCTTCTCCTTCTACTTTACTACAGTCTTGTCAATGACGATCAGGTCTTTGCTGTTATTGCTTTTTTTTCCCTCTCTCTCCAAGACTAAATTCACTAGCAAGTCGTTTGTTGCTTGAACGACGTTGCCAACGTAAAAGTAGATTAACGATTCATTCAGAAGAGTGTAAGAAGCAAGGGGGAGAATTCTTACCGTGGCTGCTGGTGTAATGCCAATATACTTCGACATTTTCTTCTCTCCCACTCCTACTTATTCCAATTTTCTTCTCCCCCTTCCTTCTCCACATACCTCACCATCATCGTCTTTGTCTTCTGTGTTTTTTCTCTTCTTCATCTTCATTCTTCCGTAACTTTTATTTATTTATTTGTTTATTTACTTATTTATTATTATTATTGTTGTTGTTGTTGTTATTATTATTATTATTATTATTATTATTTTACATATTTCATCATTGTGCCTCTCTTAGTGTCTCTCCTCGTGTCATATTTATATTTCATACGAGTTAGCAGTTATTACAAGCCCCGACGTCGTCGTTGTTGCCGTCATCGTCATCACCATCATCATCGTCGTCATTATCATCATCAACATTATCATCATCAACATCATCATCATCGTCGTCATCATCATCATCGTTATCACCATATTCATCCTCATCATCGTCATCATCATCTTTATCACTATTGTCGCCACCACCATCATCATCATCATCATCATCCGGCGGCCTCAGCCAAAATGGACTCAACAATTGATCTCCACGTGGGTCTGTCGTTCATTGCTAAGTCCTGGATTTCAATACCAAAATCTCTGGAGATGACATCGGGGTAGGAGAGCTTGTGCCCCCTGTTATTAGTGACTGCTTGTGGTTTCCAAAGCACTAATGGGGACACAGTCTCATAGGTGACACGATGGCAGTGTCCAGCAAATCAGGATAGGAGAGCTTGCGCCCCCTGTTATTAGTGACTGCTTGTGGTTTCCAAAGCACTAATGGGGACACAGCCTCGTAGGTGACACGATGGCAGTGTCCAGCAAATCAGGATAGGAGAGCTTGCGCCCCCTGTTATTAGTGACTGCTTGTGGTTTCCAAAGCACTAATAGAGACACAGCCTCATAGGTGACACGATGGCAGTGTCCAGCAAATCAGGATAGGAGAGCTTGCGCCCCCTGTTATTAGTGACTGCTTGTGGTTTCCAAAGCACTAATGGGGACACAGTCTCATAGGTGACACGATGGCAGTGCCCAGCAAATCAGGATAGGAGAACTTGCGCCCCCTGTTATTAGTGACTGCTTGTGGTTTCCAAAGCCCTAATGGGGACACAGCCTCATAGGTGGCACGATGGTAGTGGCCAGCAAATCTTACTCTCCTTTTACGTACAACGACAGATATGCGTGGGAGGTCGGCATATATCTCTCTCAAAGGCAGATGTCACTAGCTTATGTCTGAATGCGTTGAAGCAGGCGAGTGTAGGTGCCATCAAGGTGCTTTTGTTGTTTGGATGAAAGCGTCCATTGTTCACTTCCATATAGCAAGATTGGTTTAAATATACCCATGAAACGCCGTATGTCACTATGAAGCCGCAATGTCACTCCTGGGATTCTTCTTCTACGTCGTCATCATTGCCTTTGCTAGTTCAAATCTGAGTTCAAATTCCGCCGAGGTTAACTTTGCCTTTCATCCTTACGGGGTCGATAAAGTAAAGTACCAGTCACGCACTGGGGTCGATTTAATCAACTTTCCCCTCTCCCAAAATTGTTGGCCTTGTGCCTATATAAGAAACAATTATTTGCTTTTATATCAATATCTGCAATAAAGTTATTCATTGAATTTCTCTCTGTGTTATTTGTTTGATCGAATGTATATTTATGTATATATGCATTTGTGTGTATGTATATATATATATATATATATATATATATATATTTATTTATTAAAATAACAGATTAAAGTTTAAGCAAAGAATCGCTGATTTCACCCTTAACGGGATCTTCTGAAACTAACAAAGTCAATCTGTAAACGCAGAAGTGAATATTTCAAAAAACGTTGCAACCGGAGGAAGACGATAATATATATATATATATATATATATATATATATATATATATATATAGAGAGAGAGAGAGAGACATATATATATATATACATATGTGCGTGTGTGCAAGTATTTGTATATATGTATCTGTGTATATATATATATATATATATATATATATATATATGCGTGTGTGTGTGTGTGTGTGTGTGTGTGTGTGTGTGTGTGTGTGTGTGTGTGTGTCTGTGTCTTTATGCATGTATGTGTGTGTATATATTATGTATGTACGTATGTATATGTGTGTGTGCACGTATCTGTATATGTACACGTGTGTTTGTATACACGTGTGTATATGTGTATGAATATGTATATATATATATATATGTATATATGTTTGTGTGTGTGTGTATGTGTTTGCGTTTGTGTGTGTATATATTATGTATGTATATGCGTGTGTGTATGCATGTATTTGTATACGTACACATGTGTGTATGTACGAATATGTTTGTATATATGTATGTCTTTCTGATTTTTGTTTTTTGTGTTATTGTTGTTGTTTAGTAGTTGCTGTTGCTGTAGTTTTTGTAGTTGTTGTAGTTGTTGTTTTATTTGTTTGTTGTAATGTTTCTGCATTAGTGTTGGGTATGCATGCCATCTGCTGTTACATTGCAATTTATCACTGATCTGAAATTGTTCTGAGTTGAAGAGAAGCATTCTTGTTTATGAAACATGGGAAACGGGGAAAGAACGAAAGAGAGAAAGTAGTAGAATGGAATTTACTCCGCCCACCATAATTCCATTAAGCTTTACGTAGTCACTTGACCTGCTAGAGATAACAACTAAATTTCCTTTAGATCAGGTCATGTTATCGGTATTTTCCTTTTTTTTTTTTTTTTTTTTTTTCTTTGATAAATACATATAAAAATGTAGACTGAAATATAAAGACTGGATGGTCATGCCTGACACCTTTTCTAACAAAGGGTTACTCTATCAAGAACGCCTTGGATCTAAACAACAATAATTGTATCTACTTTTGGCACAAGGCCAGCAAAAATACCCAGTGTATTACTGGTACTTTATTTTATCGATCCCGTAACGATGAAAGGCAGAGTTAACTTCGGCGATATTTGAACTCAGAATGGCAAGAGCCGTAACTCTATGCGTGAAAGCATGGCACCCGACCCTCTACCGATACTGCCAATCCACCGCCTATTAATAATAATAAATAATGCAATCACACAGATGTTTCACAATCGAAATATTCTGAATCTAGAAAGGAATCCCAATGTGATCTTCTTCTTCGCCCATATATTCCTGAGAGGGTCGTGAGAAGTCAGGGTCTTCAAACACTTCTTCTAGTAGGTCCTGTCGGAAGCTACCGTATCCAACTGATCCGGCTGAATCCCCAAGCGTGACCAGCCAAGCTCATGTATGTTATCCAACCATCTTACTCTAGATCAGCCCCTGCCACTCCTGGGGTTAGTTTTGCCCCGGATTTGAGACAGACTTTAGACATAAACATTGAATGAACGTGTTAATTTGGCTAGGAAGAGTAGAGAGTATCTTTCTGAAGGCTGATTAAGGTGTATACTAGGAGTAGTTGTAAGGTTTGAGGACAATGTTTTTCCTTTAGGAATATGCCCCTATCAAATGATTTAAGTACCACTTAAGGCCGATCATGAGGCCTCTCTCCACTAAGTTTTATAATTTTATAAACGATGGCAAACTGCCACAGATAAACGGACCAACATTAACACATGTATCTAAAGGCTTGCGGCAAAAACCTGGAATAAGACGCTTGTATTTGGTGTTTCGATCTAATCAGGGATTGTGACGGGATGCCACAAATCCCTCTACGTATTCCGATCCCTCACACACACACTGTGGACGATCCTTTCCCATTTCTTGTATCTTGTTTGTTGAGTTCCTATGTATTTTGCTTTTGCACTGTCTGCAGTATTTTGTGTCTTTGCAAATGCTGGTAAAGTACATCATAATAAACAGCAGCAGCAGCAGTAATAGTAGTAGTAGTAGTAGTAGTAGTTGTTGTTGTTGTTGTCACATGACCCTAATTATAATTATCAAGGAAAAGGAAGTTGTGATGTCCATATATACATATCTTGTCCGTCATAATTTGACCAGAAGAAAGATAGATAGATAGATAGAGATAGAAAGAGATAGAAAGAGATAGAAAGATAGATAAAAAGAGAGAAAGAGAAATATATTTATACACACAGACACACACACACATATATATATATATGCATACATATACATACATACATACATATATACATATATATATATATATAGAGAGAGAGGGGGTGAGAGAATGACACTTATTGGCAATCTAAAGAGGGAAAGAGATAAAATAAAATAATAACAACAACAACAACAGCAACAGCAATAACAACAACAACAGCATTGTGTAAACATTATTTATTTGTTTTCAGAGCTGATAATGTTAAAGAGTCTACAACGGCGACGGAAGTCAATTAACCACCTGCTCTGAGATATCTTCGTAGACGTAATTATCACTACAATAGTGACAGTAGTAATGGCTGCTTCCATAACGACGCCGTCGAGAAAGGGAGACACAAAACGGAGTCTCTCTCTATGTGGTAGCTTGATATGCTAGAAATAGGTACCAAATTGTCACTACAATAGTGACAGTAGTAATGGCTGCTTCCATAACGACGTCGTCGAGAAAGGGAGACACAAAACGGAGTCTCTCTCTATGTGGTATCTTGATATGCTAGAAATAGGTACCAAATTGTCTCTACAATTGTGAAAGTCGAGAAAGGGAGACACAAAACGGAGTCTCTCTCTATGTGGTAGTTTGATATGCTAGAAATAGGTACCAAATTGTCACTACAATAGTGACAGTAGTAATGGCTGCTTCCATAACGACGTCGTCGAGAAAGGGAGACACAAAACGGAGTCTCTCTCTATGTGGTAGCTTGATATGCTAGAAATAGGTACCAAATTGTCACTACAATAGTGACAGTAGTAATGGCTGCTTCCATAACGACGTCGTCGAGAAAGGGAGACACAAAACGGAGTCTCTCTCTATGTGGTATCTTGATATGCTAGAAATAGGTACCAAATTGTCACTACAATTGTGACAGTAGTAATGGCTGCTTCCATAACGACGTCGTCGAGAAAGGGAGACACAAAACGGAGTCTCTCTCTATGTGGTAGCTTGATATGCTAGAAATAGGTACCAAATTGTCACTACAATAGTGACAGTAGTAATGGCTGCTTCCATAACGACGTCGTTGAGAAAGGGAGACACAAAACGGAGTCTCTCTCTATGTGGTATCTTGATATGCTAGAAATAGGTACCAAATTGTCACTACAATAGTGACAGTAGTAATGGCTGCTTCCATAACGACGTCGTCGAGAAAGGGAGACACAAAACGGAGTCTCTCTCTATGTGGTATCTTGATATGCTAGAAATAGGTACCAAATTGTCACTACAATAGTGACAGTAGTAATGGCTGCTTCCATAACGACGTCGTCGAGAAAGGGAGACACAAAACGGAGTCTCTCTCTATGTGGTAGCTTGATATGCTAGAAATAGGTACCAAATTGTCTCTACAATTGTGACAGTCGAGAAAGGGAGACACAAAACGGAGTCTCTCTCTATGTGGTATCTTGATATGCTAGAAATAGGTACCAAATTGTCTCTACAATTGTGAAAGCCGAGAAAGGGAGACACAAAACGGAGTCTCTCTCTATGTGGTAGCTTGATATGCTAGAAATAGGTACCAAATTGTCACTACAATTGTGACAGTAGTAATGGCTGCTTCCATAACGACGTCGTCGAGAAAGGGAGACACAAAACGGAGTCTCTCTCTATGTGGTATCTTGATATGCTAGAAATAGGTACCAAATTGTCACTACAATAGTGACAGTAGTAATGGCTGCTTCCATAACGACGTCGTCGAGAAAGGGAGACACAAAACGGAGTCTCTCTATGTGGTATCTTGATATGCTAGAAATAGGTACCAAATTGTCACTACAATAGTGACAGTAGTAATGGCTGCTTCCATAACGACGTCGTCGAGAAAGGGAGACACAAAACGGAGTCTCTCTCTATGTGGTAGCTTGATATGCTAGAAATAGGTACTAAATTGTCTCTACAATTGTGAAAGTCGAGAAAGGGAGACACAAAACGGAGTCTCTCTCTATGTGGTATATTGATATGCTAGAAATAGGTACCAAATTGTCACTACAATTGTGACAGTCGAGAAAGGGAGACACGAGAGTCTCTCTATGTGGTAGCTTGATATGCTAGAAATAGGTACCAAATTGTCTCTACAATTGTGAAAGTCGAGAAAGGGAGACACAAAACAGAGTCTCTCTCTCTTTGTGGTATCTTGATATGCTAGAAATAGGTACCAAATTGTCACTACAATTGTGACAGTCGAGAAAGGGAGACACAAAACGGAGTCTCTCTATGTGGTAGCTTGGTATGCTAGAAATAGGTAACACATTATTTATTTCATCGACCCCGTAAGGATGAAAGGCAAAGTTAACCTGGGTGGAATTTGAACTCAGACCATAAAGGGGCGTAACTCTATACTGCAAGGCATGGCGTCCGACACTCTACCGATACTACCAATCCACCAATTATCACTACAATAGTGGCAGTGGCTGACAAACAGAGACAACAAATGGAGTCTCTCTATGTGGTTGCTTGTTATGCTAGAAATAGGTAACAATCTCTCTCATATACCACTCATGCGTATTTGGCAGTATCAGTGAGAGCGTCAGACGCCATTCTTTGCAGGATAGAGTCATGACCATTTTATGTTCTGAGTTCAAATCCCGCCGAGGTTAACCTTGCATTTCATCCTTGCGGGGTCGTTAATATAAAGTACCAGTAATGACGATGGTTTTGTTGTGTATGGGATAAAGTGATGGGGAGAGAGTAAATAAGAAGAGAAGGAAAGAACGTTGTCAGCAGCAACAACAACAACAACAACAACAACAACAACAGCAGCAGCAGCAGTGGTAGTAGTAGTAGTGGTAGTAGTAGTAGTAGTAGTAGTAGTAGTAGTAGTAGTAGTAGTAGTAGTAGTAATAGTAGTAGTAGTAGTAGTAGTAGTCGTAGTAGTTGAAAAACATCAATGTAGTTATAAATAAGAAGAGTTGAAATTATTGATGGCAAGATTACACAGCTCTAGCATCACTCCTTCATAGTCAGCTTACGAACCTTTCGTATGTGTACAGGCGATTGAAAGAGAGACCCAGAACTTAGTAGAAATAACATAGAATTCTCCCTAAAATCACATTCTATTGTCTTAAAAAGCGAAGAAGTGTTATGTAGCATGTGTGGTGTTGTCTGCGATGGATTGGCAGTATTGGTAGAGGGTCAGACACCATGCTAGGGTGGTGGATTGGCAGTATCGGTAGAGGGTCAGACACCATGCTAGGGTGGTGGATTGGCAGTATCGGTAGAGGGTCAGACGCCATGTTAGGGTGGTGGATTGGCAGTATCGGTAGAGGGTCAGACGCCATGTTAGGGTGGTGGATTGGCAGTATTGGTAGAGGGTCGGACACCATGCTAGGGTGGTGGATTGGCAGTATTGGTAGAGGGTCAGACGCCATGTTAGGGTGGTGGATTGGCAGTATCGGTAGAGGGTCAGACACCATGCTAGGGTGGTGGATTGGCAGTATCGGTAGAGGGTCAGACACCATGCTAGGGTGGTGGATTGGCAGTATCGGTAGAGGGTCAGACGCCATGTTAGGGTGGTGGATTGGCAGTATCGGTAGAGGGTCAGACGCCATGTTAGGGTGGTGGATTGGCAGTATTGGTAGAGGGTCGGACACCATGCTAGGGTGGTGGATTGGCAGTATTGGTAGAGGGTCGGACACCATGCTAGGGTGGTGGATTGGCAGTATCGGTAGAGGGTCGGACACCATGCTAGGGTGGTGGATTGGCAGTATCGGTAGAGGGTCGGACACCATGCTAGGGTGGTGGATTGGCAGTATCGGTAGAGGGTCGGACACCATGCTAGGGTGGTGGATTGGCAGTATCGGTAGAGGGTCAGACACCATGCTAGGGTGGTGGATTGGCAGTATTGGTAGAGGGTCGGACACCATGCTAGGGTGGTGGATTGGCAGTATCGGTAGAGGGTCGGACACCATGCTAGGGTGGTGGATTGGCAGTATCGGTAGAGGGTCGGACACCATGCTAGGGTGGTGGATTGGCAGTATCGGTAGAGGGTCGGACACCATGCTAGGGTGGTGGATTGGCAGTATCGGTAGAGGGTCAGACACCATGCTAGGGTGGTGGATTGGCAGTATTGGTAGAGGGTCGGACACCATGCTAGGGTGGTGGATTGGCAGTATCGGTAGAGGGTCGGACGCCATGTTAGGGGGGGGTTTGCAGTATCGGTAGAGGGTCAGACGCCATGTTAGGGCGGTGGATTGGCAGTATCGGTAGAGGGTCAGACGCCATGCTTTGACGCATAGAGTTACGGCCCTTGCCATTCTGAGTTCACATCCCGACGGGGTTAACTTTGCCTTTCATCCTTACGGGGTCGATGAAATAAAGTACCAGTAATGCACTGGGGTAATTGCTGGCCTTGTGCCAAAAAAGTAGAAACAATTATATATTAAGTATAAAGACGTGGCTGTCATTGCTTGAATACCTTTCATCAAAGGTCTGCTCACTCATGATTGACCTGCAGCTGAACAACATCATCATCATCACCTCCACCACCACCATCATCATCACCTCCACCACCGCCATCATCATCATCAGTATCACTTCCATCATCATCAGCATCACTTCCATCATCATCATCATCATCATCCTCATCATCATCATCACCATCAACGTCACCTCCGCCATTATCATCATCATCATCAACATCATCATCATCACGACATACATAACTATAAACATACAGCTGCTGCGAGGTTATTGTGCAAAGTAAGTCATATCTGCGTGTCACCCATGTCACAATTGATCCTGTTGTCACAGCAACTAACATAACAAAACATTAAACACTAATGTCCCTGTCGTATCTGTTGTCACAGCAACTAATATGACTTACATACAAATAATTTTGATAGCTGTCACTCAACCTAATACTACGGGGTAGGGTGAAGGTGGTAAGTCGTAAGACACAGCAAAACACTGGATAAAATGCAATGTGGTATATTTAGATTCGTATCTTTATAGTGTTAGTTTAAATCAGGCATGGGCAACCTTTTACGACGTTTGAGGAAAAGAGGCATTTGGAATTATTGGTGTTGTGACCAAACTGGCAACAAAACCAGGCTGAAATTCACCGGAGATTGCCCTCCGAAACAGCATCAATCATATGAGCCTAGTCCGATAAAACTACTCAAGATATGGATATTGTCTGTCTAACCACTTCACAAACCCGTCCTTAATAGATTTTACATCATTTAGATCAGGCATGGGCAATCTTTTTCGAGAAGCGGACCGCAATATGGCTCATCATCAGGCGAGCCGCAAGCGCTAATTTACATTCGTGCCCATATTAAAAAAACGGGCAGTAACTCAGGTTGTTTTGCTTTGTTTCTTCAGAATTCCTACACGTTGTTTTCCTCAAACGTAAAAATGATAGAAAGATAAATTACGACTGAAAAGTTGGGGTAAAAAAATCAGAAAGATTTCACTTTGGTGACGTAGGCGAGACATTCAGAAAGATTTCATTTTGGTGACTTAGGCGAGACAGTCAGAAAGATTTCACTTTGGTGACTTAGGCGAGACATTCGGAAAGATTTCACTTTGGTGACTTAGGCGAGCTATTCAGAAAGATTTCACTTTGGTGACTTAGGCGAGCTATTCAGAAAGATTTCACTTTGGTGACTTAGGCGAGCTATTCAGAAAGATTTCACTTTGGTAATTTAGGCGAGACATTTAGAAAGATTTCATTTTGGTGACTTAGGCGAGACATTCAGAAAGATTTCACTTTGGTGACTTAGGCGAGACATTCAGAAAGATTTCACTTTGGTGACTTAGGCGAGACATTTAGAAAGATTTCATTTTGGTGACTTAGGCGAGACATTCAGAAAGATTTCACTTTGGTGACTTAGGCGAGCTATTCAGAAAGATTTCACTTTGGTGACTTAGGCGAGCTATTCAGAAAGATTTCACTTTGGTGACTTAGGCGAGCTATTCAGAAAGATTTCACTTTGGTGACGTAGGCGAGACGTTCAGAAAGATTTCACTTTGGTGACTTAGGCGAGACATTCAGAAAGATTTCACTTTGGTGACTTAGGCGAGACATTTAGAAAGATTTCACTTTGGTGACTTAGGCGAGCTATTCAGAAAGATTTCACTTTGGTGACTTAGGCGAGCTATTCAGAAAGATTTCACTTTGGTGACGTAGACGAGACATTCAGAAAGATTTCACTTTGGTGACGTAGGCGAGACATTCAGAAAGATTTCACTTTGGTGACTTAGGCGAGACATTCAGAAAGATTTCACTTTGGTGACTTAGGCGAGACATTCAGAAAGATTTCACTTTGGTGACTTAGGCGAGACATTTAGAAAGATTTCACTTTGGTGACTTAGGCGAGCTATTCAGAAAGATTTTCACTTTGGTGACTTAGGCGAGCTATTCAGAAAGCTTCACGGGCCGCAGGTTGCCCATGACTGGTTTAAATCAAACCAAGTTTGAAAATATATGCTTGGGGATCTCTAGAAGGTCGACTAAAATGAGTTGAGGTTTTCGCTTCGACTCACTTCGGTTCCGTGATCAAAACCACTCTAGTTATGATTTATCTTTCCTTCTTTCAGACTTGATGAATAAAGTTCCAGTCATGACCTGGGACAATTATTCTGGTTTCCTTCTTTTTTCTCATTTTCTTTCTCAGGGTTGTACTTATCCTTCAAGGATCTTCACTTGTTAAATTTCATAAAACAAATTCTGACTGAGAATTGCATAAAATGTACACCTCTCTGTGGAGTACGACGCAACTTACACAAATTCTCGATAGGTTTTTCAACAAACATGTAGTAGCGACAGATTTCGCCCTTCATGCCTCCTGAACAATCTCCCTACTAGTAATGTGTTACCGGGCAGAAGTTGGCCATACATGGAAGCAAGCCCCAAGAAATTCAATATCTATTCCAACGCATCTCTCTTGCCCTCACCCTGGTCAATATTTTCTCTGTTCTGTTCTAACTCCCATATATTCAAGTCCTTTTTTCATTTGGGTAGGGATGTTTGAGCCCAGTTTTGAGGAGATAAGACACTCTTGCTATAACAACAGACTTGTCTTTTTCAATATCAAAAGTTATTTCATTAAAAAGAATTCACGAAGAACAAAAAAGCAACATCTTCCTCCTTAATTTCAGGTGTAGGATTTCAGTTTGAGGAAAGAGGTGAGAACCAGTCGTTGAGACAAAAAAATGATTTTAGCAATTAAATAATTTTAAATAATAAATTTGAAACTTACTTTTATGAGTACTCCTACTACATATTTGTGAACACGAAATGAATAAATATTTTAAAATATATTTTATTTATAAAAATGTTGCCTTGGACTAAAGTTATAAAATATTTACCATAAATCCGTATATATATATATATATATATATATATATATATATATATGAAAGACGTAAAATAAGAAAATTATAAAAATTAACTTACTTACTAAAATTTCACTCCAGGAGTGAAATTTTAGTAAGTAAGTTAATTTTTATAATTTTTTTGTTTTACGTCTTTCATATAATTGTTCTGCATCCCCTTGCATTGAACCACAAAGTTACTAAGACAAAACGTATATATTTGCTAGCATAGGTATGCATCTGTATATATATGTTTGATAGATATACTAATTCTTTATATATATATATATATATATATATATATATATATATACAATGATATTAAATAAATGAAAACTATATTTATAAAACCATATTTATTCTATTATATATATTTCAAGGGTACCAAAACTTTGGTACGCTCTCATCAGATAAAATACAAAGTTTGTTTTATAATTGCTCTGAATCCGTTATAAACATTTATATTTGTTGAATTACCAACAAATTGAATATCCCTTTTGCTTATATATATATATATATATACACACACACACATATATATATATATACACACACACACACATAACCCCGGCATACACATATGCACCCCTCACACACACACATATATATATATGCATGTATATATATGTTCGCTGGGCAAAAGTTTTTTATTATTCGAATTAACGTATA
Source organism: Eledone cirrhosa (assembly GCA_964016885.1). Lineage (NCBI taxonomy): Eukaryota > Metazoa > Mollusca > Cephalopoda > Octopoda > Eledonidae > Eledone > Eledone cirrhosa. The sequence continues at coordinate 40,744,545 of OZ024753.1, forward strand.
TATATATATATATATATGTGTGTGTGTGTGTGTGTGTGTGTGGATACATATATATATATATATTTGTCTGTGTGTTTGTTACTAAATCCAAGTAATGAATAATATAACAAAACACTATAAAGAAATAAAGAAATAGAGCCAAGAAAACAACTTTATGAGAGCAAATTAAAACAAAACAAAAGAAGAGGAAAGAAAAACAAAAAAGAACTGTGTAGTGATTAGCAGAGACTAATAGTTCTTAGTAACAAAAGGCAATACCAAACAGATGTCAGGTGTTGAACAAGGTAGAGGACAAGGGGTGAGACAGACAGACAGACAGACAGACAGACAGACAGACAGACAGAGAGAGAGGGGGGGAGACAGACAGACGGAGAGAGAGAGACAGACGGAGAGAGAGAGAGAGACGGAGAGAGAGAGACAGCTATACAGACAGACAGACAGACAGAGAGAGAGAGACAGAGAGAGAATGAGAGAGACAGAGAGAGAGAGAGAGAGAGACAGACAGAGACAGACAGAGAGAGAGAGACAGACATACAGACAGACAGAGAGAGAGAGAGTGAGTGAGAGAGAGAAAGAGAGAGAGAGAGGGAGAGTGACAGAGAGAGAGAGAGAGAGAGAGAGAGAGAGAGAGAGAGAGAGAGAGAGAGAGAGAGAGAGAGAGAGAGAGAGAGAGTCAAGATGAGAGAGGTAGAGACAGTGAATGAAGAAGTGAGAGAGAAAGACAGAGGAAATATATATATATATATATGTATATATAACGAAGGAAATGTGGTAAGGAACCAGGTGGACCATAACGCACCAAAGTACTCAATACTTGAGGTAGTAGAGTGGGTAATAGGAACCAGTAAGACCCCGACAGCTGAGCTCAAGCCGTTTCGACGGCTAATTCTCAAATTAGCCGTCGAATTAGCCGTCGAAACGGCTTGAGCTCAGCTGTCGGGGTCTTACTGGTTCCTATATGTATATATATATATATATATATATATATATATATATATATATATATATATATATACATATATATATATATATATAGTATATTAGGGAGAGGATCAGGGGTGTATAACACTCCACTTATACAACAGGCAGTATAAGGTTAGCTCGATGTCTGAGGACAGAGCCGTGATATTGTTCCACTTATAGTGCGGATGAAACAATGTTAGCAAGTAAAGATATGCATATGCCATAGGCGTTCTTTGTTATTGATTATATATATATATATATATATGTATGTATATATATATATATATATATATATATAAATAAATATATACATATATATAAAATATTAAAAAAATAATGAATAAAACAATGAAACAGTTCCTTATATTAAACAAAAAAAGTTCATTATTTAACGATCGTTTCTAGGATTTATATGTGTTAGAATTGGCATGCATATTCAACAGATCTATGTACAAAATTATACAAACTATCAAAATTAAATATACATACCAAACACATATATATGCCGTCTTCAGAAATAATAAATTTTATTTCTGAAGACGGCATATATATGTGTTTGGTATGTATATTTAATTTTGATAGTTTGTATAATTTTGTATAATTTTGTACATAGATCTGTTGAATATGCATGCCAATTCTAACACATATATATCCTAGAAACGATCGTTAAATAATGAACTTTTTTTGTTTAATATAAGGAACTGTTTCATTGTTTTATTCATTATTTTTTTAATATTTTATCTTGACTCTGTATTCCGTTTATCTTTCACCGAAAGTGATTTTTCATTGCATCTCTTCTTTCCATGATATCCGGATTACATTGAGTTCTTCATACGGATTGGACACTACCGTAAACTCTTGGTAGATTTATCTACATATATATATATATATATATATATATATATATATATATATATATATATATATGTAGATAAATCTACCAAGTCATAGTTCTTTCGTCACACACTCTGTGACCTCTTCAGTGACTGGGGATTTCTTTCTTCGTTTCTGTGCCTTTCCTTTCTTCTATCCTACGCCATTTTCAAAATGGCGTAGGATAGAAGAAAGGAAAGGCACAGAAACGAAGAAAGAAATCCCCAGTCACTGAAGAGGTCACAGAGTGTGTGACGAAAGAACTATGACTATATATATATAAACAACTATCTGGTTGTGGAACCAACCAACCAACCAGAAATTTATAAATTTGTAAATTTATAAATATATATTAAATTAAATTGAAGTGAAAGCAACTGGTGCGTGTGTTTCTTATTGGCAACATGACCCTCCCAAAGTATAACAATAAATATATAGTAATAATGATAAATGTGAAGACTAAAATCCAAAGAGGGCTCGATAAAGATATCAAATATACATACATACACACACACACAATATATATATATATATATATATTCGTAAATAGGGATAGGATCACAAAGATATCTCTCTTTCACACTCGTTATTTCAATCACTCCTTCTCTCTCTCTTTTTCTCTCTCTCTCTATCTCTCTCTCTCTCTCTCTCTATATATATATATATATATATATATATATATATATAGTGAAAATTTGAAAGGGGACAAAAACATATATATATATACATGGACACACTAGAAGGGGAAGACCAAGGTTAACGTATGTTGATGCCCTAAGGACAGACACTGGTCTGTTGGAGACGCAGGACATGGCAGCGATAATGAGGGACAGAGACCGCTGGAGAGAACTCGTCCATGGATCTCGGGAATTTTACCCGCCTTAGATAGATATATAACGAATAAAGTGCGGTAAGGAACCAGATGAACCATAACGCACCAGAGTACTCAATACTGGGTAGTAGAGTGGGTAATAGGAAAAGAGTCGGGACCCCGACGGCTGAGCTCCGGCCGTTTCGACAGCTAGGTCTGAACAGTTCAGACCGAGCTGCCGAAACGTCTCTATATATGTTGGCTTATCTACACCAGCACATACACTTCTATTTACGATCAATTACATAATATATCAGCCTTTATGCGAGTATCATCATCATCATCACCATCATCATCATCACCACCATCACCATCATCATCATCATTATTATTATTATTATTATTAGACTCTTACAGTAAAGTACAAACACAATTAGTCTGTAGACAACAGGGAAATCAACTAAATTGGTGAATCTCTATAAAATACACGTGTCTCCTTTTGAAGCGATGATTTCTTTCTTGTTTTTCTTCATTCTCTCTTTTTTGTCTTTTTAGTTTTTTTAGTTTCTTTTATTAGATTAATGGTATCATTATTTTTTCATTTTATATTTTTGTGTGTTTTATAAATTTCACGTATATTTTTTTCTTTATTCTTGACAATTGCTTCTTTCCAATCTCATCATTGATTGATTTTTTCCAATTCTACTCCGTCATTACATTATCATTATTAGAAAGAATGGCGGTGGATTGGCAGAATCAGTAGAGAGTCGGACGCCATGCTTTGACACATAGAGTTACGGCCCTTGCCATTCTGAGTTCAAAGCCCGCCAAGGTTAACTTTGCCTTTCATCCTTACGGGGTCGATAAAATAAAGTACCAGTAATACACTGGGATAATTGCTGGCATTGTGCCAAAAGTAGAAACAATTATCATTATTAGAAAAAAATGGCGGTGGATTGGCAGAATCAGTAGAGGGTCGGACACCATGCTTTTCAGCATAGAGTTACGGCTCTTTACGGTCTGAGTTCAAATCCCGCCGAGGTTAACTTTGCCTTTCATCCTTACGGGGTCGATAAAATAAAGTACCAGTAATGTACTTGGTTAATTGCTGGCCTTGTGCCAAAAGTAGTAACAAATATTAGAAAGATACTACTTTCTATATATTTATATTTTGTTTTATCTAACCTCTCTTTTCCCTCTCTTCCCCTCTCTCTCTTTTTCTCTCTCTTCCCCCCCCCTCTCTCTCTCTCTCTCTCTCTCTCTAGCTAGTCTTCCAGAGGAAGAGAGAGAAACTCATGAATGTTATCCAACTATCATGTTCGGGTTTAATCCTGGGTCTCTTGACGGTTGGTTTCGCCCTTAAAATCTATCCAGCGATTCTTTCCTGAGATATTCTAACCCCAGACCAATGGTATCCGGAGCAGTGATCTTCAATTCTAGTATGTCAATCAACTACATACTAGAAGTAGCAGTCAAATCTCCCACATATAAAACATAACATATAGTCTTTAAAGAGAAGGAATATCAGATAATGGAAATCCTAAGATTTCTAATCCTGAAGATAGAATTAAAGACCAACATCAGAAATGTTTTGATCAACATTTTGAACCGTTTTTTACCTGGGGCTAAACAACGAGGAACAACACCAGATAAAAAAAATTGTACGAAATCTATATTTCGTAGCCGTAGAAGATTGCTCGTTGTAAATTAAGTTATATTTAGTTGTGCAAAATAGCATACACAATAGCACAGCTGTAACGTTGGTTACTGCCACCAGATGGCAGCCCTGATCTTAATGTCTGCTGCAACATTGCATGTATTAATGGTCCTAGTATAAGTGATGTGCTGATTACCAATAAACATTTATTGATTTTCTGTTTAGATTTGTTAACATCTCCCATGATAATCTACTTAAACTCTCTCTCTCTCTCTCTCTCTCTCTCTCTCCTCTCTCTCTCTCTCTCTCTCTCATCTCTCTCTTTTCTCTCTCTCTCTTTCTCTCTCTCTCTTTTTTCTCTCTCACCCTCTCTGTGCGCATGCATATAAGTGTGTGTGTGTGTATATATGTGTGTGTGTGTGTGTGTGTGTGTGTGTGTGTGCATAATGGTAACACTTTCTCGGAATTCAAGAGATATAGAGTTCGATTCTCTGTAATGGTTGGTGGCCAATTTTTTCCTGTTCCTAAGGAAATTTCAGCCGATTTGCTATCGCTATTAACTTTGTATATATATATATATATATATATATATATGTGTGTAGGAGGTGAGTTTTATTGTAGTACAATAAAGCAATGCAGATATCGGATAAGAAGCACTCTACAGTTTGTAGGACTGGAGTATACATAATATATAAGATCAAAAGATGGTTAAATGAGTTCCATGTATTTTATAAAATACATGGAACTCATTTAACCATCTTTTGATCTTATATATATATATACGATATTAACAAATGGAAATTATATTTATAAAACCATATTTATTTCATTATACATATTTCAAGGATACCAAATTAAATTATGGTATGCCTTCATCAAACAAAATACAATATATACCAGTTTTATAAATATATATACATATCGCACTCTCCATCCCTCTGTATAGTGAGAAAATGGGGTCCCACGTGCTGTCCTCCCCAGAGTCCCAGTGGACTTGAATAGATGAGGTGTTTCACCAGAGAATGGTCAGGGAGATGCGCTGGAAGAGCCATTCCATGTATGTGTTATAGTGGGGGAATGGATGACGTTTAAAGTGCAAAGTATTCCATAGTAAATATTAGACAGAAAGAACAGAAGTAAATATCACAAACCATCCCATTAAACTGTCTAAATATTCCGCCAGTCTATTACCGCAAACCTGCAATCTATTTATCAACTAGAGTACACTCTAATATATCAACCAGTTCACCATCTTTCATTCCATCAACTATTATTACTTCAATTCTGTAATTCTCTCATCTATTCCGTTATTCTTTATGTTCTATAATTCTGTCAATCCTTCGGTTATATTTATGTATATATTTGTTTGTTTTCCAGTTCTGCATTCCAGTCATTCTTCTATTCATTATTT
>OZ024753.1:40765259-40777759 GCA_964016885.1 Eledone cirrhosa
AATGCTGTTATTAAGGTCAAGGTCTTTATGTTATTATTCTAAAATCTAAAACTTTTGAGACTGGACTGACTGCAGCTCTATAGCGGAAATATAATTGTGATACAAGCAGACTTATATTAAATTTTGTGTATTTTTGTTAGGGCTACAAGAAAATATTTATTATCTATAGATTTTAAAGTAACCTAAAGAAATATATATATATATATATATATATACATATATTATATATAATATATATATATATATATATATATATATATATATATATATATATATATATATATATATATATATATATACATATATATATATATATATATATATACATATATATATATATATATATATATATATATATATATATATATATATATATATATATATATATACAGTATAACGAAGGAAATGTGGTAAGGAACCAGATGGACCATAACGCACCAGAGTACTCAATACTTAGGGTAGTAGAGTGGGTAATAGGAAAAAGTATGACTCCGACGGCAGAGCTCAAGCCGTTTCGATTATTAATTGTTTCTACTTTTGTCACAAGGCCAGCAATTATCCCAGTGTATTACTGGTACTTTATTTTATCGACCTCGTAAGGATGAAAGGCAAAGTTAAACTCGCCGGGATTTGAACTTAGACCATAAAGGGCCGTAACTCTTTGCTGCAAAGCATGGCGTCCGACGCTCTACCGACACAGCCAATCCACCAATAATGTCATAATGTCACGAGGGAGATAAAATGAAAAGGTTTCTATCATTGGATTATTACTGAACTGCGGTGACTTTTGCAACCATTCTTTGAAGGTAATCGTCAGTCATTGACTTTCTCTCTAGTTGATGTATCAGAAGACACTCAGCATGGAAGATACTAATTGGATGCTGCATTTTATATATATGTATATATATATATATATATATTGGTAATATATCCGTTTACCAATATATAATAACTTGTGTGTTACACCACTATTCTTTTAACTATATATATATATATATATATATATATTGGTAATATATCCGTTTACTAATATATAATAACTTGTGTGTTACACCTCTATTCTTTTAACTATATATATATATATATATATATATATATATATAGAGAGAGAGAGAGAGAGAGAGAGAGAGAGAGAGAGAATTAGTATATCTACCAACATATGTATACAGATGTATACTCATGCTAGCAAATATATATGTTCTTATATATATATATATATATATATATATGTGTGTGTGTGTGTGTGTGTGTGTGTGTGTGTGTGTGTGTGTGTGTGTGTGTGTGTGTGTGTGTGTGTGTGTGTGTGTGTGTGTGTGTGTGTGCGTGTGTGCGTGCGTATGTGTGGAGAGAGAGAGAGAGAGAGAGAGAGAGAGAGAGAGATTATACTCAGCCTGTAATTTCCGGCTTCTCTCTAAGCAGCTGCTACTGGAAAACGCAGTCTTCAGCACCATGTTACAATATTGCTCTCTCTCCAGCTGGGCCACTCGTTCTTCGTATGATAGGCCGTATTAGTTTTGCTCAAAATATATCACGATATTTTCATCCGTCATCCATAAAACACCAATACGAATTTTATATTTATGCATTGCAAGCTATTTGTATCTATCTGCGTGAACAGAATAAAAAACAAATTCAGGATGAATTATAGTACATATTTCAAATTTCAGTCTAGCGTTCTTGAGAACTTAGAAAATTTTAGCGTATAACGTTTCGGGCTATGCGCTTCTTCGGAAGATTGTAAAAGAATAAGGAAGTGATATGTATGACCAAGTAATATATTGATGAACGAGGAAGTGAAAAGAAAAAGGCATGATGTCTGGTCGGAGGACTGAAGTAGTTGGCAAGCTAAGTATTACTCTGCAACAGAAGAGAGCATGGTAGACTGATACCAACATTAGTGTGTGTGTGTGTGTGTGTGTGTGTGTGTGTGTGTGTGTGTGTGTGTGTATGAATTTGTGGCTGTGTGTGTGTGTGTGAATGTATCTGTGTGTATGTAAGTGTATATGTGTGTGTGTGTGTGTGAATGTCTCTGTGTGTATGTAAGTGTGTGTGTAGGTGTGTGTACCATTCTCTGTCAGATAATTTTCACGTTTCTTTACTTCGCCCAGTAACATGCATTATGCATTAATATCCGATATTTTAGGCGAGACGTTAAATTACAACTAAGAGCTGCGAATCTAATTAGTTTGAACACGAAACCTCGTTGCATGACGTGACTTCGTAACGTGTGATGTGAGTGTTCGGCGGGAAAATATAATGCTGATATCAATGTACAACAATGCAAAGCATGACATGACTCTGTGTGTAAATCCATGATGAATGGTGCAGTCCCAAGTCAGCGATTAATTTCATGTCTGGAATTACAGCTATACGACCACATGCTAAAACTATTATTTCATGGGTCCACGGCATGAATCTCAAGTCAGGTAAATTACACGGTGTGATGAGAGGAGAACGGATGCTGTATGTTCACTGCCGTTATTGATGACAGCATTGATGATGTGATCATCATCATCATCATCAACATCATCGTGGTTATCGTCATCATCATAGTCATCATTAACATCATCATCGTTAACATCATCATCGCCAACAATTGTGGGAGGAGAGGAAGTTCGTCTCTTTTCTGTACACTTCAGAGACAATCCTATCAAATCTTTATATCTCATTATACCTGCTATTTTTAACATTATCCGCCTTTCACTACATATCTCACACTGATTCGTATTAACTCCATTATTCTAGATTAATACAAATAATAATTGTTTCTACCTTAGGCACAAGGCCATCAATTTGAAGGGGAGAGGAAAGTAGTTTAAATCGACCCCAGTGCATTACTGGTGCTTTATTTTATCGAGCCCGTAAGGTTGAAAGGCAAAGCTAACCTGGCGGGATTTGAACTCAGTTATTGCAATCAACTATATACCCTATACATCCTCGTTTTGTTTCTCATCTATCTAGAGTCTAGATAGATGAGAAACAAAACGAGGATGTAGTTTGTAGAGCACCCAAGTGATTTAGAAGTCGACCTTAAGTAGGAGCAATAACATTAAGAAAGACATGAACGACACCGCATCATTTTGTATTGAAAACTTTGAAAGTAGGGTTATAAATATGAATTTTCATAAGCTTTTCGTAGTTGTTTCGGTGGCCTTGCGGTAGGTACAAGAGACGTTGAAGATCGTAGTCGTGGGTTCAATCCAGATCAAGATGTGCATTTTCATTTTTTTTATTTTACATCCCATAGAAAAAAATTAAATAGGTTTAAATAATTTAACCGTAGCCCCGACAAGGATCGAACTTTAGACCAGGAACCCCACAGTCTATGATTCCTTCAACTAGGCCACCGAGACAGCTACAAAAGTATAAAGAAAATTGATAATTATAAACCTACTTTCAAAATCAAAGCAACAACAACAACAACAACAACAACAGGAAGTAGGTTTATATGTATAAGTAAGTGCTCAGAATGCAAAGTTCTCTGAGTTCAAATCCCGACGAGGTTAGCTTTGGCTTTCATCCTTATGTGGTCGATAAATAAAGTAACAGTACTAGACTGGGGTTAATTAATGTTAATTATTGTAATCTGTACTAACAACCCACCAGGTAACACAAGAAAACTTAAAATAATTGTATACTGTTATATATATATATGTATTAATTAGCCCCATACTGGTATATTTCCTTCTCGTACATTTACAAAGATCATATTAAGACAAAGTAGTGAGGTTATAACACACACTCACACATAGACATAATACATACATACATACATACATACATACATACATACATACATACATACATACATACATACATATATATATATATATGTATGTATAAGTTTAAGTATTGCATTTTCTTATTCTCTTCGCACTATATATATATGTGTGTGTGTGTGAGTGCAAATACATAAATATATATATATAGTTGTGCGTACATACATACATATAAACATACATATATATATACGTGTATATATATATACCCGAGAATCTATGTTTCTCTGTCTGTTTATATATATATATATATATATATATATATATATATATATAAACAGACAGAGAATCATAGATTCTCGGGTGTAACTCTGAACATGATATAAAGAGGTAACAAACACATGCGTCCCGCTGGTTCGTTTCCCTCAAGAATAACAATCAAGAATTTAGAGCAATATTTTGAAAGATAATTCTTCGTTAGTTTTAATGCTGAATAAATCTGTTGGCTTTATATATAATTAGAAACAATAACAATGTAGTATGTATATTTTTCTACACGATGCACAGTATATATATATATATATATATATATATATATATATATATATATATATATATATATATATATAAATATATATATATATATATATAATATATGAATGTTCAGCTTGGTAATGACAAATTATGAAAGAGGTGGTGGTCGTGGTGGTGGTGTTGGTCGTGAGGGAGGGTGATGATATTAATTGCGTTTTTCTTGCTCTTGTTGCTTATATTTAACCCCAGGGTATTCTTGGTCGAGCACACCCATCATCAGAGATATTCTAGCTGTGTTTAAGCCATCAGATTCTCTATAATCAGGACACCCAGCACCAGTGTGCACATAAATGGCCTGTAAGATATTATTTGTCAGTGATTTGGTTGCTATTTTCGGCGGTTTGAACGACAGCTTTAATCTCAATTCCTGGCAAGAAATAGCAGCCAAGTCACATTCACTTATTTCTTCAAACATTTAATATCTTAAAAGTATACACAGACGTTGAAGTAACTAAGACTAGTTTATTCCACTAAAATGGCATGACCCTAATTATATAAATACATACATATATACGTATACACATGCATACATATATACTCATATATATGTATATATATATAAACATACATACATATATACGTATACACAGGCATACATATATACTCATATATATGTATATATATATAAACATACATACATATATACGTATACACAGGCATACATATATACTCATATATATGTATATATATATAAACATAGATACATATATACGTATACACATGTATACATATATACTCATATATATGTATATATATATATAAACATACATACATATATACGTATACACATGCATACATATATACTCATATATATGTATATATATATATATAAACATACATACATATATACGTATACACAGGCATACATATATACTCATATATATGTATATATATATATATAAACATACATACATATATACGTATACACAGACATACGTATATACTCATATATATGTATATATATATAAACATACATACATATATACGTATACACATGCATACATATATACTCATATATATGATATATATATAAACATACATACATATATACGTATACACAGGCATACATATATACTCATATATATGTATATATATAAACATACATACATATATACGTATACACATGCATACATATATACTCATATATATGTATATTATATATATAAACATACATATATACATACGTATACACATGCATACATATATACTCATATATATGTATATATATATATAAACATACATACATATATACGTATACACAGGCATACATATATACTCATATATATGTATATATATATAAACATACATACATATATACGTATACACATGCATACATATATACTCATATATATGTATATATATATAAACATACATACATATATACGTATACACATGCATACATATATACTCATATATATGTATATATATATAAACATACATACATATATACGTATACACAGGCATACATATATACTCATATATATGTATATATATATAAACATACATACATATATACGTATACACAGACATACATATATACTCATATATATGTATATATATATAAACATACATACATATATACGTATACACAGGCATACATATATACTCATATATATGTATATATATATAAACATACATACATATATACGTATACACATGCATACATATATACTCATATATATGTATATTATATATATAAACATACATATATACATACGTATACACATGCATACATATATACTCATATATATGTATATATATATAAACATACATACATATATACGTATACACATGCATACATATATACTCATATATATGTATATATATATAAACATACATACATATATACGTATACACATGCATACATATATACTCATATATATGTATATATATATAAACATACATACATATATACGTATACACAGGCATACATATATACTCATATATATGTATATATATATAAACATACATACATATATACGTATACACAGGCATACATATATACTCATATATATGTATATATATATATAAACATACATACATATATACGTATACACAGGCATACATATATACTCATATATATGTATATATATATAAACATACATACATATATACGTATACACATGCATACATATATACTCATATATATGTATATATATATAAACATACATACATATATACGTATACACATGCATACATATATACTCATATATATGTATATATATATAAACATACATACATATATACGTATACACAGGCATACATATATACTCATATATATGTATATATATATATAAACATACATACATATATACGTATACACAGGCATACATATATACTCATATATATGTATATATATATAAACATACATACATATATACGTATACACATGCATACATATATACTCATATATATGTATATTATATATATAAACATACATATATACATACGTATACACAGGCATACATATATACTCATATATATGTATATATATATAAACATACATACATATATACGTATACACAGGCATACATATATACTCATATATATGTATATATATATATATAAACATACATACATATATACGTATACACAGGCATACATATATACTCATATATATGTATATATATATATAAACATACATACATATATACGTATACACATGCATACATATATACTCATATATATGTATATATATATATAAACATACATACATATATACGTATACACATGCATACATATATACTCATATATATGTATATTATATATATAAACATACATATATACATACATTTCTATATATATACTGAAGTAAAAGTTAAGTGAAATATCCAAGAGTAAGAGCACTCAGTCCATAGTACGAGTTTAGTATAAATAATTACAACAGTGACATAAACAGCTACTCAAGTTTTATTGGGTTCTGGGAAGTTGACAGGCTGAATGGTTTGGGACCCAGAACCCAACGAAACTTGAGTACCTGTTTATGTCACTGTTATAATTATTTATATATATATACGTGTATATATATATATATATATATATATATATATATATATATATATATATAGGTACGTTATTCCGGGTTGAATCGGAGGTAACCACAGTAAGTAAGGTACTCAATACATTGCAGAGTATAAAAGTTTTAATATAGATGAGATTCTACAAGACTAGAACTGTTTCATTCTTTAGAAATCATCAGGATTCTTGATGATTTCTAAAGAATGAAACAGTTCTCGTCCTGTAGAATCTCATCTATATATATATATATATATATATATATATATATATATATATATATATATATATATATAGGAAAAGGTATGACCCCGAAGGCAGAGCTCAAGCCGTTTCGACCGCTATTTCTGGACTCAGAAAGTCCAGAAATAGCCGTCGAAACGGCTTGAGCTCTGCCGTCGGGGTCATACTTTTTCCTATTTACCACTCTACTACCCTAAGTATTGAGTACTCTGGTGCGTTATGGTCCATCTGGTTCCTTACCACAATTCCTTTGTTATATATATATATATATATATATATATATATATATATATATATACATATATGTATATATATATACACACACACACATATATATATATATGGTTCGTCAGAATTATTGAGCGCTTGCCACACATCTCGGAATTCGCTAATTCCAAAGCCGAAATACGATTCTCGGTAATTTATATTTGTATATATATATATATATATATATATATGCAAAATTTTTATTTAAAATTGTTGGGTTACAACAAGTAAATATTTTATAACTGATATAAAGCACTCGACAAGTTTTAATGGTCGCTTATATTTATGGTACGTCAAAATTATTTATAAAACAGTTTATATATTGTATTTTATCTCACGAAGGCATGCCATATTTTTAATATGGTATCCCTGAAATATGTATAATGAAATAAATATGGTTTTATAAATATAGTTTCCATTTGTTTAATATCGTATATATATATATATATATATATATATATATATATATATATATACATGTATACACACACTCACGCATATACTCAGTTTGTTTAACTAAATTCCAATCAGAAAACATTGGTCAACCCAAACTACCACAGAAGCGCATGCCCAAGTTACAAATCGATCGGATCGAATTTGAAGACATTATGAATATCATTGCAAAAAGAAGAAGAAGAACAACAACAACAATAACTACTACTACTACTACTACCACTACCACTACCACCACCACTATTGCTACTACTACTACTACTATTACTACCACCACCACCACTACCACTACCACTACTACTACTACTACCACCACCACTACTATCACTACCACTACCACTACCACTACTACTACTACCACCACCACTACCACTACTACTACAACTACTACTACTACTACCACTACTACTACTGCTGCTGCTGCTTTTCTGAACAAAGTATTAATTTTCTATCCAACTTTATTCACATTATATATTATTTTATTTTCCTCTTTATTTTCTATTCTTGAGTTGACAGTTTAACATAAAAATGTTAATTTTTGTTACCCCATCGTCTACACCATCACCTCGATACCCTTCATAGATAAATAAATAAATGTTTTTGCTTAGGGGCAAACCGTTTTGCAAGACAACTATTTTTCCTCTTCGTGACTTTCCTTCTGCACAAACGAGACGTGATGACGCTATCAGTTTCTCAAAGACCCCATGGTGTGGCTCTAATCACATTCTAAAGAGTAAAAAAAATATATATTTAAAAATACTTCTTTGTCAGAATGACTGCAATATTTTCTTTTTCTCTTTTGCTTTCCCTTTCTATATCTCTATCAATGAAATATATTTCTTTGTGTTTTTTCTTAGGTGTCTCTTATACCTTCTCATCTTTCTTATTCTTTCTTTTGGTTCTTTCTTTGCTTATAAGTTTCTTTCGTTTTTCGTCCTATCTTTCGTTCATTCTTTCTTTACGATTTATTTATTTCGTGCAACTAAAATCTGACACATTCATTCCAAACTGTGCACCATTGAAGTTTAATACCTCGCATTCCATGCTATTGACTTGTTTGAGTGATGAAATTCTTTACAACTTATTCTAATATTCATATCTTTTGACTACACTAAACCACACAAACACAATGTCACATCATAGTGGTAATAGCGAATAATAGAGAGAGAAAAAATTGTGTTCAATATCACATTTCTTTTACACCGCTCAAGAGTATTAAGGAGGTAAGTTATTAAGTGGATTTCGATGTAAATCTCAACTTTCTCGCGTGATTTCCTGGATACTCTTCCACTTGCAATCCATTCTTGTTATTCTTAAGTCACAGGGAGAATATTTCTAAAGGCCAGTTGGATTGTCAACAATATTTTCACCATATTTACAACATATCATTCAAATATAGATTCCTATTTTAAATCAACACAAGGCCTGCAATTTGGGAGAAAGGAATAAGTTGATTTTATCTAACCCAGTGCTTGACTGGCACCTTATTTTAGCGACCCTGAAAATGATGCAGTCAAAACATAAACCAAATTCATACATGCAACTATATTATGCATCAATGCATACATGCACACACATATACATACATACATACATACATACATACATACATACATACATACATACATACATACATACATGCATGCATACATACATACATACATACATACATACATACATACATACATACATACATACATACATACATACTTACATACATGTGTGTGTGTGAGAGTGTCTGTATGTATCTATGTATGTATGTACATACATACATATATATATTTATATATATGTGTGTGCGTGAGAGAGAGTAGAGTGTCTGTATGTATGTGTGTCTATGTCTGTGTCTTTGTCTTTCTGTCTGTGTACGCGTGTATGCGTGTGTGTTGTGTGTGTGTGCGTGTGTGTGTGTGAAATTCTTTCAGGTTATTCTAACCAGATTGCAAGCCAATAATCCTTATCCCTTGGAATATCACTTTGTCAATTATAGGTGACTATTCAAAGAACAACAATATCAACAGCTACCATTCCATTCCAACCTCACCAATACAATCATATCCATGAGATATCGAAGACATGGTTTCTATTCAAATCACGTTAATTGGTGTTTCCATTGAAATTACAATGTATCCTTTGGGTATAAGAAAAAGCCTGACAAAATACTGCTCATGGCTACAGGAAGTGATTAAAGAACCATTAGGAAGTAATTTGTCCAAATTTGAGCCATTTCACACTTCAGAAGCTTCAGCATGTTCTGATCTGAGTAACCAATTCTGCAAATAGCAATTCTTATTTCAAATCCTCTAATAGCAATCGATTTTCAAAATACATCACAAACCAGCTAAATCTAATCATAGAAATGACAACATTCCATGCAATACGCCCGTCTCCATCGTATACATCAATCAACACAAACACTTATCCCCCATATATATATATATATATATATATATATATATATATAATACGAAACAAATGTCTGCCGAATAAATACGAATTAAGAAGTATTTAAGCCTTTAATTGGAAGAGAATTCTTCTAGATTGTTGAAACAGATTTACTTAACTCAATGTTTCTTTTATTTCTCGCGAGAAAACACGAAGTGCATCCAATCTTGCGTTTAAACATTTCAACGATATTGCAAGAAAGTAGATGTAAATATCTCTTAACTTATTATGCTTGTATAATAATTCTTGTTGTATACATCTAAGCAATTTCAATAACTCGTAATTAACAAATTTATAAGATAAACTCAAAATGTTGAGTGTGTGAATGACTTGATCAATTTTAACCAGAAAATCCCACCTCATTCTGTATATCAGAAAATGAAATTTAAAAATACCACTTTTTAGAAAAAAATCTGAAATCATTTTGGTTTTAGATCTGAAATAAAAGTAAAGATTCTATCTATTATTCATCATGCTTCAATATAACCAGACAGAAATACTATACCATATCAACAGTAAATCATACATTATGAACTCTGAAGATTTCATTGAAGATATTGAATATATAGCTAAATATATTAATAACGTGTGTATGTTTGATTGTGTATGAGTGTGTACGTATGCGTGCATATGTATCTATGAATATGTGTGTATGTGAACGTATGTGCGCGTCTGTGTGAGCATATATATATATATATATATATATATATATATATATATATATAAAAATAGAGAAATTAATGTGAGCAAGAAGCCAACAGTATTTTATAATATATAAGTGACAATAACGTCAAAATGGAAAATATTTAACATAGGTTATGGGAAATATATATATATATATATATTATATATGGAAAGTTATATTTAAATTGTTGGGTTACAACGTGTAAATATTTATATATATATATATATATATATATATATATATATATATATATTATATATATTATATATATATATATATATATATATATATATATATATATATATATATATATATATATATTATATATATTATATATATTATATATATATATATATATATATATATATATATATATATATATATATATATATATATATATATATATATATATATATAAATAAATAAATAAATCAGGAAAGAAGAGTGACACGGTTTGCTATACAAACAAGGTTTTTAATCTCATTGCTGACAATTGTTTCTCTGAACTGGTAGGTCTAGAGATCGCTACCCGCTTATTTTCACGTTACTCGATCACCAATAACCAGTCAATTCAGAGCTTGCATTCTCGCAAGCTACGATGAATTGGCTGGTTATAACTTTGTATTGGTGATCGAGTAACGTGAAAATAAGCGCGTAGCGATCTCTAGACCTACCAGTTCAGAGAAACAATTGTCAGCAATGAGATTAAAAACCTTTTTTGTATAGCAAACGGTGTCACTCTTCTTTCCTGATATATATATATATATATATATATATATATATATATATATATATATATATATATATATATATATATATATATATATATATATATATCTGTATGTTATATCTTGGATGCATTTCTTAATAGTCAAATGTTAAAAATTGCAGAATTCTACGTTCATGATTTCCATTACAGGATCGGAGATTTCTTGGGAAATAGTATTGCTATAATTGGAATGATTTGTACTTTAGAATAAAAAATAAAAATTTCTTTCTTTATGGTGATTTTCCTACAATTGTTCGTATTGTTTCTTTTAGACTGATACAATCTTAGATCAATTATATGCTTCTAACAC
>OZ024753.1:40782759-40785259 GCA_964016885.1 Eledone cirrhosa
TGTGCCAAAAGTAGAAACAATTATTTGATGTTAAATAGAAGTCCAATATAAAATGGATATAGAATAAGTGTGGAATGATTATAGAATGGATGTCAATTTGTTTAGCTAAAATTATGTCAATGGGTTCTTCTGTGAATGTCAACATGGAAATGTCAATTGGTTCTTATGTGAATGTCAACATGGAAATGTCAATTGGTTCTTATGTGAATGCCAACATGGAAATGTCAATTGGTTCTTATGTGAATGTCAACATGGAAATGTCAATTGGTTCTTATGTGAATATCAACATGGAAATGTCAATTGGTTCTTATGTGAATGTCGACATGGAAATGTCAATTGGTTCTTATGTGAATGTCAACATGGAAATGTCAATTGGTTCTTATGTGAATGTCAACATGGAAATGTCAATTGGTTCTTATGTGAATATCAACATGGAAATGTCAATTGGTTCTTATGTGAATATCAACATGGAAATGTCAATTGGTTCTTATGTGAATGTCAACATGGAAATGTCAATTGGTTCTTATGTGAATATCAACATGGAAATGTCAATTGGTTCTTATGTGAATATCAACATGGAAATGTCAATTGGTTCTTATGTGAATATCAACATGGAAATGTCAATTGGTTCTTATGTGAATGTCAACATGGAAATGTCAATTGGTTCTTATGTGAATATCAACATGGAAATGTCAATTGGTTCTTATGTGAATATCAACATGGAAATGTCAATTGGTTCTTATGTGAATGTCAACATGGAAATGTCAATTGGTTCTTATGTGAATATCAACATGGAAATGTCAATTGGTTCTTATGTGAATATCAACATGGAAATGTCAATTGGTTCTTATGTGAATATCAACATGGAAATGTCAATTGGTTCTTATGTGAATGTCAACATGGAAATGTCAATTGGTTCTTATGTGAATATCAACATGGAAATGTCAATTGGTTCTTATGTGAATATCAACATGGAAATGTCAATTGGTTCTTATGTGAATGTCAACATGGAAATGTCAATTGGTTCTTATGTGGATGTCAACATGGAAATGTCAATTGGTTCTTATGTGAATGTCAACATGGAAATGTCAATTGGTTCTTATTTGAATGTCAACATGGAAATGTCAATTGAAATCCAGTTGGTGTCCCGGAAAATGTCAAGATTTAACAGTATTGGAAGACAAATTTGCAGATTCATTGGAGCGTAGAAAAGATGAATTATATAGGCGACCCTGGAGGGGGTTTCAGGTCAGAACGTAAATGAAGTTCACTACATAGCAATGTTGATGATGATGTTGATGATGAGGATGATGATTATAATGAGGAGGAGGTGGCTGATGGCTGTGGTGATGGTGCTGGTGGTGGTGGTGGTATGGTGGGAAGATGTCGGATTGGTGGGGGGGGGCTGTTAGGGGTATTGATGATGTTGGTGTTGTTGGTTGTGGTAATGATGATGACGATGGTGATGATGATGAAGGCGATGATGACGATGATGATGATGGTGATGATGATGAAGGCGATGATGACGATGATGATTATGACGATGATGATGATGGTGATGATGATGACACTGATGATGATTAAGATGATGACGATGAAGAAGATGATGATGATGATGATGATGATGATGATGATGAAGACGATGATGGTGATGATGACGATGAGTAGGAGGAGGAGGGGGAAGAGGGGAGAAGGATGAGGCGAGAACGAGCAAAGGGATGGTGATGGTGAGGTTGAGTAAGAATGAGGAGGGGGAGAGAAGGGGGAAGAGGGGTGAATTATTGTTATAAGGATGAAGACGACAGTGGGGGTGATGATGATGGTGATGATGATGATGATGATGATGACTATATGGGAGACAATGCCTATTACAATGTTCACAGGGATGAAAGTAATATTTGTTGGGGGTGGCGAAGGGTGAGGGGGAGAGGAGGGGGGATAATAACATCGAAATCTATTACTACTAATTCAACAATGATGGCGATGATGATGATGATGATGATGATGATCTCTTTTTTGATGATGATAATGAACAAGCTCATCATCATCATCATCATCATCACCATCATCATCAGCATCATCCTCATCATCACCATCATCATCGCCTTCAACAACAACATCATCATCATCATCAGTGACATCATCATCATCATCATCATCGCCTTCATCATCATCACCACCAGTGTCATCACCATCATCATCATTATCAATGTCATCATCATCACCACCATCATCATCACCATCATCAACATCATCATCATCATCAGTGTCATCATCATCACCACCACCACCATCATCACCATCACCACCACCACCATCATCACCACCACCATCATCACCACCACCATCATCATCACCACCATCATAACGATGACGACGCGAACGATGAAATTATCTTATTTGTTTGAAGTATTACTGCCGATAGTTCTCTCTATTCCTTCAAAGGGTCACATTGAAAACAACACACAACCCCTTTTCCCCCCACATCATATCAATTCCT
>OZ024753.1:40790259-40792759 GCA_964016885.1 Eledone cirrhosa
TTTTCACTCTCCCCCCTCTCTCTCTCTTTCGCACGCCCTCTCTCTCTCCCCCTGCTTTTATTTTTATTAATATTTATTTGTGTCTGCCCTTCATGACATGTTTTCATAGCAAGGAAGTGTGACTAGGGTAAGTAGGCTGAGAAGGGTGGGTAGCTGTTAAATGAGAATAGTAAAGAAGAAAAGCTAAATTTAAAGAAGCAATTTCTTTCACATTCCTTCTTCATTCTTGGGCGGTAGATTAGAGGTAGAATCGGTAGAACTTCCAACACAATGCTTTGTGGCATACAGTTACATCCTATTACGTTCTGAGTTCAAATCCAACTGAAGTTAGCTTCGCCACTGTGAACACCAAAAAACTTTTTGAATGATTCGAACCAACATCTGCTGGTTTACAACTCCACTGGGCTTAGGTTATTGGTAACAGGAAGACCAATATTAACCTGTTTGTAAATAGACTTAGCTTTATCATAAATAAATGAGCCACTTACTGAATCCCAACCTAATTGCTTTTCTCTTATTCACATTAATGATTTCTAGTATAGGCCCAAGACCAGCAATTTGGTGAGAGGTGAAAGTCGATTAAATCGACCCAGTACGTTACTGGTGCTTTATTTTATCAACCACGCAAGGATGAAAGGCAAAGTTAACCTCGGCGGGATTTGAACTCAGACCGTAAAGGAACGTACCTCTATGCTGCAAAGCATGGTGTCCAACTCTCTACCGATAGTGCCAATCCACCACCTTTCTTATTCACATTAATAATAGATTTTCCATTTCGTCCATGTGGGAAACGTAAGTGTAATTAAGCCTATATATAATTTCCACCACAGTATACCTTTTAGTTCATCCCTTTTCTTTAAAATGGTACTAATTGTAGATTTTTGCCTACACATACTCCATACTAAATTCAGTTAAACTTGTGCCAGATTTCCTCTTAGAAATAAGATATTTTAATGTCTATAGTAATATTCTTTATTGCTTTGCTTTTTGCATAGTGAATATTTTTATGAAAAAAATGTCATAAATCATAACACTAACGTTTCTTTGAAAACATTCTACCGGTCCAAATGATATCAGAATAAGCATAATGACGTTAAGGTAACATGTGTGGTAAACTGAAAGCCACATGGTTACATTAAGTTTTGTTTATATCCGGCTTTTCTCTGAAAGACGAGATATGTGAGTAAATTCTTTGCTTAAATCTGATTTGTACCATACCCCTATATCTTTTCCTGCCCAATGTTTTGGGTGGAGTTTTCAGGTGTAACTACGGCTTCTTGTATTATGTAAGTACTGTTATATACCAGATGCTGATGGCATTCGACGTTTATCCTGCAAGAGCATCTTGGTGCTTTTCTGATTATGTCTCGCAGTTATCATCGACATCATGGAAGCCCCGCATGAATAACTTATCTTAACCGAGTGTCTACTAAAGATCTTACTATAACTGTGCAAAGATGGGAAACGTTTATCTATTATTACTAGGAATATCCCCCCCCCCCCCGCCCCTCCAGTCTTCAAACTCTACAAATGTATGTGTGTGAACATTTTTTCAAAGTGTGTACATGTGTTTTGTTTACATCTTATATACGATATTTTTATTTTTATATGCAAATCTATTGCGTGTAATTTCTAATCACTTCTCTTGAGGATTCTTGTAGACAATCTATTTTTCATTTTAGAGTGGAATTAACTAATCAAACATGGGGAAAATGGAAAAGAAGAAGAGAGGAATATTTCATTCATGTCAGAATTACTTGTTACATATTTCAGCAGTCGTCTTTGTTTGTTTGTTGATGTTGACAGAAAAAAAGTTTCCCACGTACAGACATTTGCTATTAGGAAAAAGGAAAATAAGAAAATAATCTTGAAAATTCTTCAACAACCGCAAATCTTTGAATTCTGTGAATTGATTCTACTTGATTCTTCTTTCACAGATATATAAAATATAACGTATAAAATATAACGTATACAACGTACAAAATATATATAATATAAATATAAAATATATATATATAATATAAATATAAAATATGAATATAAAACATATATTTAAAATATATATATAAAATATAAATATAATATATAAATATAATATATATAGAAAATATATATATGAAATATAAATATAAAAATAAATGTAAAATAAATATATATAGAAAATATAAATATGATATATATGGATATAATATATATATCAAATCTAAAAAGAAAATGAAGCATAAAAAACTAGATATGTACCAATATGTCAATAATGTATTGGAAAGAGTGGGAAAAAAAGACAGAAAGAATTAAATAAATAAAGGACGAAAGAATGAATACAAGAGAGAAAGAAACAAATAGAGATAAGGAGCTAAAAACAAATAATGAAGCAAATATCAACCAAAACATGATTCATAAGTATCTGGCTTTGAGAATTGGGTTTTATTTTATAAAACTTAATTTTTTTTTTACACATTTTTTTGGGTATTTTTACATTTTTGTTGATTTTTTTTTGTTA
>OZ024753.1:40807759-40812759 GCA_964016885.1 Eledone cirrhosa
AGGGACGTAACTCTATGCTGGAAAGCATGGCGTCCGACCCTCTACTGATATAAAATATTACCACAGGATCATATTAGGGAGTAGTAGTAGTAGTAGTAGGGACAGGATCAATAAACATACACACACACACATACGCACGTACATATAACACAGAAACCCCTACAACTACAAATTCGCTAACAACAACAACGACTAATAAAAGAAATCTTGATAGAAAAAAATAACATAATAGAAAGAAAGAAATATATACAACAACAACAACAACAACAACAACAATAACAAAAAAACAACATTGAAACAAACCAAAAAATAGCAAGGCTATTAATTACAATCTATAGAAGCCGACACCTGGTGTTAGCTGCCTGGGTAGTGTGCTCAGTATGTAGAACGTAGATCAATGTTTGAAAACACCATTAACATATCCTGTGGACGTCTCAGCTGCAAACCAGGCGATACGCAGCTGCACAACCATTAGAGGGAGCTAAGATCCCAAATGAACACCTAACTAGAATCCCTACAAATTAATATCTTATGTTCACAGCCAGCTATTAACACAAGAAACAATATTTAATAAATAAAAGATATAAGAAAAAGGAAAAAAAAATACAAAAAATATAATAATATAACATTATTTTAATAAGAATATGGCGGTGGATTGGCAGTATCGGTAGAAAGTCGGACGCCATGCTTTCCAGCATAGTTACGTCCCTTTACGATCTGAGTTCAAATCCCGTCGAGGTTAACTTTGCCTTTCATCCTTACGGGGTCGATAAAATAAAGTACCAGTAATGCACTGGGTATTTGCTGGCCTTGTGCCAAACGTAGAAACAATTATTTTAATAAGAATATTTCTGATTTCTTATTTGACGAGAGAGCGGGACAATAATTAGGTTTTGTAGAGTGTACACAGCCCTTACAGAAATAGGAATAGTAGAGGGATCTAAACTATTTATATAAATATTTATAATAAAAAAATGATATGGTCATGTGTGAAGATGTTATAAAATAGGTTATAAAACGGGATGAAGACCCTTAAAGACGGGAAAAAATATTTACATCGGCCGCTAGGATGTAGCGAACCCCAAGATCTATCATATATATATATATAGAGAGAGAGAGAGAGTGAGAGAGAGAGAGAGAGAGAGATGTAAAATCCTGATCGTGGTGCCCAGCGATTTCGGCTTTTGTGGTCAGCAAGCCTTTTTAAAGGTGTAGTGGTCTCCCCGTAGTCTTAGCCCCGCAGACTCTCTCTCTCTCTCTCCCTCTCTATCTCTCTCTCTCTCTCTATATATATATATATATATATATATACAGGGTCTTCTTTAAAATGTAGACACATTTCAACACCATTCTAATAAATATTGTCCGTACAGGTAATCAAAGCGTGTATACATTTTTGGAGGGTCACCCTGTATATATGCAAGTATATATTTTCTTACATATACAGCTACCTTGCTGTAATTTTCCACGTCCCCCACCTGTGTGTGTGTGTGTGTGTGTGTGTGTGCTATATCCCTCTCAAAGAACAGGCCCTCATTGTTGTTCTTCTCTCTGCGGTCGATAAATTAAGAACCAGTCATGAATGAAATTTAATCTCTTTTTATTCCTCTGCAACAAAATGAAATATATAATTAACCGCAGTGTGATTAATTATTTAATTATTTACACATTATTAATGATATTATTCATATCATTCTTATTATTATTGTTTGCTCGTCAGAATCAGTAGAGCGTCAGGCAGATCATGATCAATCTCCTTTAGTTCTGAGTTCAAATCAAGTTATGGTCAACGTTTCCATTCATTCTTCATGGATCGATAAATGACGTCACATTCAAAGACTGTTTCTATTTAATCGATATTCCTCTCCTGCCCTTGTATCATTAATAGTAGATGTAGGGTGGTCGTGGATTGGCAGAATTGTTCATCATCATCAAAATGGACTCAACAATTGATCTCCACGTGGGTCTGTCGCTCATTGCCGTTGCCAAGTCCTGAATTTCAATACCAGAATCTCTGGAGATGACATCAGGATAGGAGAGCTTGCGCACCCTGTTATTAGTGAATGCTTGTAGTTTCCAAAGCACTAATGGGGACACAGCCTCACAGGTGGCATGATGGCAGTGGCCAGCACATTGGGATAGGAGAGCTTGCGCACCCTGTTATTAGTGACTGCTTGTGGTTTCCAAAGCCCTAATGGGGACACAGCCTCATAGGTGGCTCGGTGGTAGTGGCCAGCAAATCTTACTCTTCTTTTACGTACAACGACTGATATGCGTGGGAGGCCAGCATATATCTCTCTCAAAGGCAGATGTCACCAGCTTATGTTCTGAATGCGTTGAAGCAGGGGAGTGTTTTTGTTGTTTGAATGAAAGCAGAATAGTTAGATCGATGGACAAACTGCTTCTTGCTATTGGGTTACAACTCTTTATCATCTTAGTTAACGTTTCCTTTCATCTTTCTGAGTTCGATGAAGTAATTCTGAGCTCTAATATGTTTTAAGAAACTATAACACTGCATTCCTCCCTAGCGTTATTATCAGAAAGCAAAAAGACTAGGACAGATATTGTGTGGCTTTATAGCAGTCATGTCGAACATCCCGCCCTTTACAAGCACACCTGCGGCCCACACAAAGGTTTTTACAGTGCGAACATGTTTTTTCTTCGTAATAAAAAATGTTAAAAATTATTGTAATGTGTGCAATTAGCTGTCGTGTGTGACCCTCAGACAACACATATGTGACCCACGTGGCCCTCGGGAGACCCTTAATTTGACATGCCTGATCTAGACTATATTTTAACCTGTAATCCATATATATATATATATATATTATTTGTTTGTTAAAATGATTAAATTAAATTGATTCAACAGTTAAATAAACAGCGGAATAATAAGGTTGTTACCAAAGAGCCAGAAGATTGACAAGTCGACCCTAAATATGACTAATAGGAAAGTCATGAACGACACCACATCTTTTTAACTTTGATTTTGAAAGTAGGTTTATAATAATTAATTTTCATTATACTTATGTAGCTGTCATGGCGGCCTAGATGGAGGAATCGTAGACGGTGGTGATCCTGGTCGGGAGTAGAGTTCCCGGTAAACTTTTCAATTTTTTTCTATGGGATGTAAAATAAAAACTGAATAAATTACATGCACCTCTTGACCAGGATTGAACCCAAGACCAGGTTCTCCACTGTCTCTAGTACCTACAGCTAGGCCACTGAGACGTGTACGAAAAATCTATTGAAAATTCATACTTATAAACCTACTTTCAAAGTTTTCAATACAAAATGATGCGGTGTCGTTCATGTCTTTCTTAATGTTATTGCTCCTACTTAAGGTCGACTTCTAAATCACTTGGGTGCTCTACAAACTACATCCTTGTTTTGTTTCTCATCTATCTAGACTCTAGATAGATGAGATATAGTTGATTGCATTAACTGAGTTCAAATCCCGCCAGATTAGCTTTGTGTTTCAACCTTACGGGCTCGATAAAATAAAGCACCAGTAATGAACTGGGGTCGATTTAATCGACTTTCCTCTAACCCCAAAATTGTTGGCCTTGTGCCTAAGGTAGAAACTATTCCTTATATACCATATTTTACTTATTTAATGATATCGAAATGCTGAAAAAGAAAATGTGATTAGATGGTATTCGAACTTAGAACCTTATTATAAGGAATGATTTGCTCCTGCGCGTAAATGCTACAAATAGCTTATAAAATAAGGTGAATATACTTAAAAGACGGAAAAAGAAGCTGCCATTGGCCGCTAGGAGAAATCAAATCCAATTCAGCACTTTGCAAGTGTCCTAGAGTTCGGCGACGTATACACGATGCCTAGAACTTTATATTTTACTGGAGCCAGTTACTAAACTCTGACAAAGTTTAAGCTGCGACTTATATGGTATAACCAATCAGTTACGTCGCTATAAATATTTTAAAAATGGGTAAAATAAAATTGGACAGGATTTGAATATCGATGTAAAGGGACAGGAATAATTAATCGAAGCTTTACCGGTGTCCTTTAGAAGTATTTATTTATTTGTCTGTTATACAAACAGAACTGTCATGTACCTCTCACGCGAAAGTTCGCTCTCTAGATTGTGTTGTTTGTTATTGTTGCTATTTACGGAGAGATAAAAAAACAAAAAAAACATGAAACAGTAGAAGGAGAGAGAGAAAGAGAGAAAGAGAGGGAGAGAGGGAGAAAGAGAGAGAGAGAGAGAGAGAGAGAGAGAGAGAGAGAGAGAGAGAGAGAATAAATTCGTGGAAAGCCGAGAGATTATGGCTTTCAGATTTCCCTGCTGTCGCTGATATTTCGTTTCACATTGAATGTGAACTGAGTGTGTATGTATATATACTGAGTGTGTATGTATGTGTACTGAGTGTGTATGTATGTATGTGTACTAAGTGTGTGTATATGTATGTGTACTGAGTGTGTATGTCTGTATATATGTTAACTGAGTGTATATGTATGTGTGTGTACTGAGTGTGTATGTCTGTATATGTACTGAGTGTGTATGTATGTGAGTATGTGTACTGAGTGTGTATGTATGTATGTGTACTGAGTGTGTATGTATGTGAGTATGTGTACTGAGTGTGTATGTATGTATATGTACTGAGTGTGTATGTATGTGAGTATGTGTACTGAGTGTGTATGTATATGTACACTGAGTGTGTATGTATGTGAGTATGTGTACTGAGTGTGTATGTATGTATGTATACTGAGTGGGTATGTCTGTCTGTATGTATACTGAGTGTGTGTATATGTATGTGTACTGAGTGTGTATGTCTGTATGTATGTGAACTGAGTGTGTATGTATGTGTGTGTACTGAGTGTGTATGTCTGTATATATGTGAACTGAGTGTATATGTATGTGTGTGTACTGAGTGTGTATGTCTGTGAGTATGTGTGCTGGCATAAATGCTGCTGCTACTACTACTTCCAATACTACTACTGCTACTACTACTACTACTACATTGAAGCGACAGATACA
>OZ024753.1:40815259-40820259 GCA_964016885.1 Eledone cirrhosa
TTGAAATAACAGTCTTCAATTTTATTATTATTACTATATATATATATATATATATATATATATATATATATATACGTTATTCCGGGTTGAATCGGAGGTAACCACAGTAAGTAAGGTACTCAATACATAGCAGAGTATAAAAGTTTTAATATAGATGAGATTCTACAGGACTAGAACTGTTTCATTCTTTAGAAATCATCATTATATATATATATATATATATATATATATATATATATATATAAATTGATGAGCAGAACAAACAAACATTAATTAATCCTTTAAATAAATTAAAAAATGATTTAAATATCTACCTGTTCATAATGTTATTACCGGCGGTTTCCATTTACAAAAGATTAGAAATTCAGAGAATTTCCAACGGAAAGTAAATTTCATCAGATAGCTATTTCCTTTCTATAGGACATACGTCCCACGGTCTGCAAATATAATGCCAACTACCAGCTCGTATGAGTTATGGCCGTTAAAGTGACTCCCACGTGAACCGGCCGCTAGTGAAAGCGGGAATATTACAGACTTGTTGACAGGTAGATATTTAAATCATTTTTTAATTTATTTAAACGATTGTTTAATGTTTGTTTGTTCTGCTCATCAATTTTTATAGTTCTGGTATCTCGAATTAGTACCATAGAACAACAATTATATTATAGACACCCTATATATCTCTATGGGTACTTAGTACTCAGTGAGATATTCACCTCATTTTTATATATATATATATATATATATAAATATATACACACACACATATATTTATATATATATATATATGTGTGTGTGTGTGTGTGTGTGTGTGTGTGTGTGTGTGTGTGTGTGTGTGTGTGTATAACAAAGAGCGTGTGGTAAGATGCCAGGTGGACCATAACGCACCAGTGTACTCGATACTTCCAGTAGTACAGTCGGAAATAGGAAAAGAGTCAGGACCCCGACGGCTGAGCTCCGGCCGTCTCGACAGCTAGATCCGAACAGTTCAGCTCTAGCTGTCGAGATGTCATGCTAGCCAATTTCACACACACACAAGCACAATCGCACGCCCAGTCGCACACACATGTTCTCATATATACACACATAAAAACACTCACTCAACCACACACCAAATCACTCTTAATTTGAAGGCTGTTGTTCATGTTTACTACGAGCGTGTTATACACACGGATATGCCTGTGTATGCATCCATATATGTGTGTTATACACAAGTACATGCATGTGTATGTATTCATACATGCGTGTTGTACACATGACATGCATATGTATGTATCCATACACGCGTTTATACACAGGTACATCTGTGTGTATTTATCCATACACGCGTGTTATACACAAGGACATGCATGTGTATTTATCTATACACGCGTGTTATACACAGGGACATGTCTGAGTATTTATCTATACACAGGGACATGTCTGTGTATTTATCTATACACGCGTGTTATACACAAGGACATGCATGTGTATTTATCTATACACACGTGTTATACACAGGGACATGTCTGAGTATTTATCTATACACAGGGACATGTCTGTGTATTTATCTATACACGCGTGTTATACACAAGGACATGCATGTGTATTTATCTATACACACGTGTTATACACAGGGACATGTCTGAGTATTTATCTATACACAGGGACATGTCTGTGTATTTATCTATACACGCGTGTTATACACAAGGACATGCATGTGTATTTATCTATACATGCGTGTTATACACAGGGTCATGTCTGAGTATTTATCTATACACAGGGACATGTCTGTGTATTTATCTATACACGCGTGTTATACACAAGGACATGCATGTGTATTTATCTATACACACGTGTTATACACAGGGACATGTCTGAGTATTTATCTATACACAGGGACATGTCTGTGTATTTATCTATACACGCGTGTTATACACAAGGACATGCATGTGTATTTATCTATACACACGTGTTATACACAGGGACATGTCTGAGTATTTATCTATACACAGGGACATGTCTGTGTATTTATCTATACACGCGTGTTATACACAAGGACATGCATGTGTATTTATCTATACACGCGTGTTATACACAGGGACATGTCTGAGTATTTATCTATACACAGGGACATCTGTGTATTTATCTATACACGCGTGTTATACACAAGGACATGCATGTGTATTTATCTATACACACGTGTTATACACAGGGACATGTCTGAGTATTTATCTATACACAGGGACATGTCTGTGTATTTATCTATACACGCGTGTTATACACAAGGACATGCATGTGTATTTATCTATACACACGTGTTATACACAGGGACATGTCTGAGTATTTATCTATACACAGGGACATGTCTGTGTATTTATCTATACACGCGTGTTATACACAAGGACATGCATGTGTATGTGTTCATATGCGCGTGTTCGGTTGTCATCTTTGAAATATGTTCCTCTCTCTTGGAAATAAAAAGACTAAATTAATCTATATATATATAATCTATAAACAGCCTCTTTATCAACCACCTGGCCTGTTGATGGTCAGATAGTAGACGGGATTGTCTGTTTCACTGGTTACACTCGCTGCCCGTCAATCAGACAGCTTAACAAGCTAAACTAATTGACCAGCTGGAAAAGTTATGCTTCAATCTTAATCCTCCAATTAATCCATCAAGTTTGTCAGAAAATGATGCTGTTGCTGGTTTGTTATGTTTAGATTTTAAACACGTTGATTTTCGTTCACTAATTTTTTGGATAATCTCAGTTGAACGAAGGTTTTTAGCTTACTATATTAAACATGAGTCCTAGCTTAGTATTTAATATGCAGTAGGGTGGTGGATTAGCAATATAGGTAGAGCATCTAACAATATGCTTTGCGGCATACAAATACATCCCTATATCACTGTGAAATATCAATAGCTGCTTGGTTGCTAATAACTTGCTCTGGACTTCTACTTGTTTTATGTCAATGTTTTACAAAATAAGTAGCAGTTAAGTACCAAACATGATAGAATCGACTATACACTTCAAGCCCTGTGCTTTGTCAGTTTAAATCCTGTCACAGTCAGCTTTGCCTTTCATCCTTACGAGGTCGATAAATTAAAGTACCAGCAATGAACTGGGTAAAATTTATTAGACGTTCCCCTGCACCAAAATTGTTGACCCGGTGCCTAAATCAGAAACCATTATTTATTATGATCTGAGTTCAAATCCCACCAAGGTTAACTTTGCCTTTCATCCTTACGGGGTCAATACAATAAAGTACCAGTCATGCACTTGGGTCGGTTTAATCGATTTTCCCCTCCCTCAAAATTGCTGGCCTTGTGCCTATATAAGAAACCAATATTTAGTATACAGAAAGCTCCACTGTGTTGTTTTACCTTAGTTATATTGATAATGTTCAATATGACTAAGGTATCACTTAGTTATATAATATTGGTATCACTTCTTTTTTTTTGTATATTTACTAGTATTGATCTCCCTTCCTCTTGTTAACTCAGTAGAATGAGTTTTGCCACTTTGGTTTAAAGACTACACTCGCTTCAATCTACACTGTTTGGTATGGTATGGTATGGTATGGTATGTTATGGCATAGTGTGGTATGGTATGGTATGGTATAGTGTGGTATGGTATGGTATGGTATAGTGTGGTATGGTATGGTATGGTATGGTATAGTGTGGTTTCATGTGGTATGGTATGGTATGGTATGGTATGGTATGGCATGATATAGTATGATATGGTATGGTGTGGCATGATATGGTATGACATGATATGGTATGGTATGGTATGATATGGTATGGTATGGTATAATGTGGTATAATGTGGTATGGTATGGTATGGTATGGTATGGTATGGTATGGCATGATATGGTATAATGTGGTATGGTATGGCATGATATGGTATGATATGGTATAATGTGGTATGGTATGGCATGATATGGTATGGTATGGTATGGCATGATATGGTATGGTATGGCATGATATGGTATAATGTGGTATGGTATGTCATGATATGGTATGATATGGTATAATGTGGTATGGTATGGCATGATATGGTATGATAAGGTAATCACAGTTGTTTCTGCAACCTATCAACTTGTATGATTTATGATAATAACAAAACATTATATTTTGCAAATAACTCAGTAATCCTTAACGCAAAATTCTCCTTTGATTAAACCAAATAAAAGAAAATAGATGTGCGCGTGTCTGCGTTTAGGTGTCACACACATAATTGTGTACGAAGATATGTATGTATATATATATATATATATATATATATATATATATATATATATATATGTTATATATATGTGTGTGTGTGTAAGGTGTGTGATTTATGGTTAGGGTATTCGGCACATGATCGTAAGGTCGTGAGTTCGATTCACGTTGTTCCAGTCCACTTAGCTGACAAAAACCTGTAATTCAATGGGGCAGCCTTGTCATGTTCTGTGTCACACTGAATCTTCTTGAGAACTACTTTAAAGGTATACGTGTTTGTGGAATGCTCAGCCACTTGCACATTAATTTCACGAACAGCTTGTTCTGTTATCAACAGAATACTCATCTTAACCGATCGAGTGCCACTATATATATATGTATGTATATATATATATATGTATATATATATATATACACATACATATGTATATGTATATATATATATATATATATATATATATTTATTATAATAAAAGATTTATTATAATAAAATATTAAAGTTAAGGGTGAAAGCAGCGATTCTTTGCTTAAACTTTAATATGTTATTTTAATAAATATATATATATATATATATATATATATATATATATATATATATATATATATATATATGATATATTAACAAATGGAAACTATATTTATAAAACCATATACTTTATATCAGTTATAAAAATATTTGCTTGTTGTATCCCAACAATTTAAATAGAACTTCTACATTTATATATATATATATATATATATATATATATAACGAAGGAAATGTGGTAAGGAACCAGGTGGACCATAACGC
>OZ024753.1:40825259-40830259 GCA_964016885.1 Eledone cirrhosa
AATCGACTTTCTCCTCCCCCAAAATTGCTGGCCTTGTGCCTATAGTAGAAACCATTATTATTATTATTATTATTATTATTATGTCCCTCCGAAGTCTCCCCCCTATTGGGGAATTTTTCATTGTTATTTTTTGTTACATCCTCTATTTTTGTTTTTTACACGCAGAAATGCCCATTTGTACCGTCCTGTATTGTCCTGCACTGTCCTTAATGTCTACTTTATGTAAACCCTTGTGGTTAATAAAGAAATCATTATTATTATTATTATTATTATTATTATTATTATTATTATTATCAGCATAATTATCAAATTCCAAATATTGGACATATTCCAATTTTAAAATAATGAATGAATGTACAGAAGATTCTTGGCAGAATCTAATACAATATATTCCATTGTGATTTTAAAAAAATGTATCTACGTGTGTCTACGTGTGTCTACGTGTGTCTTCGTATGTCTGCGTCTGTCTACGTGTGTCTTCGTGTGTCTTCGTGTGTCTACGTGTGTCTAAGTGTGTATGTATGCCTTATACGGTGAGTACGGTGACTGTGTTTTGTTGTGATTTTCTTTTTACAGAATATAATATAGAAAAAGAGTTTATATATTTTGTAAATAACACTGCACTCATTGTTTTCGTACCTCACCCTCTTTACCCCTTACACTCTATCGGTCTATCCATCAGTCTATAAACGGAAACAACAACAAAAATAACACAGTACAGTTTAACTCCTGATATTGTAGGAAAAGAGATTTTACGTTTCGGACACTATCCCTTCGTCAGAAGAAAGAAAGAGAAATGAAGAATGAAATAGAAAAATAGAAAAAAGAACAGGGGAAGAAAAACTTCAAAAAACATAAGTGTTCAGTAAGCTCTTATATATATATATAGGTGTGTTGGTTCACTACTGGATAGAACTGGTCATTCCGTATAATTGATGTAATATTAGGGAGAACACTCGACATAATGCAACTCACGCGTCTTCGTTTGTGTTGTTGGTGGTGCGAGTACGGAGTTAATTATTATAAAATAACAGGAGGCTGGGCTGGACTGGTAATTCCTTAAAGGTTTATTATACTATGAACATTTCAATGACCGGGTTCAGTACTAATCCGGTGACATCATCAGGTATTCCGAAATTTAACAAAGGAATATAAGTCCGTGTGGCCGCCTTCGCCCACACGGACTGGCAACTTCTCATTTTTTGGGGCGCCTTCTCGTCTTGGGCATCTTTCAGCCCCTTGGATTGTGTCTATTATATTCCGTTGTTGGATAAATTTCGGAATACCTGATGATGTCACCGGATTCATACTGAACCCGGTCATTGAAATGTTCATAGTATAATAAATCTTTAAGGAATGACACCAGTCCAGCCTCCTGTTATTTTATAATGTATATATATATATATATTTATATATATATATATATATATATATATATATATATATATATATATATATATATATATATATATATATATATATATATATATATATATAAGCATTGTTGATATAATATATATATATATATATATATATATAAGCATTGTTGAGGCTTCCAAAATTACCAAATTTTATATATATATATATGTATGTATATATGTATGTATGTGTGTGTGTGTGTGTGTGTCTGTGTGTGTATATGTATATGTGTATATATGTGTGTATGCATAAAACATCTGTATAACAATACAATGCTGACATGCATGTATGTGTATATTTGTATGTTTACACAAGCTTTACTACGACTATATAGAAATGAATGTACGACATTTGTTTAATGTATGCCTGCGAGTGCACGTGCTTTTGTTTGTATGTGTAAGCATGCTATTCATTACCTAATAAGGATATCTCACCATATTCATGTTTGTTGTTTATTTTGTTAGTTTTGAGGGGTTTTTCTTTTACATAATTCTCCTTTGTAAGGTGATACACCAAAGAACATTTTTGGCACCTATTTTTGAAAATATGGAATATTTCACTGCATCTTCGAAATAAAAGTACGACTAATGATAATAATAATAATAACAATAATAACAACAATAATAATAATATGTAAAATTATACATATAACATATCACGTAAAATAAATATATCGAGTAAAATACACAGAGCTTTCAGCGAACAGAGAGCAACAAATATATATTATTAATAATAAGTGTTTACCTGTTCAATATATTTAGTTTGTATTTTTTGAAAATACAATTGATTAAGTTTTCTCACACGTAATAATAGAGAAAGAATGAAGATGAATGCCAACAAATATATATATAAAACAAACAGAATTGTTTGGTTTCCTCGTTTCTATATGAAAACGTATAAAAATAAATTAGAGACAAAAACCCAGCATTAAATATTAACGGAAGAATTTTTGTTTGAGAATCTATTTGCTTTGTTTTTCATTCTCAATATTTTTTAATATATTTATTCTCTTCAGTCCTTCAAGAACATCAGAAATTTAGTGATTGTTATCTTTTCTTGTTCCTCAACTTTTACAATTAAATTATTTACTTATTCGTCATTACAATTATTATTTTATTTTATTTTATTTTTTGTCGACGTCATCGTCATGATAATCATCATCATCACCACCACTAGTGACATCGATATTTTTTTTTTTTAAAGTTGCTTACTAGTCGTAAACAATGAATACACAAATGTACACATCCACGTATACATATACAGACACACACACACACACATACATACATATATAAATATATATATATATGACACGCACTCACACACAAAAACAACCATTTGGTAGTAATATCCAAGGGTAAGAGCACCGAGTCCATAGGCCAAGTTAAGTATAATTAGTTACAGCAGTGACATATACAGGTACTTAAGTTTCGTTGGGCTATACAACCCAACTCATTCAGCCTATTATATAAATATATATATATGTATATATATATATATATATATGATTGCTTTTGAAAACAGCTGGTGATATTCTCTTTATCTGATGTTTTGTAACTAACCTTACATAGATCAATAACGAAGTATAGCTACAATGTATTATCATCATCTAGAAACGATCGTAAAGCAGTGAAGTATATCTCTAATGACTTGATTTTTTATTTCATTGTTTTAACTTATATATATATATATATATATATATATATATATATATAAATATATATATATAAAATTACAAGAAACGAAGCGAGCTGTGTGGTTACTGGAAACAAAGTTTAAGATGGTAGTATTGACGAAACTAGAGAAGGACTCCTTTGTCAGCTGTTAACTGCGATCAGCAGCGCTCCCAAGACCTTTTATCGATCAAAAGGATGCATATATATATATATATATATATATATACATGAAATATTGTGCCCATGCTAACAAACCTGTGGAACATTTGTATACATTGCACACTTGCTAATAGTAATTGGAAGGGACCGTAAACCTGCTTTTGAAAGGCTTACTCTTATTGCAGGGATTGATGCGGTTTATTTTCATCTGTTATTCTTCCCTTAAATTAATAACCCTCTATCATATCATGGTGTCTGGTAAAAGAGCAGTGTCTTACACACCTTCTCTCAAATCTGGTTTCCTACGAAGTTCTTTATGGTGCTCTAATATGTATATAAACAACATACATCATGCTATCACCTGCAATAAAGAAGATGTCACATATTATGTTGAAGCTTTAACCTTCCACATGCAAAAGTCATCCACATGAAACCTAGAGGTCTCACGCCAAACTTTGCACGGAATCCATTAGCTAACACCTATGTATGTGTGTATGTGCATGCTTGCTTGTTTGTTTGTCTGTGCGTGTGTGTATATATCATATATGTGTAGGTGTGCACTGGAGTTTCTGCGTGCCTGTATATGTGTGTGTTTATCTCGTAAATGTACTTCGTTGAAGGTAAAAATCCAAACGTTTGAAGTAATGGAATACGTTCTGATGACTCATGGTGAATGTATAGTATTTTGCCAGTTTAACCTTTTAGCTATTTTTGTTATGTATTATGTATTTTAAAAATCAAACTTATATTTACATTTCTTTTTGTTATATTTTTTGCTGTTCTTTTTCTTTTATTGTTTTTTGTGTTTTCGAGAGAGAGAGAGAGAGAGAGAGAGAGAGAGAGAGAGAGAGAGCTCCACCTTGTTATTTTCTGAAAATATAGGCATCTTACAATTTTTCAATTGTAAACTAAAGATAGAACGATAAAAAATACTTTTTCATCATTCTCTAATGTAAATTCTAATAAATAAATAAACATAACCAATGGCTAAAAGTACATGATTGCCAAGCGGAAAAAAACAATCACAAGTTATAAAAACACAAAGAATTACATATATGAATGGTGATGTAATATATAAGATAATTTGAACAATGTGTATTTTAGTGGAAATGAAGAAACTTGGTCTTTTTTTCTGCTTTTTGTTCAGTGCAACGACCAATTTATTTCTTGAAGAATGTACCAGACCTGCGAGGAAAAGGTAGGAATTAGCAATGATTTATAGACAATGAACTTATCCAAATTCTTGGAACTGTGTGGATTTCGTAAAGAATTATTATCGAAGCTGAACTACCGGGATTGAACTTACGTTCCACTCGTGAAGAGAATGTTATCAAAATATAGAAATAACTGATATATATGTTGGGAAATAAACACAAAACATTTATATTCTACCAGAGTCAAATATTTGAGTATTGCTGATTGGATAATGTAGTTTACAACAAAGATTGGATTATGGGTTAACTTACTTTTTCGGAACAGATATTTCTGATGAATATTTCAAGAGAAAAATACAGTAAATATATGTTATTGGTATAGTAGGGAAATTTGAGAAACGGAAACTGGATGGTAGACAGAAAAGACACAGATGCCTGCCGAATACATAGACATTCTGCAGGATAAATCAATAGGGAGTTTAAGCTTATAGATATAGCCCCAGTCACATACACGCACATGCATAAATAAATATATATATATATATATTAGATGTGGTCTACAATTTGGTGGTAGGGTTTAGAACCTACCTCG
>OZ024753.1:40840259-40857759 GCA_964016885.1 Eledone cirrhosa
AGTGTGTGTGTTATATGGGGAGAGAGAGGAGCAGAGAGGGGGAAAGAGATGTAGGTATGTATTCCTGTATTCTTCTATTCGTGTATGTTATATGGAGATAGAGAGGAGGAGAGAGATGTATGTATGTATTCCTGTATTCTTCTATTCGTGTATGTTATATGGAAATAGAGAGGGGGAAAGAGATGTAGGTATGTATTCCTGTATTCTTCTATTCGTGTATGTTATATGGAGATAGAGAGGAGGAGAGAGATGTAGGTATGTATTCCTGTATTCTTCTATTCGTGTATGTTATATGGAAATAGAGAGGGGGAAAGAGATGTAGGTATGTATTCCTGTATTCTTCTATTCGTGTATGTTATATGGAGATAGAGAGGAGGAGAGAGATGTAGGTATGTATTCCTGTATTCTTCTATTCGTGTATATGAGTATCTGAGAGAATGTTTCTGTTTTATATATGTGTATGTGAAATCGTTACGAACATTATATAGACAATCGCTGTCTATTGTTTTATTCTCTGTTGTCACACTGAGTTTCTTGAATTATTCATAAAGTTATCATTGCCAAAATATCATTATGAAAACAAAAGCAATAATGATACCAGCACCGCCACCACCACCACCACAACACCACCACCAACAACAACAACAACAACACCACCACCACCAACAACACCACCACCACCAACAACAACAACAGCATCAACAACACCACCGCTAACACCACCACCACCACCACCAACAATACCACCAACACCACCACTAACACCACCACCACCAACAACACCACCAATACCACCACTAACACCACCACCAACACCAACAACAACACCACCAACACCACCACCACCACCAAAGCCGCCCATTAATATTTACGAAAACAATTGTAGTAATGCCAAAACGTAAAAGAAACGATCCACAACAAAACAACAATTCTAAAGATTATTATAACCTTACTACTACTACTACTACTACTACCACTACCATGACTACTACTACTACTACCACTACCATGACTACTACTACTACTACTACTACTGTTACTGCTACCACTACTATGATTACTACTACTACTACTGTTACTACTACTACTACTACCACTACCATGACTATTACTACTACTACTAATACTACTACTACTACTAATGATAAGTGTTTCGACTTTTGGTTCAAAGCCAGTAATTTGAAGAGAAGGAAAAATCAACCCAGTACATTACTGGTACTTTTATTTTATCGACCCCGTAAGGATGAAAGGCAAAGTTAACCTCGGCGGGATTTGAACTCAGACCATAAAGGGCCGTAACTCTACCGATACTGCCAATCCACCGCCTTAATAATTCAAATAATAAGTAAGTATAAAAAAATGGTGTGATGCTGTGATGTGTTCGAAAGAACCATGAATGACTGAAGAATCAATAATACTTTAGAAATTATTTATATTCTTCAGATTCTTTGTCTGTTCCATTGTCACTTTGTCAGTTGGAGATATTTTGAGTATTTTTTTTATTCCTTCCATTGTTTTGGAGTTTCTGTTTAGCAATCTTAATATTTTGTTAGCCCGCATTTACACACTATGTGCTGTAGGGGTTGCATGGGTGTATATGTATAGATATAGATATTATATGTCTGTGTATATAATATGGTATAATGTGTGTTTGTTTATATATATATAATGCGATGAAATATCAATGATGGTTGGCAAATCACTGACGAGGGACTAATTTTATCATATGTAACCCATGTGCAACCGCGCAGTATTCTTCTTTCTTCTCATGTTTTATATATATATTAGTTTTGCGAGGTTTTTGATATGAAATCGTGTGTCGAAACATGAAAGATGGCGTAAGCATACAATGCAACGGGAGGAAACATAATATCACCACTGACGATGTTGCAGATGTGCAACGAAAGAACTTTGATAGACTATATATATGTGTTTGTGTCTATATTGTATCTGTATTTTTGACCGTTGGTCAGTCAATGGCAACATTGAGGACCGAATAAATTAAATTAACCGATATAAAAGACACAGAAGCGAAAACCAACCAAACAGTGAGTGTGTTCTGTTATTAATTCTGGCAATATTATTACACAAATATGACCCTCCCCAAGTATAGATAGTTAGATAGATAGATAGATATAGATATATATAGATATGTATACGAATATAAACAATAAAATATATTTAATCAACAGCTAAGAAATTTAGTAGATAAATTATGTAATATTCATTCAATATTTATTCTAAGTAATCCAACTTATTTTACTAATGGGTTAAACAATTATAAACCGTACGCAGTCCCGCACTCCTTACGTTATTATAGTTTAGATTGCTGGAACACCATGGAACACCATGTAACACCATTGTAGACACAATAGTGGATAAATTGACTTGATATTTTTCCTACATCCATTACGTTATATGATTAAATCTAACCATCTTTTCAAATTGATGTAAAAGCTATCAGTCAAGTTCTGAGGTAATTTATTGATTTGATTTCCTAGAACGGAAAAATATTGTTTGGTCATGTGCCAACATAAGAATTCATTATTTCATAGATTTTAACATTATTCAAAACAATAAAAAAAGAATTCGAGGTTTTATTGTGAAAAGTATCCTAAAAAATAAAACTCTATCACCGCAAATATCTCTCCATTAAAACAATGTACAACGTGTAATGGAGACAAAAACTAGAATATTCCAACTATAAACAGGATAAACAATACACACATACACACACACTCACACACACATAAGCACGTACAGATTAGTATATATCAATAGATGTGTATGTACGCATGTATATATATATATATATGTATACTCATATACATATATACATATACTGATCTACATGTATACACACACACACACACACATATATATATATATAAGTATATGTATGTATAGTTATATTCATATACTTATATTCTTATATTTGTAGGTCTATATATATATATATATATATATATATATATGTATATATATATATAAGTACATGTATGTATAGTTATACTTATATACTTATACTCTCATATTTGTAGGTGTATATATAAAAATATATATACGCACACTTGCACACACTTAGACAGACACACAGACACCGACACACAAGCACACGTAGTCAAAAGTAGTAAACACATTAATATATACTAAACCGTTAAAAGAAACCAATAGAATTGTCCTTGCTTGTGTTGTTATGGTCCAACAATGAATTAAGAAGTGTTTGCACTGAAATATACTGTTTTAACAAGAAAAACTCTCTTGTATATTTACCAGGATTTTTTTCAACACGCTGACGTGTATATGTATATTTGTGTGCCTGTGTGTATGTGTATGTGGACACATTTATGTGTATGAGTGTATAAATATAAACTCGTAAACAAAGACACACTTACAAAGATACACACTCACAAACACACATTCACATTTATGTGTATGAGTGTATAAATATAAACTCGTAAACAAAGACACACTTACAAAGATACACACTCACAAACACACATTCACACAGACACACACATACATTCACACACATATCGTAGTTAATGAAACGCCACTGTTTTGCTATAGTTTATTCACCATCCCCTTCCTTTCTGTTACACATATACACATTCACACAAACAGACACACACATACATACACACACATTGTATGGCGGATGGACGGGAGTCACACAAATTTATATATAGCAGGGTGGCCAGCGCTCTACCGATAATGCCAATGAGATATATAGGTAGGTAGGTAGGTAGATAGATAGATAGATAGATAGATAGATAGATAGATAGATAGATAGATAGATAGATAGATAGATAGATAGATAGATAGCTATATAGGTGGGTAGATAGATAGATAGATAAATTTCTTTATTAGCCACAAGAGAACAAAAGAAGAGGACAAATACAAATGGGGAGTTTACATACAGGTACATTAAAATAAAACTATAAATAAAATAACAAATAACAATAGAAATCCCCAATAGGGGGGAGGCGTTACACAGGGGTTGTACACCCCCCCCCCCCCCCAAAAAAAAATGTACAACCCTCATCTCCAGGAGCACCAAGAGTGAGTACTCCCTTCCTCTCTTCCTCTTTTTCCTCAAACCTACAGGCTTATATAGAGAGAAGGTCCAAACCTCTCGGGCCATCTTTGCCACATTCACCCATCTTTTATAAAATTTGCTGGGGTACAGCACCTCTCTCTCCATCCTGATTCTTCTTCCAAAATGATATTTGAAAAAACGAATCGGTTGCTCGTCGTAGATAGATAGATATATTTCTTTATTTACCATAAAGGCATAAAAAGAAGGGACAAATACAAAGGGGGAGTTTACATAAAACCGAGTCGTCATAGATAGATAGATATGTTTCTTTTATTTGCCACCAGGGCATCAAAAGTGGGACAAGTACAATGGGGGGGGAGTTTACAAAACAAGGCGTCCTCAATAAGGAGGAGGCAATAACAATATATAAAAATAAAATAAAATATAACAAAAAATAAAATTTGTCATAGATAGATAGATAGATAGATAGATAGATAGATAGATAGAATACAAATAACAATACTATTACTACCACTAGTATTAATAGTAATGGCCACTGATTCTGGCACAAGGCGAATAAGTTTAGCGTTCGAGGTCCTTATTCTTAAACTGATGTTATCACGTCCATTGAATTATAGTACTATCTTCATTTCTTTATGAAACTGTATTAATGGTTTGGTTGGAGAGAAGAGGACATTGGTCTGTTTAGCGAGAGTGGACAACATAGTCCTTTCAGCACAGCTGCATCCTCTCGACTGTTGCCACGTGTGTATATCCA
Source organism: Eledone cirrhosa (assembly GCA_964016885.1). Taxonomy (NCBI): domain Eukaryota; kingdom Metazoa; phylum Mollusca; class Cephalopoda; order Octopoda; family Eledonidae; genus Eledone; species Eledone cirrhosa. The sequence continues at coordinate 40,845,077 of OZ024753.1, forward strand.
GTTAAATATCATTCATATATATATATATATATATATATATATATAATGTGTGTATATGTATATACATATATTTCTTGATTAACGTTCGCAAAGAATACAAATACATAGACACACATATATATATGTAAATATATATATATATGTATATACATACATGTATGTGTGTATATTATATTTATACATATATAACATATATATATTTATCTCTCTCTCTCTCTCTCTATATATATATATATATATATATATATATATATATATATATATATATAATGTATGCATATGTATATGTGTATATGTGTGTATATATATATAGAGAGAGAGAGAGAAAGAGAGAAATAAATAAATATATATGTATATATATAAATATAATATACACACATACATGTATGTATATACATATATATATATACATAATACGTATATATATTTACATATATATGTGTATATATGTGTATATATGTGTGTTTTCTGCGAACGTTAATCAAGAAATAAGACCTAAATGAAAATACAAAACAACTAAATAAAACAAAAAACAAAACAATATAACATTTTTAAAAGATACATCGTAAAATCTATTAACTACGAAAGGCTTCCACCATCTTTGTTCGGTAAATATCACTCTTCGACGTATGGAGTCAATAAATTGTTATATTGCAAAGAACCGTTATAAAACAGAGAATTTTATACATGTACTTAACTGTTAAACGGATTCAAGAGAGGAAGAAGCCTAACGGGGCCAGTCCCGCATCCTGAAGCAAGTAAAAGATGGATGAGAGTGGGGAAGCTACTGTATCAGAGTGGGGAAGCTACTGCATGAGAGTGGGGATGCTACGGTATAAAAGTGGGGAGCTGCCATATGAGTGTTGGGGAGCTGCCGCCACATAGATTTTTTTCGTTTGATTTTTGCCATGGTTTCTTCCCGTTTCCGACCTTCCATTCGCCGCTTCCTTAACAACGCTCCCGAGGTATTTGAGAGCTCAGGCAATGGCGTCGGAGGTCGAGAAGTAAATCCGCCATATCTTCGCCAGTATGACACAAAACACTAGACATTAAGACACTAAGACACTAGAAACTGGACTTAGAAGAGAAGAGGCTAGTCTACTAGGGAAATGGGGAAAGGCTGAAAACAATGAGAAAAGAAGAAGCGTTAGAAGTATCATGAGAACAAGTAATATAAATTACTGACTTTATAATGCGGCTTCTTCCATTATTGCTGCTATTGCTGCTGCTGGTAAAGTCATGGTGGATGTATCGTCTGCTGCTTTAAGAAGAATAAAAATCGCCGTTAATATTTGGTTGTGAGATGGACACACTCATAAAGGTTTTTAAGTAAGTTAGACGGAATAAACTCCCACATTTTATGAATACTTCTTAACATCATATAGAAAAACCCGTCTATCTATCTATCTATCTATCTATCTATCTATCTATCTATCTATCTATCTATCTATCTATCTATCTATCTATCTATCTATCTATCTATCCATCCATCCATCTATCTCTCTCTCTATCTATCTATATAGGTGCCATATCTATCTAGCCATATATCTATCTATCTATCTTTATATATATTTATATATAGTTTATTGTTATTCATTATTCTTAAAGATTTTATGTAAAACCCCTACCGTCACGTCTTGTAATGTCCCATTTTTGTACGCCCTTGTGGCAAATAAAGAAAGATATTCTCTATCTATCTATCTACCTATCTATCTATCTACCTATCACTTCACTTCTACTTACTTCATATTAATATCGAAATACACTGACATAAATTGAAATACATTGAAACACATTGAAACTCATAGAAACACAGAAATACATGAGTTCGCAGTATTATCCATATTTTTTCCTCTGCATACTTCAAAGTTGACTGAACATGCCATAGCGATTATACTAAATACACAGCTGCACCTCCATAAGAAAGTCTAAGAATTCAGTTTATGACAAATCTACCCGCTTCTTTTATATAAATCCATTTCTAGAGACTTAGAAGAGTTTTCGCTTTAAGTAAGGGAAGAATAAATCTCACCACAAATCAACAAAAACAAAGAACCAAAATCTCTTTGAAATTTTTCTCTTTAGCTTTCTTTGTTTTTGTTATTGTTGTTTTTCTTTGTTATTTATTTATTTATTTATTTATTTATTGTATGCCCTTATATGGTCGTATAACAAGCAGTTTAAGAAATGGTGATGCTTCTATATATATATCTCCTAGCTACTTGGAAAGGGGTTATTCCACATCAAAAGATAATCTATATGACATGGATATATATATATATATGTTTGGATTTAGAATCGAACAACGGATAGGAATTCTACACAGATTTAGTCCCAGGCTTTTAGGATAATAAATAATAATATTATTGATAATGATAATACTACTACTACTACTACTAATAATAATAATAATAATAATAATAATAACAAATAATGATTTCATTTATTGGCCTCAAGGGCCGACATATAGGGGACAATACAAAAGACTGGGACAGTGGGGTTTTACAGAAAAATCGAGTAAACAATATGAATAACAATAACAAAGTAACAATAACAAAGTAACAATAAAGTAACAATAAAATTACAACAAGAAAAAATTCCCCAATGGGGGGATGACCACCTAGGGTTCGCTCAGGTACCCCACCAGTTCTGAACGACCAGGCGCTTCGAGAGCACCCTGGAAGGGCACCCCTCTCCTCTTCAAATGTACCTACCTACAGCCGCATGACCAGAGTAGACCCACTCACACGGGCCATTCTCTCCACATTCACCTACCTTTCATCAAATGTACTGGGGGGCAGCACTTCTCTCTCCACCCTCACCTTCCTTTCCAAGTGAAACTTGAAAAAGTTGATGAGGGATTGGCCGAAGAGAAAAGTGTCTGTCTTCAGTCCTTTCAACCTCGTCCACCATACAACCTCTTTCGCCACCACTAATCCTCTATAGAACTCGAGAGTGGAAGTTCCACTGACCGCATTGCCAGCCTGGTAGAGGGCAGTAGGTGCCTGGCAACATTCCAGATGCCAGTCACCTAGTCTCGGTCTCTTCTTGAAACAGGACTGCAACTCAGTCAAAGAAACGAGCTGCGGAAAGGTCCGTCTGACAAACGGCGACCACACCTGTTCACCGTTTAGGCAGAATATCTGGAGATGCCGCAGCCTCAGCGCGTGCCTACGCATCATTAACCACGGCATGCACAGCCCTCCACGTAGAGGGTGCTGGCAGCAGATGGACCGCCTCACCAGCGGAACTTGACCCCTCCACAAGAATTTGAAGAGGAGCCGCTCCAAGATGGCGAGGCGCGAACGGGGGCAAGGGACGACAGTCAGACGGTATTAGATGACGGACGCGATGTACGCGTTCGCCACCTCCGCCCGACCTTTCAGTGATATCTTCATCCCAGCCCATTTCTGAGTGAGACTGACTACCCTGCCCGTCACCTCGTCCCAATTCTTCTTCTTATTATTATTCTTATTCTTCTTCTCTCTCTCTCTCTCTCTATATATATATATATATATATATATATAGGCACATCTTCTTCTGTATATTGGCAAAATCGGTAGACCATCGGGCAACCTGCTTTGTGGCATATAGATATTGTCCTTTACTTTCTTAGTTCAAGTCCAGCCGAGGTTAGCTTTGCTTTTCATCCTTACGGGGATCGATAAAATAAAGTACCAGTAATACATTGGAGTCGATTTAATCAACTCCCACCCCCTTCTCCCAAAATTGCTGGCCTTGTGCCTAAATTATAAACCAATATTAAAAGATAGAGAATATCTTGCAGGAAGAAAAGAGTGCCTCAAACCTTCGGGAAAGGATTTGCAAGGAATAGATTGTGATGAGTAAATTGGGGTGGCGGTGATGTGGATAGTATGGGGGGTATTTTAGGGGTGTACAGTGTGTGACTGGGTGGTGGGGGAGTCTTTTCTTCTCCTCATAGTTGTTGTTGTTGTTGTTGTTGATGTTGTTGTAGTTGTTGTTGTTGTTGGTATTGCTGTTCTTCTTGTTGCTGTTGTTGTTGATGACGCTGTTGCACTTGTCGTTGTTGTTGCTGCTGTTGTTGTTGTTGTTGCTATTGCTGTTGTTGTTGTTGTTGTTGTTGTTGCTGCTGCTGCTGTTGTTGTTGTTGTTGTTGTTGTTGTTGTTGTTGTTGTTGTTGTTGTTGTTGTTGTTGTCAGTGATAATATTGATGGAAACGATAGTTTTGGGTAATTTTGCTATTGTGTTTTTTAATGTGTCGTTGTTATTGTTGTTGTCGTTGTTGTTGTTGGTGCTGTTGTTGTCGTTGTTGTTGTTGTTGTTGTTGTTGTTGTTGTCGTCGTCGTCAACGTTGTTGTGCTATGGCTGTTATTGTTGTTGTTGTTGTCAACATCGTTTTGCTGTGGTTGTTATTGTATCATTTTTGCTGAGACTAACGTATGCTTCTCTCTTCTAATGGGCGCGGGACAATAGCCAAAATGGCTACCGTTGAGATGCTGACAAATATTCGACAAAACATATAAAGCCCATCATTATCATCATCATCATTATCATCATCATCATCATCATCATCATCATAATCATCATCATCATCATTTAACGTCCGTTTTCCCTACTTGTCAAATGTGTGCTATTACATCAAACTCTAATTCACAATTTCAAGAACAAGCAATAATGAGAAATATATTAACGGAAGCGGGACACAGGATATCCAGTATACCACGCACTCCCACACACACCATCACTATCATCCCATCCCCAACGTCATCACCATCATCCTCTTTGCATCATCATCCTCTCCACCACCATCGCTATTATCACTACAAACCGCCACCACAACTACCACGGGGCCGACTTCAGTTGTTGAATAGACAAAACACAAAGCAACAACAACAACAACAACAACAACAACAACAATAACTAATGCAAATGGCAACAATGTGGAATGTAAAATTAGAGGAGATTCATGCAGGCGGAAACGAAGAGGCAACCTATGAAAGGTCACGTGACTGGTCTCATTTAGAGCCTGAAATTTGTAGTATTTTCTTCGACGGAAAAATTGTTACATTAAAAACGTCAAAGAAAAGATGAGGCGAGATTGATATAAAGGGTGTTGTAGTGAGCGGGGAGGGAGGGGGGTGATGTTGGAGGGAGGGTCACGGAAGGGAGGGCGAAGGATTGAAGTAGGAAATGAGGATGAGAGAGATGCAAAGGGAGAGATAGATGGGTAGATGGATAGATAGATAGATAGATAGATGGATAGATAGATAGATAGATAGATAGATAGATAGATAGATAGATAGATAGATAGATAGATAGATAGACAGATAGATACATAGATAGATAGATAGATAAATGCATTCACGTAAATAGACAGAGACTGAGAGCGCATGTCTATATATATATCTATATATCTATATATATATATGACCGTTATATCGCGTGACTATCTCCCCCTCCGCCTTTTGGGATTCTTTCTCACGTCGTGTAGACGCGTTCTTGAGACTAGTAAAATGAGGTATCCTCTTGATAAGTTGGCAGACCTCGCAAGGACTCTATATCTTTGATATATTGTTTTTGTTTATGCCACGAAACTACGTAGTCGAGGAATTTAGGAACAGTTTAGGTATGATACATTTTATTACTAATTATATCTAAATGTTTCTTCTCTCTTCATAATGTATTTTTAACTCTGATACTGGTTCAGTCTGGTTCAAACTGAATTGGTCTGTCCCAGTCATTCATTGAGCAACATCGGTGAAGTTGGCACCCTTAACTCACAGTTGGGTGCGGATGCATTCATGTATATATGTGTGTGTCCGCATGTATCTGTGTGTTTTTAAATATATTAATAACTCCCTCTGGTCGAGCAATCTTTGAAGTGTGGGGACAACGGGAAAGCTTCCATTACTCATACTTCTCGCCTTCTTCACTACCTCTTCTACGGCCTCGATATGAATACCCCCTCCGCCTCCGTGGTATTTTCTTCGTGGTTATAAGAGGCTTAGCTCTGTTTCTCGACCGTTATATCGCGTGACTATCTCCCCCTCCGCCTTTTGGGATTCTTTCTCACGTCGTGTAGACGCGTTCTTGAGACTAGTAAAATGAGGTATCCTCTTGATAAGTTGGCAGACCTCGCAAGGACTCTATATCTTTGATATATTGTTTTTGTTTATGCCACGAAACTACGTAGTCGAGGAATTTAGGAACAGTTTAGGTATGATACATTTTATTACTAATTATATCTAAATGTTTCTTCTCTCTTCATAATGTATTTTTAACTCTGATACTGGTTCAGTCTGGTTCAAACTGAATTGGTCTGTCCCAGTCATTCATTGAGCAACATCGGTGAAGTTGGCACCCTTAACTCACAGTTGGGTGCGGATGCATTCATGTATATATGTGTGTGTCCGCATGTATCTGTGTGTTTTTAAATATATATATATATATATATATATATATATATATATATATATATATATACATATATTAAAATAACAGATTAAAATTTAAGCAAAGAATCGCTGCTTTCTAAAGAGCTTCAGAAGATCCCGTCAAGGGTGAAAGCACCGATTCTTTGCTTAAACAGCCTTTCTATGTTCAATATTATATACCCTGCTTTGTATTGAGTACCTTACTTATTATAGTTACCCCCGATTGAACTCGGGATAAACTTATATATATATATATATATATATATATATATATATATATATATATATATATATGAAATATAAGAATCAAAGAACTGTTCAAAACATTATTGTGCTTACAGCTGTTTCCTCCAAACCGAGGTTTGGATTCTTCGGAGCAATTTATTAATGCATGGACAGTTATATGACCTCCTTTTCAGCCGAGAAACATACCGATACATATTCAAACATTGATACATATTCAAACATTGTGGGTCAACATTCATTACAGAATTTAGAGTGGCAGTACACACTTCGAGATTACATTTATATTAAGAGGTACAATCAAAAATCAAAAATACAGGTTAAAATACAACATGTATTTACATAACCATAAATAGTATAACTAATACTATATATATATATATATATATATATATATATATATATATATATATATATATATATATATACATATATATATACATATATATATATATATATATATATATATATATATATATATACATATATATATATATATATATATATATATATATATATATATATATATATATAAGTATGTACACGTACATACATATATGTATACAGATTTAAGTAACAGCCGTACTAAGAGTGGGAAATGAAATTTTGTTTCATTTTTTTCCGTTTATATATATATATATATATAAATCGGTAGAGGATCGGACGCCATGCTTTGACGCATAGAGTTACGGCCCTTGCCATTCTGAGTTCAAATCCCGCCAAGGTTAACTTTGCCTTTCATCCTTACGGGGTCGATAAAATAAAGTACCAGTAATGTACTGCGTAATTGCTGGCCTTGTGTCAATAGTAGAAACAATTATCAATGTTAATAGTGTTAATAAAATTAATATTATTATTATCACACGACGAGAACTTTAACATTATCATCATCTATGTTATATCTAGTTTGTGTTTATATAGCTATATACGTTAAATATATTCTCTATCATGATCTCAATATGAACTTCACTATAGCTAGTACAGGGCGGTGGATTGGCAGTATCGGTAGAGGGTCGGACGCCATGCTTTCCAGCATAGTTACGTCTCTTTACGATCTGAGTTCAAATCCCGCCGAGGTTGACTTTGCCTTTTATCCTTACGGGGTCGATAAAATAAAGTACCAGTAATGTACTGGATAATTGCTGGCCCTGTGCCAAAAGTAGAAACAATTATAGCTAGTACAGCTTGAACATTTATAGAATTGTTTCTATATGTGTAGTTTATTGTTTACCACTGTCATTGTTACTAGTTTTTTGTCAATGTTCCAACGTTTCTTAAAAGAATATAGTTTATTTTTAACTCTGACAGCTATCATTTATTAAAACGGCTATATTTGTTAAATCAACTTAATTATTCAGAAGAGATCTTTTTGTAAAAAATATATGAACAGGTAAACAGAAATTGAGAAGAAGCAAACACGCAAATGTATGCTTACATATATACGTGTGTGTATATATGTATATATATAATATATATATATATATATATTATATCTATACACACACACACATATATATATACACACACACACACATATATATATATATATATATATATATATATACATTGACAGGGGCTCTGCTTCATAAATACATATTTATAAACAGAAAGAGAGAGAGAAAAAGAATGAGAGAAAAACTACAAGTGAGATTGACAGACATTCATAGAGACTGATATATATATATATATATATATATATATATATATAGAGAGAGAGAGAGAGAGAGAGAGAGAGAGAGAGAGAGATAGAGGCAGGAGGAGAGAGAGAGAGAGAGAGAGAGAGAGAGAGAGAGAGATAGAGGCAGGAGGAGAGAGAGAGAGAGAGAGATGAATATATCGATAGATATATAGATATTTAGATAGATAAATAGATAGAAGATAGATGGATAGAAAGATAGATAGATAGAATCTCTGTTAGTAATTCCAGTCATCAGATTGTCACCAGGTGGCACCACAAATTTAGTCGATTATATCGGCTCCCAGTAATTAGTTCTGTCTCTTACATTATCTTCAAGAATAAAATTAACAAAACATCTGCAATATCAACTGTAAAACCTAAATTGGAAGAAACATTCCGAAGAAATGTTTTATTTAAAAAGAAAGTTTATTCATAATTAAAGGGATATTTAAAACGAGTATATATATATATATATATATATATATATATATATATATATATATACTGCTATATATATATGGAAAGACCAGCCCACATCTTGCGCAAGATATTATAGATTTAGTAGCACAATTCAAATAGAACATTCTCCGGACACTCAACATATATTCTGTAAAATAACCCTCCAAAAAAGCAACACAACTCATGCATCTTTTACACCCACTGAAATAACACAACGTACATTACACAAGATTGATATAGTACACTAACAGAAGGCAGTGCTGTACTCCATATACAGCACTACATCCAAAACATTATAACACGCAATACTTTACACACTTCATGAAGTGCACCTGGGTATACAGTAAAATCTCACATGTACCTATCAATTAAAGGAAAATATAACAAGAAGAAGAAAAAGAAGAAATAGAAGAAGGATTTCAATATATTCTTAATGCAATTTTATTTGAATGAATTATATTCATGACATGGCCATCTATACAGAGAGCTAACTAATAAAATATATATTTGTCATCCATCAATGACAAAACAATATTTCCGTTCTGTTGACATATGATGTAACGTTAGCCTGATGTACGCCATGTTTGAATACAGGTGCAGATTTTCTTCAGATATCTAATTTGAAGTTAAATCTGTCATAATATTTAACTTTACTTTTACATCTAAAATATATATTTAGTTATATATATATATATATATATATATATATATATATATATATATTTAGTTATATATATATATATATATATATATATATATATATATATATAACTAAATATATATTTTAGATGTAAAATATACATATATATGTATATATATATATATATATATATATATATATATATATATATATATATATATATAACTAAATATATATTTTAGATGTAAAATATACATATATATGTATATATATATGTATATATATATATATATATATATATATATATATATATATATATATATATATATATATAAATATATATATATAACTAAATATATATATATAACTAAATATATATATATAACTAAATATATATATAACTAAATATATATTTTAGATGTAAAATATACATATATATGTATATGTATATATATATATATATATATATATATATATATATATATATATATATATATATATATATATATATATATATATATATATATATATATATATATATATTTATATATATATATATATAACTAAATATATATTTTAGATGTAAAATATACATATATATGTATATATATATGTATATATATATATATATATATATATATATATATATATATATATATATATATATATATATATATATATATATATATATATATATATATATATATATATATATATATATATATATATATATATATATAAATATATATATATAACTAAATATATATATATAACTAAATATATATATATAACTAAATATATATATAACTAAATATATATTTTAGATGTAAAATATACATATATATGTGTATATATGTGTATATATATGTATATATATATATATAGTGAGAGAGAGAGCGTGTATAGGCCACTTTATTTTATATATAAATGTTTTCTACCAGACGACGACTGTTTCAGTATATATATATATGTGTGTGTGTGAGTGTGTGTATCTGTGTGTGTGAGTGTCTGTGTGTGCGCATATGCGTCCTTGTGTTTGTGTGTGCGTGCGTTTGTGCGTTTATAATGGAATTACATCCTCCAATGCCACTTATTTGAAAGGTAGATTATGATCTGGAGGAGAATTGGGGGGCTATTGCTAGCAAGTAGAATGACCACTACGTGGCATTGTTGATATTGCTCTTGTTCTTCCTATTGGTGCTGAATAAGGTAAATACAAGATTTTCAATGTTATAAGCGACAACGCGCAAGGAAACAATAAATATTACTGATGTTCTCAACACACACACAGATATGTATATATATATATATATATATATATATATATATATATATATATATATATATATATATATATGTATATATATATATATATATATATATATATATATATATATATGTATATATATATATATATACATATATATATACATATATATATACATATATATATATATATATATATATATATATATGTATATATATATATATATATATATATATATATATATATATATATATATATATATATATATATATATATATAGTAATAATAATATATTTGAAGACTAAAAACCAAAGAGGGCTCGATAAGGATAAATATATATATATATACATATATATATATATATACATGTACGTACGCACATGCACAAGCGCGCACACTCAAACTACCTCCGCTATATATACATATATACTTATATTTATATATATATATATATATATATATATATATATATATATATATATATATATATATATATATATATATATATATATATATAGCCTTAATAACAGAGGAGGAAATTCTGTGAGAGAAGCTCAATGGAACAACAGAATTAATTTTTGTTGGTGTCGGAGTGGAGAGTATCGATATTTGACAAGATAGATTAAACATCTGGAGAACTTCATCGTATGAGGCCAATTTACAATGCAAAGTGCTTATTTCTACATTTCATGTCAACTGTTTCCTTGCAGAACGATGAAAATGAATATTTTACAGGAAATTGTAAGCAATCAGAAATTTTGATTTAATCCAGGAAAATAGAAAGGATGACTAAAATGAATTGCAGCACAGACACCAACAATGAACTAAAATTGGACAGAAAAATTATTCTGGGTGGTGTGTGTTTCATTATAATCTATGATTTGCTATTCAATTTAACGCTTTAAATGCTGTGTTACTGAGATTAATGTACTTAAAATATTAATAAATAAAATGGCTGACGGACAACAGAGTTAATCTAATTCTTTCTTAGTTGTATTGCTGCTCATTGATGTTTAATGTAAGTGAAGTCAGAAAAAGCTTGGTTACTTATCTATTTACTCTGTGTCGTAGTTGGTGATGTTATAAGTCGTAGGTAGGCGAGTTCGTATTCAATATGTCGTGCGATGTTTTTTCCAGATTTTTTTGGTTTTCAGTTTAAATTCAAACGAATTCAACTTTAATGTCTTTAATGTGTTTAGGATTGATAGATTTTTTAACAACCTAAGGTGGAGAACTGCTGAAATCGTTGGACTACTGGATAAGATGCCATACATGATATATATTTCTGAAAGTTTTTCTTCCGAATAGGGATTATCTATCGTGGCTCTTTGCATTCTAACGGGAACGCCTGCGATGCCACTGAAGGCAAGCTGTATCGATCCTTGTCTTTCGGTGTGGATCTGCATGTTTTGAGTTATATGTGTACACCTGTATGTTTCTATATATGTGTATATGCAGTTATTACATGCAGAATTTCTGAAATGTATGTATATAAATATATATGGACCTGTTATTTTTATCTAAAGACATTTTTTCCAATTCCAACCCACCCATCTCCTCAATCTATCTTATTTCTCATTCTTTCTTCTGGTGAAAGACTAGTGTCCGAAACGTTAAGACCCTATTCCTGCTATATCAAGCGTTAACCTAATATATCCATTCCATATACTGTACCGATTGTGTTGTTATTTCTGTTTACCTTTTAAATATATATATATATATATATATATATATGTGTGTGTGTGGGTGTATGTGTGTGTGGGGGGGGAGGGGATACGTGTGTGTGTGTGTGTATGTCTGTATGAATGTGTGAGTGTGTCTAACGATCATCCATAGTTTCTGTCTCTCAAATGTCATTCACAAAGATTTTGTCAACCGCAGGCTGGTGAGCCCGGAATTACCCAGTTGCTATATCCCAATTAGGGGACGTCACATCATTAACAACAACAAAAGCAACAACAACAACAGCAACAACAACAA
>OZ024753.1:40872759-40875259 GCA_964016885.1 Eledone cirrhosa
TTCATCTATTTCTCTCTCTGTTTTACTCTCTCCTTCTCCTCATTTTGTCCTTTCGTTTCATTCTCTGTCTCTTTCTTTCTGTATTTCTACTCAGCCATCTTTCGACTCTATAGTCAATCTCCCATACACCATTGGTTAGATTCCAAACAAAGATATTACGATGATTCCATGATACATTAAGACACAAACCGTTGTTGACAGTCAGTCGCTAGATCAAATTTTTCGACCTTAAAAGATCAGTGAGTAATACAAAAATATGCATTTTTTTATATTCTCTGACGAATTTGAACTATGCTACTAAAGTCATTCTTTTTTTAGGCTAAATTGCCACTAAATTATACTTTTGTTTTCTGTCTTTTTAATTTCAATATGGCTTAGTCAGAGAAGAAATTGCATTGTTCAAAGATTGCTCGCAGATATCGAGAAATTTATTCACATCTTCAGATTGGAAACCAGTTTCAAATGTTTGTAAAAGAGAATAGGCCACAAAAGTAGCACTAGTGTTATACATGGATACGGATTAAGTCTACCACACAGGAAGAGGCGATCGTGTTTGAATGCACCCGTTTATTGAGCCGTTTATTCTTAAAGAGGAACAGCAATGAAGGACGCAGCCAGCAATTGACCAAAAAAATCTTCACTGCTATTGTCTACAGTGACCCCTCAAAGATATTATCGCAAGTCACATTGCTCTATGTTACCCATTGGGTAACCTTAAATACTACAATATATATTCTACAGTATTTTGAGACTGTTTATATTTTGTTATACAATTATTGTTATCACATCACCGAACACATTCAAACACGCATACACCTACACAGATGTACGAAGCAACACATACGTACATATATAGTTACATACGTACACACACACACACGCACACACACACACACACACACACACACATATATATATATATATATATATATATATACGTTCGTTCACATGCTTCAAAAAAAATTACCACATCTGTCATACATCTTGAATGAGACAGATGTCATGTGAAAGCACTCGATTGACACAGGCGAAAGATATTTTTCCAGCTGATAAAACTGAGGATAGAAACAGAGAGGGAGATAAAAAACAGAAGATATATATATATATATATATATATATATATATATATATATATATATATATAGAGAGAGAGAGAGAGAGAGAGAGAGGGGGGGGTATGACTAGAAGAAACAAAGCAGAGATCTGAAATGTTCGCTTTTTTAAACTACAGATTTCGAGTTATCTAATCTTTATCACTAGTTCACCATCTCCATCTGGCTTTCTCTGTATTGCACATGTATTTATGTATATATGTATATATGTACGTATGCATGTATGTATTTATGTATCTACGTATGTGTGTGTATAAATGTATGTATTATATATATATATATATATATATATATGTATATATGTGTGCATGTAGTTCACCATCTCCATCTGGGTTTCTCTGTATTGCACATGTATTTATGTATATATGTATATATGTACGTATGCATGTATGTATTTATGTATCTACGTATGTGTGTGTATAAATGTATGTATTATATATATATATATATATATATATGTATATATGTGTGCATGTGTGTTTACGCAAATGTATATATATACAGTATATGTATGTAAAAGGTAAACAGAAATAACAACACAACCGGTACAGTATATGGAAGGGATATATTAGGTTAACGCTTGATATAGCAGGAAGAGGGTCTATATATATATATATATATGTGTGTGTGTGTGTGTGTATGTGTGTGTATGTGTGTGTGTGTGTATGTACAGACAAGCATGCAGGTAGACAGACATATACAAATATATATATATATATATATATATATATATATAATTGTTTCTACTTTTGGCACAAGGCCAGCAATTATCCCAGTGTATTACTGGTACTTTATTTTATTGAGCCCGTAAGGATGAAAGGCAAAGTTAAACTCGACGGGATTTGAACTCAGATCGTAAAGGGACGTATATAATTGTTTTTACTTTTGGCACCAGGCCAGCAATTATCCCAGTGTATTACTGGTACTTTATTTTATCGACCCTGTAAGGATGAAAGGCAAAGTTAACCAATCTGTAAAAGGACGTAACTGTGCTGCACAGCATGGCGTCCGACGCTCTACCGATACTGCCAATCCACCGCCCGTAAAGGGACGTATATAATGTAGGGATGTAATACAGAAAAGTTTTATAACGTTTGTGTTTACAAGCAGACATTGCCTCGGATTTGATCGTTGGCGTAGAGTATGTCTAGTGCGTGTGTGTGAGAGAGAGAGAGAGAGAGTCTGTGTGTGTTTGTGTGGTGTATATGTGTGTGTGTTTGTGTGTGTGAGTCTGTGTCTGTGTGTGCGTGCGTGTGGTCGCTGTGTGTATATGTAAAATGCATATATCTATGTGTTCTTGTTAAGCGTATAAATATATCTGTGCGTATGTATATATTATATGCATATTTCTATGTTTGCTTATGTCAAATGTGTATATGTGAGTGTTT
>OZ024753.1:40887759-40890259 GCA_964016885.1 Eledone cirrhosa
ATGTGTGAGAGAGAGTGTGTGTGTAATTCTATGTGCACGTATATATATATATATATACGTCTGTGTGCATGCGTGTGTGTGTGTGCATATGTGTGTGTAGGTGTGATTTATATGGTTGTGTATGGAGGTATTTACGACAGGTTTATGTATAATAAACATACAAGAGTCTTGCTATAACATTTTCTAAACTGTAACTATGTCACAGCTGAGTCAACAGCCAAGAGAATGTCAGACAACTGTTTCAGGCGTTTTATCCGTCGTCAGTAACATTTACTCACTCGGTACTGAGACTAAATAGACTAAGGCCTTTGAGGTTTCTGCCTATGAAACATCGGTTGGAAATGCTCAGTTCCAACATATGAAACACATTTTAAATGTGCACTAGAGAGTGAGACAGACGACAATGAGTGATACAAGCTTGCACACATCCAGAAACACACTCAAACACACACACACACATATATATATGTATAATAATAATAATAATAATAATAATAAAGTATATATCCCTTCACGCAAAAAGCGTCCAGGGACACATGTATTGTCCAACCATATGCCAATGTGGTTCAATGGTAGGTTAATAAATTAACGAGCCAGAGCATATATAATCAAGGTTTAGCAAATAAGAAAAAGTTCCAAAATAAATTTCAAAAAATTCACTGTACTCACTGTCCATTTATTTTTGAGACTCGAAACCGATTCGGTAAAGGTAACCATAGTGAGTACAATGAATTTTTTGAAATTTATTTTGAAACTTTTTCTTATTTGCTAAACCTTGATTATATATATATATATATATATATATATATATATAATACATTTAGAAACACACAGATACATGCGGACACACACATATATACATGAATGCATCCGCACCCAACTGTGAGTTAAGGGTGCCAACTTCACCGATGTTGCTCAATGAATGACTGGGACAGACCAATTCAGTTTGAACCAGACTGAACCAGTATCAGAGTTAAAAATACATTATGAAGAGAGAAGAAACATTTAGATATAATTAGTAATAAAATGTATCATACCTAAACTGTTCCTAAATTCCTCGACTACGTAGTTTCGTGGCATAAACAAAAACAATATATCAAAGATATAGAGTCCTTGCGAGGTCTGCCGACTTATCAAGAGGATACCTCATTTTACTAGTCTCAAGAACGCGTCTACACGACGTGAGAAAGAATCCCAAAAGGCGGAGGGGGAGATAGTCACGCGATATAACGGTCGAGAAACAGAGCTAAGCCTCTTATAACCACGAAAAAAATACCACGGAGGCGGAGGGGGTATTCATATCGAGGCCGCAGAAGAGGTAGTGAAGAAGGCGAGAAGTATGAGTAATGGAAGCTTTCCAGTTGTCCCCACACTTCAAAGATTGCTCGACCAGAGGGAGTTATTAATACATTTAGAAACACACAGATACATGCGGACACACACATATATACATGAATGCATCCGCACCCAACTGTGAGTTAAGGGTGCCAACTTCACCGATGTTGCTCAATGAATGACTGGGACAGACCAATTCAGTTTGAACCAGACTGAACCAGTATCAGAGTTAAAAATACATTATGAAGAGAGAAGAAACATTTAGATATAATTAGTAATAAAATGTATCATACCTAAACTGTTCCTAAATTCCTCGACTACGTAGTTTCGTGGCATAAACAAAAACAATATATCAAAGATATAGAGTCCTTGCGAGGTCTGCCGACTTATCAAGAGGATACCTCATTTTACTAGTCTCAAGAACGCGTCTACACGACGTGAGAAAGAATCCCAAAAGGCGGAGGGGGAGATAGTCACGCGATATAACGGTCGAGAAACAGAGCTAAGCCTCTTATAACCACGAAAAAAATACCACGGAGGCGGAGGGGGTATTCATATCGAGGCCGCAGAAGAGGTAGTGAAGAAGGCGAGAAGTATGAGTAATGGAAGCTTTCCAGTTGTCCCCACACTTCAAAGGTTGCTCGACCAGAGGGAGTTATTAATACATTTAGAAACACACAGATACATGCGGACACACACATATATACATGAATGAATCCGCACCCAACTGTGAGTTAAGGGTGCCAACTTCACCGATGTTGCTCAATGAATGACTGGGACAGACCAATTCAGTTTGAACCAGACTGAACCAGTATCAGAGTTAAAAATACATTATGAAGAGAGAAGAAACATTTAGATATAATTAGTAATAAAATGTATCATACCTAAACTGTTCCTAAATTCCTCGACTACGTAGTTTCGTGGCATAAACAAAAACAATATATCAAAGATATAGAGTCCTTGCGAGGTCTGCCGACTTATCAAGAGGATACCTCATTTTACTAGTCTCAAGAACGCGTCTACACGACGTGAGAAAGAATCCCAAAAGGCGGAGGGGGAGATAGTCACGCGATATAACGGTCGAGAAACAGAGCTAAGCCTCTTATAACCACGAAAAAAATACCACGGAGGCGGAGGGGGTATTCATATCGAGGCCGCAGAAGAG
>OZ024753.1:40892759-40895259 GCA_964016885.1 Eledone cirrhosa
TATATATATATATGTATATATATACACACATGTATATATATATATATATATATATATATATATATATATATATATATATATATACACTGGAAAATTGGCAACAGATGCAATTAAAACCAGATACAAGAACAAGGACAAGAGAATATGTGGCGAGATTGTATATAGACGATAAAATTTGTATCATCATATATATAAGAATAAACAAACGCATACACTAGCGAACACATATATGCGCACACACACAGTATACACACACACACACATATATATATATATATATATATATATATATATATATATATATATATATATATATATATATAACATATATATATTTATATATATATATATATATATATAACAAAGGAATTGTGGTAAGGAGCCAGATGGACCATAACGCACCAGAGTACTCAATACTTAGGGTAGTAGATTGGGAAATAGGAAAAAGTATGACCCCGACGGCAGAACTCAAGCCGTTCCGACGGCTACTTCTGAAACGGCTTGAGCTCTGCCGTCAGGGTCATATTTTTTCATATATATATATATATATATATATTTATATGGTTTCTACAGTACTAGAACTGTTTGATTCGGGAGAAACCATCAGAAAGCCTGATGATTTCTCCCGAATGAAACAGTTCTAGTCCTGTAGTAGCCATTTCTAGTCATGTAGTAGCCATTTCTATAGTATTTATACTCTGCTATGTATTGAGTACCTTACTTACTGTGGTTACTCCTCGATTGAACCCGCGATAAACTTATATATATATATATATATATAAAGAATTAGTATATCTACCAACATATGTATACAGATGCATACCTATGTTAGCAAATATATGTTTTGTCTTAGTAACTTTGTGGTTCTATGTTGGTAGATATACTAATTCTTTATAATTAACTCCAAATTATTTGTTGAGCAAAACTTGCCGAAATTACTACTATGATTAATATTAATGGCTAGGCCCTGTCTTAATAGCACCCCCACTCCTCACTGATTAATCTCAGTGTCACGTGATTGATTCTTTTGAATTTGCCACTTGACCAAGTAGGCAGTGAATTTTTCAATGTCTTGGAATCTAGTCCCCGCTCGCTTTTTTCCATCCACTGAATTATTTTTATATAAGTTCCCAGTGTCCTCGCATTGCCTGGAAGCTTAGCTGAGAATAGACTCCCTGATGACGTAAGGCTTCTCTATGGATACGCTCCGTAACCATATTTATCCCCTTACAGAAACTAATTAGTTGGAGTGAAATTTTAGTAAGTCAATTTTCATAACTTTCTTATTTACGTCTTTTATATATATATATATATATATATATATATATATATATATATATATATATATATATATATATATATATATATATATATATATATATATATACATATATACATATATGTATGTGTGTAGTGAGATAGTTAGATATATAGATAGATAGATAAATAGATAGATAGATAGATAGATAGATAGATAGATAGATAGATAGATAGATAGATAGATAGAAGCCCTATGACAGACAAATACCTTGTGTATGTCGTAGTATGCCCCGCCGTTATACATTGAAACGTACGTAGGATTGAAATAATGTTTTAATATATATATATATATATATATAGTAGTCCAGAAATAGCCGTCGAAACGGCTTGAGCTCTGCCCTCGGGGTCATACATTTTCCTCTCTCTCTCTCTCTATATATATATATATATATATATATATATATATATAGACAAAAGTATGACCCCGACGTCAGAGGTCAAGCCGTTTCGACGGCTAATTCTGAACTGAGTCCAGAATTGGCCGTCGAAACGGCTTGAGCTCTGCCGTCGAGGTAATACTTGTTCCTATTACCCACTCTACTACCCTAAGTATTGAGTACTTTGGTGCGTTATGGTCCATCTGGTTCCTTACCACATTTCCTTCGTTATATATATGTATATATATATATATATATAATTATATATATATATATTGAGTCAGGATTGTTTATGTATGTATATATATATACATGTCTATTTATGAGTGTTTGTCTATGAATATATGTATATACCGGTGTATGGGTAAATATGAGAGTTTTCATAAGCATCTCTCAGTTCATAGTAAAATGTCTGTACCAACGTTTGAATGTAGGTTATCATCTGATAATGTAATAACAGTTTCGGCCATCGCCTCACACGTATCAATTAATATTATCTATTAATATTGAGTTCAAATACCGCCGAGGTTAACTTTGCCTTACGGGGTCGATAAAATAAAGTACCAGTAATGTACTGGGATAATTGCTGGCCTTGTGCCTAAATTAGAAACAATTATCTATTAATATTACGGTGGATTGGCAGTATCGGTAGAGAGTCGGACGCCATGCTTTGAAGCATAGAGTTACGTACCTTTATGATATGAGTTCAAATCCCGCCGAGGTTAACTTTGCCTTTCATCCTTAAAATAAAGTACCAGTAATGTACTGGGAAATTGCTGGCCTTGTGCATAAAGTAGAAACAA
>OZ024753.1:40900259-40910259 GCA_964016885.1 Eledone cirrhosa
ATATATATATAACGAAGGAAATGTGGTAAGGAACCAAGTGGACCATAACGCATCAAAGTACTCAATACTTAGGGTAGTAGAGTGGGTAATAGGAACGAGTAGGACCCCGACGGCTGAGATCAAGCCGTTTCGACGACTAATTCTGGACTGAATTAGCCGTCGAAACGGCTTGAGCTCAGCCGTCGGGGTCCTACTCGTTCCTATATATATATGTATATATATGTGTGTGTGTGTGTGTGTCTGTGTGTGTGTGTGCATATAAATATATGCACACACACACACACACACACACACACACATATATATATATATTATAATGATAATGTTAATAATGATTTCTTCTGTAGGAATAAAGCCAGTAATTTTGTCGGAAGGGAAAGTCGATTAAATCGACCCCAGTACATTACTGGTATCGACCCCGTAAGGATGAAAGGCAAAGCTATCCTCGGCGTGATTTTAACTCACCACTAATATATATGTGTGTGTGTATATACATATATGAATGTGTGTGTCCCAGGTTCAATCGGGGGTAACGACAGTTAGTAAGATACTCAATACATTAGTAGTGTAAACATCACATATACATACATATAAATATATATATATACATATATATATACGTGTGTGTGTGTGTTAGTGTGCGTGTGTGTGTGTGCGTGTGTGTGTGTTATACAGGGTTTCCACTTCCCTATACAACGTTGTAACATTTCCATATATATTTTGAAAACATTTGAATTGTTCACTTAAATAATTCACTTTCCATCTACAAAATTGCATTATATTTTCTCTTTGGGTGGTGTAAGGGCGGTGGGTTGGCAGTATCGGTAGAGGATCGGACACCATGTAAGGGCGGTGGATGGGTAGTATCGGTAGAGGGTCGGACACCATGTAAGGGCGGTGGATTGGCAGTATCGGTAGAGGGTCGGACGCCATGTAAGGGCGGTGGATTGGCAGTATCGGTAGAGGGTCGGACGCCATGGTTTCCAGCATAGTCCCTTTACGATCTGAGTTCAAATCCCGCCGAGGTTGACTTTGCCTTTCATCCTTACGGGGTCGATAAAATAAAGTACCAGTAATACACTGGTTAATTCCTGGAATTGTGCCTAAAGTAGAAACAATTATATTTTCTCTTTCTTGGCAACGAAGGTCTTCTCTTGCAATACGCTAAAACTGATGCTGTTGGAAATATCTACAAAACCTTTATAACTCCTTCTTATGTTTCCCAAAGACTTCGTTTCTCTTTCTGTTCTCCTTTCATTGCTTTCTGGGAATTATTGATTTTAGCCTAGTTTTTCTAATATTGTTCTTTTTTAATGATACGTTTTCCTATCAGTATTTTATTTATTTCAACGATATCCCTCTGTTGTTCTTTGTTTTTTTTTGTGTTTTTTGTGTTTTGTTTTTTTGGTCATTGACAATAATAGCTTTTTTTTTTTTTAATATGTACACATATATGTGTTTCTTTGTTTGGCAGAGATAGTGAGAGATGGGCACAGAATATGATTATATGTGTGCGTCTGTGTTTATGTATGTAAGAATGTATGTTGGGGATGTGTTTGTATATTATATATATATGTGTGTGTGTGTGTATGTGTCTATGTGTGTGTGAGTGTGCAAGGTTGTAGATGGGTTGTATCTTTGATCTTTCTACACCCCTAGAGACTAGTTAGATCGATATAATTGAGGATCTATCTAACCTTCTTTAAATTAATGCCTCTTAGAAAAAAACCTGCAGATCACACACACACACACACACACACATGAATATTCATATATATATATATATGTGTGTGTGCGTGTGTAAGTATTTATTGATGCATACATAGTGTGTGTTCATATATAGAGAGAGAGGGGGGAGAGATTCAGTATTGCAGACTCTCTCTCTCCCCTCTCTCTTTCTCCCTACCCCCTCTCTCTCTCTCTCTCTATATATATATATATATACACATATATATATATATAAACATAGATATATATATATACACACACTTATATATATATATATACACACATATATATATATATATATACACACTTATATATATATATGTATATATATATATACACTTATATATATATATATATATACACTTATATATATATACACACACATATATATATATACATATATATATACACTTATATGTATATATATATATATATATATATATATATATATATATATATATATATATATATATATATATATACACCCTTATATATATATATATATATATACACACACACACATATATATATATATACACTTATATATATATATATATATATATATGTGTGTGTGTGTGTGTGTGTGTGTCTGTGTGTGTTCGTGTGTGCCATTGGTCACCCGCTTAGATAACTGAGATAAATCAAAGGTGAAGTAGAATGGCTGATGGTGCCACCGTTGGGCACTGAGAGGAGTCGTTTAGAGGGAGGGGCACTTTCAGAGCCCTGGCTACTTAATTGATTTGAAGTAGGAGTAGTGGTTTGAGTGGAACGAGTAAATGTTGTGTAAGGGTTGTGTTGTCTTAATTAGACAGTAATTAGGTAACTAGATGGGCAAAAAGCAGAGATGACTGTGTAAAAGATTACATCTTAAGGAGAAAGAAAGATGTTAAGAATGTTTGGAGAATCAATGACTTCGATCTGGGATACGAGTGGGTGGAGATACTAAGTGGTAGAGTTAGCTTAGAACTGCAAGCAATTTAAGCACTCTGGATATTGTGGCCGTGTGTATGAAGAGTGAGTTGGGGGTGTGGCTGAAGAGTTCGAAACCTAGAATGAGTTGCATGTGTTGATGTAAGGAGAAGAAGATGACTTCAGAGAGATATTGAGATTAGAATTGATGGCCTAAGTATCCAGCATGAGATAGCCGTTGTATAATTACTGATGGTGGTTGGAGGAGTTTGGTGAGCCACACATGCGGCGGCAGATGAACATCAAAGAAAGAAAGATTTCGTGCGAAAGCAATTTGAAATCTCTAATACTGATATCCAGGTAAGAAACCGAAGAAGAAAGAACTAAGGGTGATATATAATAGAAATAACGAGAGAGAAAGAGTGTGTGTAAAGTGATATAGATAGAACTAGAGAGAGAGGGGGAGAGAGAGAGAGAGAGAGAGAGAGAGAGAGAGAGAGAGAGAGAGAGAGAGAGAGAGAGAGAGAGAGAGAGAGAGTCTGCAGTGCTGAGACCCGTATTTTACATCTCTTTCTCACTATGTAGAGTGAGATCAAGGGAGGTGAGAAACGTGGACACTCTGTTCTGTATAACATCTAACATCACATTTCAGAAAGTATTTAGAATGCAATGTTGGATTAAAGATAAAGATGTACGTTATATTTTTGTCACAAGGAGGAATAAATGATGCATTGATAGATGCAACTGACTGTGGTCGTTGGAGCACTTCGGCTGCCTGATACGGCTTGAGATGCGGGAGTTTCTAAGTCTAAGGCTAAGTTTGTATTGCTTTTGTTATGGTTGTTGTTTAACCACTGACCAGCTCTAATAAAGTAGTCCTATGACAAGAGCATTCCATCCACGCCATCCATTGTTATTTCAGATAATTCATCTCAAATCTACATTGTTCCTCCTTTTTTTAATGATAATCTTTACTATAAGGGGATTGTGGCTGCTATTTCAGATATTCAATTCAACCGAATAGAAGGAATAACCAAATGAGGTTTATTTTTCAACATAATCCCCGGAAAGAAACATTGTAGTTATTAATGCAAGCAAGACTTCACAGCCCTAGCATCAATCCTTCATAAGCTGACCAAGACACTGCCATGGAATGACCAAATGAGGTTTATTTTTCAACATAGTCCCCAGAAGGAAACTATGTAGTTATTAATGAGTGCAAAATTTCACAGCTCTAGCATCACTCCTTCATAGTCAGCCTATGAACCTGTCAGGCCACCCTCGTACATGCTCTTTCTGAGAGAGTATACGTACACGGTGATTACAAAACAGAATCTATACACCTATGTTAGAGGAACGACCGTAAGGGAACTGTAACTTTTAAAACTAATTTTTAGGTTTTTACATTTTTGATTTTTTCAAATAAAACCTATTTTAAAATTATATTATATTTCGTTGGATATTTAGAGATTAATTATTTAGCTCCCTATTCATCGAGTCAGTAGAATGAAATAAGGAACAATGTACGAAGAGGGAGCAGTTTGCGGTTAATGAGGATAAGTCACGTGTCTAAGATGGCGACTTGAGAAATAAGATTCGAAGATGAACACGTGACTATGCGTACTTTATCGATTGAGTGTCCACTGAATACTTTGGTTCCATCATTAAGCTGGTTAGTCATGCTGTGATTCTTGAGTACAATTACATACTCATTGCCCATATACAGACACAGTTGCATACATACACACATACATACATACATACATACATACATACATACATACATACATACATACATACATACATGGTGGCTGCCAACTCGTTTTCGAGTACGGCCACTACTTTATATCCATGTAGGAGAACCCCTACCGAAGCGCTGCATGAGTGTGACTTTTTAGTCCAGCCAGCGACTTGAAAACTCTGGTACAAACACTACACTTGTGACAATTATTGACACATAGTGCTGGGCCCATGGTACCATGTGAGGACAAGTGCAGAGAGATCTCCAGATATAAAGCAATGCCTGTGCCGTGAAGCTTTTATAGTGAGCAAAGGCACTGCACAAAGCCAGTCCCACTCTCTTAACCAAGATGATATTTACCAAAAAGAAGAACAAGTCAACATCATTGGATACCATCAAGGTTGCAGGTGTTATATCAGAGTTTTCCTTCTCCTAGAATTCTGCCTTGACAAAGGCTAAGGGGTCATCTCTCCCGACATACATACATACATACATACATACATACATATATGTAAGTATATTTCCCAATTAGACTTAAACAACATAATAGAACAAAGTACGCTTCATTCTTCACTCCGTATTAGCTGTGATATCTGAATGGATACTCAATGGTAATGAACCAACCACTATCTATATTAAGGACATTAACAACACTACTACTACTAATACTTCATCAGCTAACTGGTACCAGAATATCCAAAGGAATAGGGTTGTTGAGATTTTAATGTCAAGGAGGGCAGTCCGATCAGAAATTAAGAGGTTCAAAGTAAAACCGAAATAAGACAGTGCGTTATTAAAAGAGCAGAATATACCCTCATTAACCAGTATGAATGTATGTTAGCTGGTGGTGGTCATCGTGCTGGTTGTGGTGGTGTTGGTAATGGTGGTCGGGATTTCTAACATTAGACACGAGGCACATGTATAGATAAAAGAAGGGTTTGTTATAACCGACCCGGGATTTCATTGGTAATTATTTCCTCGGGAGTCTTAAATTCAAAGTCTTAGCGGGATTTAACCACAGAACACAAAGACGCTTAATAAAGTATAAGAAAGGCAGCGTCTCTGATGCTTACCCAATGCTGGTTTCTGATTTAGGCACAAGGCCAACAATTTTGGGGGAGAGAAAGTCGTTTAAATCGAAACCAGTGTGTTACTGGTACTTTATTTTATTGACTCCGTAAGGATGAAAGGCAAAGCAAACCTCGGCGGGATTTGAACTCAGACCGTAAAGGGACGTAACTATGCTGTAAAGCATGGCGTCCGACCCTCTACCGAAACTGCCAATCCTCCACCTTATAATGATAATAATAATAATAATAATTGTTTCTACTTTTGGCACAAGGCCAGCAATTATCCCAGTGTATTACTGGTACTTTATTTTATCGACCTCGTAAGGATGAAAGGCAAAGTTAACCTCGGCGGGATTTGAACTCAGAACATAAAGGGCCGTAACTCTTTGCTGCAAAGCATGGCGTCCGACCCTCTACCGATACAGCCAATCCACCGCCCTTTCATCAATAATAATAATAATACTAATAATAACAACGATAACAATTATAATGCTGATATCTATCGTTATTATCAGAGGTATTTCTCTGATGGTGGTGAAAGGTGTGACGAGTTGTGGCTTGTTAGCTAAGAATTGGTGAGAAACTGCTTCGGGGATTCCTTATAATGAACGGTGTAGTTTGAAGTGGTTATTGGGGGGGGGGGGGGCAGGAGGAGAGGGACGGGATGGTGGCAGGGTGTCAGGCAGTATAATAGAACACAATTAGTAAATGAGATGGGAGTGAAGCTAGCCTAGTGTGGTAAGCGGCGGTGGGTTGGGTTTCATCTGATAACTGAAAGGTAGGTGCGTGATTAAGGAGGAAACTTTTTTGTGGATTTTGTGACGTCTCTAACCAAAAGACATTGACGAGCAAGGAGATATGTGTAAAACAATAGAATATATATGTGTATGTGTATCTGAATATATATATATATGTATTTATATGTAAATATATATGTGAATGTGTATTTGTACAGAATATATATATGTGTGTGTGTGTGTGCGTGTGTGTGTTTCTGGCAATAGTATTACAACAATATGACCCTCCCCATGTATAACAATATATATATATATATATATATATATACATATATATATATATATATATATATATATAGAGAGAGAGAGAGAGAGAGAGAGAGAGAGAGAGAGAGAGAGAGAGAGAGATGTTTGTGTGTGTGTAAATAGAATATATATACATATATGTCTATATATATATTTATATATATATATATGAAACAAGAGGCCCCTCTCCACCCCCACCCCCGCCCCCAATCCTTAAGTGCCCTAAATGAAGAATCGGTGTTTCAGCAGATTTTGTGGTAACTGGGTTGCAACAAACCTTCTGTTTTGCATTTACTAACTGGGGCCCAGTTAATGCAAAACATACATCTATTCTACACACACACACACACACACATATATATATATATATATATATATGTATATATATATATATATATATATACATATATGTATATATATATGTGTGTGTGTGTGTGTGTGTGTGTAGAATAGATGTATGTTTTGCATTAACTGGGCCCCAGTTAGTAAATGCAAAACAGAAGGTTTGTTGCAACCCAGTTACCACAAAATCTGCTGAAACAGCGATTCTTCATTTAGGGCACTTAAGGTTTGGGGGCGGGGGTGGGGGTGGAGGGGGGCCTCTTGTTTCATAAAGGTCTCCAAGTAAAAAGCAGAGGATCAATTCTCCCTGGGAAAAGGTCTGTGATGACATTATCCCTCGAAAATTGTCCTGAGATAGATTAATGCATACATAACCCCTTAAATAATTGTTTCTACTTTAGGCACAAGGCCAGCAATTACCCAGTACATTACTGGTACTTTATTTTATCGACCCCAGAGGGTCGTATCTTACGACAGGACTCAGCTGGTTAGTATGGAGTGAGACATGCTTCACTGGTTGACACAAGTTCTTGGGGAAACATTAGATATAGAATTATTAAAACACCTTTAAAAGCCACTGTGGTCACGGTTGAGAAGTGTTAGGTGGTAGATCTATTAGACCTAGCTAAACAACAACAACAGCAACAACATTGCACAAGCTGCTTTGCTGCTGCTATTTCTACTACTACTACTACTACTAATACTACTACTACTACTACTACTACTACTACTACTACTATTATTATTATTACTACTAGTGCCACTACTACTACTAAACTACTACTACTACTACTACTACTACTACTACCGCTATTTTTACTACTACTGCCACTACTACTACTACTACTGCCACTACTACTACTACTACTACTACTACTACTACTACTACTACTACTACTACTACTACTACTACTACTACTGCTGCTACTACGATTCCTGTAATACAGCAGCGATGATGATGACACTCTAGTAGTTCTAATGTTGATGATTATGAGATATTGAGTGGTCTTAAGAAGAAATGTGGTAGCAGAGGGGAGTGGGGAGATGGAGGGGAGTGGGGAGAGGGAGGGGAGAGGAAAGAAGAGATATAGAGAGATAGAGAGAGAGGTAGAGATAGAGGGTTGGGAGAGAGAGAGGGAGAGATAGAGGGTTGGGAGACAGATAGAGGGTTGGGAGAGAGAGAGAGAGAGTGGGAGACATAGGGAGAGAGAGGAAAAAATATAGAGATAGAAAGAGAGGGGGGAGATAGAGGGAGAGAGAGAGGGGGAGAGAGAGTGGGGGGAGCGAGAGAGAGAGAGGGAGAGAAATGAAACAAAGACATCGTTGATAGAAGGTGAAGTATGTAGGAGTGGAAGAAAAGGTGAGGAGATGAAAGGAAGGTGACGACAGGGAAAATAAGGGGAAAGGAAAGGTGAAAGGGAAGGAAAGAAGAGCAGAAAAGGGGTTAGGTGGGTCTTGGAGAAGAAAGTAAGAAGAAGGAGAATTAAGAAAAACTGAGGTAAGAATTTAAAAAATATATATAATCCCCCTTCCCACCCCCTCCAATAAAACAAACAAAAAAAGACGAAGAACAGGAAAAGATGACAAGAAAAAGAGACAAAAAATAAGTAAAAATGATGGAAAATAAACAAAAGATAAATTAATGAATAAATAAATAAATAAGTAAATAAATATATAAAAGACGAAAGTGGAACAATAGACAGAAAAACGTAGTAGTAGCAGCAGCAGTAGTAGTGGTGATGCTCGTGGTGACTGTAGTAGCTGTAGTGGTGGTACCAGCATTTTAAAACTTTGATTTTGAAAGTAGGTTTATAATAATCAATTTTCATTACACTTTTGTAGATGTCTCGGTGGCCAAGTTGGAGGAATCATAGACGGAGGTGATCCTGTTCTGAAGTTCGATCCTGGTCGGGAGTAGAGTTCCGATAAATTTTTTCAGTTTTTTTCTGTTGGTTGTAAAATAAAAACTGAAAAAGGTTACATGTATCTCTTTACCAGGATTGAACCCAAGACCAGGATCTCCACCGTCTCTAGTAACTACCACTAGGCCACAGAGACAACTACAAAAATCTACTGAAAATTCATACTTATAAACCTTCTTTCAAAATTTTCAATACAAAATGATGTGGTTTCGTTCATGTCTTTCTTAATTTTATTGCACCTACTTAAGGTCGACTTCTAAATCATTTGGATGTTCTATAAACTACATCCTCGTTTTGGTTCTCATCTATTTAGACTATTTAAGCCTGAAATCCATGTTTCATTTCTGTCGCACCTCATTTACCGCCCCCTCTCTCTTTCACGTAACGGGTGATGCAGGGCACGTTATTTCACGTTGCTCCAGTTCACTCAGCTGTATAAATCATTTGCGTCTCTGGTACCAAGTTTCATCTTTTCGGTGTCGATAAAATTAAGTACCAATAACGTATTGGGTTCGATTTGGTCGACATTCCCCTCCATCTAAATTGTAAGCCTAGTGACTCAATCAGAAACCGTTATTAAGCATATCTCAAAAGCCGCGCTTTCCGCTACAATGAGGCAGGTGTTTGCAGGTGGAAATAAAATTCAGATCACAAAGAGTCGGAACATAAGCAAGTAAGCCGGGACAAGCATTCGACGTTCTAATAATTTCACCAATCTACAAACATTTACTGATATTTCATTTCTATTTTTGATAATTTTTCTCCCAGAAACGATGAAGCAAGTTTATCCTGTTTGGAATTAGAACTCAAAGAGCAGAGAGTCGGAAGAAATATCGCAAACCCTTTATACCAGACACCTAACCAGCTCTGCCAATTTTCTGCCGTTGCACAATACTCTCTTCTTCTTCATACATTCAAGTCCTTTACCAACCTCCCACTCCCCATATTGTTTTCAGATATTTATTTACTCATTTATAAACTTATTTATTTATTTATTTATGATCAGTATTTTTTTTTTCTTTCGTTTCTTCTTCTTCTTCTTCTTCTTCTTCTTCTTCTTCTTCTTCTTCTTCTTCTTCTTCTTCTTCTTCTTCTTCTTCTTCTTCTTCTTCTTTTCTTCTTCTTCTTCTTCTTCTTCTTCTTTTTCTTCTTCTTCTTCTTCTTCTTCTTCTTCTTCTTCTTCTTCTTCTTCTTTTTCTTCTTTTTTTCTTCTTCTTTTTCTTCTTCTTCTTCTTCTTCTTCTTC
>OZ024753.1:40927759-40930259 GCA_964016885.1 Eledone cirrhosa
GGTTTTGGTGGCGGTGATGGTGGTGTTGGTGATGGTGTTGGTGGTATTGGTGGTGGTGTTGGTGGTATTGGTGGTGGTGTTGGTGGTATTGGTGGTAGTGGTGTTGGTGATGGTATTGGTGGTGTTGGTGTTGGTGATGGTATTGGTGATGGTGGTGATGGTGGTGATGGTGGTGATGGTGGTGATGTTGGTGGTGGTGTTGGTGGTATTGGTGGTGGTGTTGGTGATGGTATTGGTGGTAGTGATGTTGATAATGGTATTGGTGGTGGTGGTGGTGGTGGTGGTGTTGGTGATGGTTTTGGTGGTAGTGATGTTGATGATGGTATTGGTGGTGGTGGTGGTGGTGTTGGTGATGGTTTTGGTGGTAGTGATGTTGATGATGGTATTGGTGGTGGTGGTGGTGGTGTTGGTGATGGTTTTGGTGGTAGTGATGTTGATGGTATTGGTGGTGGTGGTGTTGGTGACTGTATTGGTGGTAGTGGTGTTGGTGGTGGTATCGTTGGTGGAGTTGGTGTTGGTGATGGTATTGGTGGTAGTGGTGTTGGTGATGGTATTGGTGATGGTGGTGTTGGTGATGGTATTGGTAATGGTGATGTTGGTGATGATATTTGTGGTGGTGATGATGGTATTGACGATGGTATTGCTGGTGGTGGTGTTAGTGGTGTCCTTGGTAGTGAATGGCAGTAGTGGAAATGGTGGTGATAATAGTAATGCTGGTGGTATGGTGGTAGAGGTTGTAGTAGTAGAGCTTTTTGAGGTAATAGTAATGCTGGTGGTATGGTGGTAGAGGTTGTAGTAGTAGAGCTTTTTGAGGTAATAGTAATGCTGGTGGTATGGTGGTAGAGGTTGTAGTAGTAGAGCTTTTTGAGGTAATAGTAATGCTGGTGGTATGGTGGTAGAGGTTGTAGTAGTAGAGCTTTTTGAGGTAATAGTAATGCTGGTGGTATGGTGGTAGAGGTTGTAGTAGTAGAGCTTTGTGAGGTAATAGTAATGCTGGTGGTATGGTGGTAGAGGTTGTAGTAGTAGAGCTTTTTGAGGTAATAGTAATGCTGGTGGTATGGTGGTAGAGGTTGTAGTAGTAGAGCTTTTTGAGGTAATAGTAATGCTGGTGGTATGGTGGTAGAGGTTGTAGTAGTAGAGCTTTTTGAGGTAATAGTAATGCTGGTGGTATGGTGGTAGAGGTTGTAGTAGTAGAGCTTTTTGAGGTAATAGTAATGCTGGTGGTATGGTGGTAGAGGTTGTAGTAGTAGAGCTTTTTGAGGTAATAGTAATGCTGGTGGTATGGTGGTAGAGGTTGTAGTAGTAGAGCTTTTTGAGGTAATAGTAATGCTGGTGGTATGGTGGTAGAGGTTGTAGTAGTAGAGCTTTTTGAGGTAATAGTAATGCTGGTGGTATGGTGGTAAAGGTTGTAGTAGTAGAGCTTTTTGAGGTAATAGTAATGCTGGTGGTATGGAGGTAGAGGTTGTAGTAGTAGAGCTTTTTGAGGTAATAGTAATGCTGGTGGTATGGTGGTAAAGGTTGTAGTAGTAGAGCTTTTTGAGGTAATAGTAATGCTGGTGGTATGGTGGTAGAGGTTGTAGTAGTAGAGCTTTTTGAGGTAATAGTAATGCTGGTGGTATGGTGGTAGAGGTTGTAGTAGTAGAGCTTTTTGAGGTAATAGTAATGCTGGTGGTATGGTGGTAGAGGTTGTAGTAGTAGAGCTTTTTGAGGTAATAGTAATGCTGGTGGTATGGTGGTAGAGGTTGTAGTAGTAGAGCTTTTTGAGGTAATAGTAATGCTGGTGGTATGGTGGTAAAGGTTGTAGTAGTAGAGCTTTTTGAGGTAATAGTAATGCTGGTGGTATGGAGGTAAAGGTTGTAGTAGTAGAGCTTTGTGAGGTAATAGTAATGCTGGTGGTATGGTGGTAAAGGTTGTAGTAGTAGAGCTTTGTGAGGTAATAGTAATGCTGGTGGTATGGTGGTAAAGGTTGTAGTAGTAGAGGTAATAGTAATTGAGGTGGTATGGAGGTAAAGGTTGTAGTAGTAGAGGTAATAGTAATTAAGGTGGTATGGAGGTAAAGGTGCTGTTCTTGGAGGTTGCCGTAATGGAAGTTGTGATGGCAATAATTGTTTCTACTTTAGGCACAAGGCCAGCAAATACCCCCAGTGCATTACTGGTACTTTATTTTATCGACCTCCCGTAAGGATGAAAGACAAAGTTAACCTCGGCGGGATTTGAAGTCAGTCCGTAAAGTGACGTAACTCTGTGCTGCAAAGTATGGCGTCCAACCCTCTACCGATACTGCCAATAATGAGTATGGTGGTGGTGGTGGTGGTGGTGGTGGTGGCAATGGTAGTTATAAGGAGAGGTAGTAGAAGAGGTAATGGTGGGGAGGTAGTGATGGTATGGTGGTGGTGGTGGTGGTGGTGTCGATGGTAGTTATAAGGAGAAGTAGTAGAGGTAAGGGTGGGGAGGTAGTGATGGTATGGTGTGGTGGTGGTGGTGGTGTCCATGGTAGTTA
>OZ024753.1:40967759-40970259 GCA_964016885.1 Eledone cirrhosa
TGCTCTGCAGTCAACACATCAATATACGTCATTCTACCTTCATTCAGTCACCCTACCCCTCACTCACTCTCTCACACCCTACCGTCACACACTGGCACACACACACACACACACTCACACACACACACTGGCACACACACACACATACTCACATTCAAACATACATGTACACACACATACATACATATGCAGTATTGTGACCCAACGCACATACACTGGTACACACACACACACACACTGGCATACACACACACACACACTCACACTCACACATTCGCACATACATACATACATACATACATACATACATACATACATACATACATACATACATACATACATACATACATATGCAGTATTGCTCCAGTTTAACAATATAATAGTGATGTGTGACTATGTATATCTGTCTAACTATCGTTCCCTTCTGCCAGACTCTGAATAATCTCTCTCTCTCTCCCCCTCTCTCTCTCTCTCTCTCTCTCTCTCTCTCTCTCTCTCTCTCTCTCTCTCTCTCTCTCTCGCTTTCTCTCTTTAAATATTTACACATTAACACATTAACACACTCAACACCACAAACAATAATACATGTCTCACTCTCAAATATATATCTAGCTGTCGAAACGGCCGGAGCTCAGCCGTCGGGGTTCTGACTTTTTTCCTATTGTCCACTCTACTGCCCAAAGTATCGAGTACTCTGGTGCGTTATGGTCCACCTGGTTCCTTACCACACTTCCTTCGTTATATATATATATATATGTATATGTATATATATATATATATATATATATATATATATATATATATATATATATATATATATATATATATATATATATATATATATATATATATATATATATATATATGGGAGAGGAAATAGTATATATTTTATCTTGTGATTCTATAGACATGTTTTATGATATATATATGGGTGTGTGTGTGTATATATATATATATATATATATATATATATATATATATATATATCCGGGAGCTTCCAACAGTAATGGTTGCATTCTTTAAGGGTATGTCAATATTTATTTATAAAACTGATCTATATTATATTTTATCTGATGAAAGCACACCATAATTTAACTTGGTGTCCTTGAAATATGTATAATGAAATAAATATGGTTTTATAAATATAGTTTCCATTTGTTAATATCGTATTTTTACTCCAAATATTTGTTGAGTGCTTTCTATCAGTTATAAAAATATTTGCTTGTTGTATCCCCAATAATTTAAATAGAACTTTTACATATATATATATATATATATATTTATTAAAATAACAGATTAAAGTTTAAGCAAGAATATATATATATATATATCGTTTTTCTTTATATATCTGTGTGTGTACGTAGGATTATATAATCTTATACATATATAAATTTATATACAACACTTCCTAACAGAGGAAACAAACGTTAAATAAAGATAATATGTGTGCGTGTGTGTGTGTGTGTGTTTGTGTGTGTGTGTGTGTGTGTGTGTATGTGTGTGTGTGTGTGTGTGTGCGTGCGCGTGTGTGTGTGTGTGTGTGTGGTCAATATATCGACTTCATTAAAATGAGAAGTATTAGCAGCAGTCTTCGTAATTATTCATTACATATCAATACTCAGTTATGCACCATTCTATAAAGAGCCATATATATATATATATGGAACAGTACAAACGGCGTGCTGCACTTAAATCAGCCTTAATTGATTATTGTGATGCAAGCCCCATGCTATGACATAATTAGTTATTTAATTGACATTTCTTTCGGGTTCTATATTCTGTAGAGAATTTGGGGAAAGTTTATTCCACTGACCTTCAGTGCCAGTTAAATACTGAGGTCGATTTAAGGGGTAAACACGCAATTATAACGGGGGAAAATGTTTAATAAATAAGAAAATATACATATATATATATATGTATAGATAGATAGATAGATACATAGAAGAATGGATGGATGGAAGGCTAGCTAGGTAGGCAGATAGATAAACAGACAGATAGCAAAATTGCAAAACTTGTGCTTAAACGAGAAACCTTTGATTGACTCTCTATGGAGAATTTGGGCAAGGCTTTTTCGACAGACTTTCAGCAAATGAGCATGGCAGCATGGCAGCATGGCAGCATGGCAGCATGACAGCATGGCAGCATGGCAGCATGGTAGTTAATACCAACAAATATAGACAGATGTGTGGAGTTTCGTGTTCCTCTATTGACGAGATAATGCATTTTTGGTAAGCCTAAATGATAACAAACAAGACATTTTCCCCCCGAGCGCTTGACATATGGACGGAGCAAGACTTCACTTGTATGCCATTTGAAGAAGTTTCTCAATTTAATAGTGAATTCGCAATAATGCTGTTTGACACAAACACGAATAGTGTTGATAACCATGACAACGACGATGATGATGATTGTAATCATATTTTTTTTCATTTCATTCTACCAATCAATCTATCTGTATAAAACCCCCCTCTCTATCTCTCTATCTCTATCTATCTATCTT
>OZ024753.1:40975259-40980259 GCA_964016885.1 Eledone cirrhosa
TTATTTGTGTGAATGCGTGTATGTTTATGTGTGTGTGTATGCGTGTTTGTGCGTGTATATATGTGCGCATGTTTGTGGGTATGCGTGCATGTGTGAATGTATGTGTGTGTGTATGCATGTGTATGTATGTATGTGTGTATGTATGTGTGTGTATGTATGTGTGTTTATGTGTGGGGGTGGGCATAAGCTCTCACTCACATTCAACCATTCAATCACACACTATCTCCATGTTAAAACTACCATGACAACCAAAATCCAATGCTATTAAAGCTGGCAGTTAGCTCCCATCAAAAATCCTAACTGGAAACCCTGCCAATCTGTCACGCTTCTCCCCCTTTTCCTTCTCTCTTTCTCCTTTTCCTTCTCTCTCTCTCTCTCTCTCTCTCTCTCTCTCTCTCTCTCTCTCTCTCTCTCTCTCTCTCTCTCGTTCATACTCACTCTCTCTCTCACTCACTGAACACCTCACCTTAGCTTCTTCATCATCCATCAGTAACATTTATCCTCCCCCATCCCACTTCTTTTTAAAGTCCATCTCACTTCTGTTTCATTCTACTCTTCATCTCCCTTCCCCTTCTCCTCCCCCCTTCCCCTTCTCCCTTCCCCTTTCTCTTCGTTTCTATCCTCATTATTTCCCCCGCTATTTTCCACCATCACCATCATCATCACCATCAGCCTCAACAGAACAATTTTCACCATCATCATCACCATCATCATCATCACCATCATCATCATCACCATCATCATCACCACCATTACCATCTCCTTCAGCAGCGTCATTAAGCCATCACCATCATCATCACCAACACCATCGCCATCACCACCATCATCGCCATCACCACCATCATCGCCATCACCAACACCATCGCCATCACCACCATCATCATCACCATCTCCTTCACCCTCAACAGCATCAGTAGAACAATTTTCACCATCACCAGCATCATTTAACCATCACCAGTTAGTCTCCTCCTCCTCCTCCCCTAACCTTCCCCCCCCCCCCCTTCATCTTACTCTTGCACCATTATCCCACTTCATCACTTGCAGGTACCAGTCACCCAAGCAGGCAGACAGCCATACAGACATGCAGGCGGACAGACGTGCAGACAGACATACACAGACTTGGAGACACACAGACAAATATGTAGACTGACAGACAGGCAGACAGACAAGCTGGCAGAGAATCGGGGAGTTAACTTCGGCCATGAACATCACTACCACCAACCACCACCAACACCACCATCAAACACTACCACCGCCACCACCACTACCACTACCACCACCAACACCAACCACCACTACCACCATCAACACCACCATCAACACCACCACCACCGCCACCACCACTAACCACTACCGCCACCACCCTCTACCACCACCACCACTATTAGGTTCTACTATTATACTATTACCATAACCGACCCCTCGACCAATACCCACAACAATAACAACACCAACACCACCAACAACAACAACAACACCATCACCAACACTACAATTATGATCCCCACCAGCGCCACTACCACAACACCACCAGCAGCACCAGCACCACCACCACCACCACAAATAAGATCCCTCACCACCACCACCACCACCATCACCACCACCACCAGCACAGCACCAGCACCCACCACCACCACCACCACCACCACCACCACCAGCATCACCACCCCACCAGCGCTACCACTACCACCACCACCACCACCACCAGTACCACCACCAGCACCACCACCCCGCCAGCGCTACCACCACCACCACCACCACCACAAATAAGATCCTTCCAACCACCACCACCACCACTACCATCACCAGCACCACCACCACACCAGCGCTACCACTACCACCACCATCATCACCACCACCACCACAAATAAGATCCTTACCACCACCACCACCACCACCACTACCATCACCAGCACTACCACCCAATCAGCGCTACCACTACCACCACCATCATCACCACCAACACCACCATTCTGACAATCATCGCTAATTCAACCAACTTTGCTTGCTCTCTAAGCCTGCCAACAAGCTTGCCGTTTCAGTCAGCACGCCCGCTTGCTTTGTCACGCATCATCAGTCAGTCTTTGCTTTAGGTTTAGCATAGCACTGTTCCTTCATCATCCTTCACCCATCACACACATACACACACACACATACATACACACACACACAGAGACACACACACACACTGACACCACTGACACATACACACACATACAAAATACACAGAGACATACACAATCATACATACACACATACAGACACACGCACGTAAAATACACAAGCACGTGCCAGCGAGCGAGTCTATATGTAGTCAATTGATCTGCTAGACATAGCAGTCGAACTTGCCACAAATCACATTTTACTATAGTAAGATTTAAAAAAGACACATTGTGCCACAGAAAGTCCTAACTGATCTCAACTGGAACGTGTTTGATCGTATCTGATGACAAGCAATCATACAACAACACTAACGATCAACCATACACAAACTCAATTACATACACATACACACACACAAAAACATACACATACACACATACACACATACACACTCTGCTTAAATACAAAACGCTGTCTGAAGATGTCATGCCAGCCTAAATTTCGATTATGTAACAACGACGTGGTGGCGTTACAGAAATGTGCATAACAAAAATAAGTTTAATTATGTAATAACACTATCCTTTCTGAACATTCATTCGTATATACACTGGAGCGGTGCTGTACAATTTATTTCCATCTCCGGTGTGTATATGACCAACTTATTATTCATAGTCAATCAACGCTGATGCTTCTCAGTTTCAAATGCAAATATATATATGTGTGTGTGTGTGTGTGTGTGTGTATGTGTCAGTGTGTGCGAGAGAGAGAGGGGGGAGAGGAAGAAAGAAAGAAGGGGATATATATCGACAATTGATCGATTTTCGTCAAATCGGACCGAGGTTTCAATGTTTCCGTCGGAACTCCAGGTATAAGGAGCAACGTGAAATAGAGTGTTTTCCTCAAGGACATAACATATTACCCGGTCCAGGAATCGAACTCACAACCTCACGATTTCAAATCAAATTCTCTTACCACTCAGCCACGCGCCTTCATGTATATATATATATATATATATATATATATATAATATATATTTTAATTATATAATATATATATATGTATATATTTATATATATATATATATATATAATATATATATGTATATATTTATATATATATACATTTAACTATATAATATATATATATATATATATATATTTGTGAGTCTGTGTGTATATATATATATATATATATAATCACACATATTAAACACGCACACATTATATGCACATAAACACCAGCATATATATATATATATATATATATATATATATATATATATATATATATATATATATATATATATACATATATATATATATTATATATATAATAAATGTATATATATATATATGTATGTATATATATATATATATGTATATAATAAATGTATATATATATGTATATATATATATATATATATATATATATATATATATATATATATATATATATATATATATATATATATGTATATATATATATATATATATATATATAACCAGCCAGGTGATCAAGTAATTAATAGTTATTCACGTAAGATTTATGGCAGCTTTATAGGAACATTTGGTTTTGATCTTGTATTGTTACAGTCTAAACTGACAGTTAAAATAACACGTTTTGTTGTTAGTCTTTTTACTCACACACATACATATATATATATATATATATATATATATATATATATGTGTGTGTGTGTGTGTGTGTGTGTGTGTGTGTGTGTGTGTGTGTGTGTGTTAGTGCGTGTGAGTACGTGTGTGTGTGTGTTTAAGTGGTTAAATGTGTATGTGTGTGAGAGAAAGAGAGAATGAGTTTTTTATATATATATATATTTAAAAGAATAGAGGTGTATATATATATATATGTTTGTGTATGTATGTATCTATGTGTACGTGTGTGTTTAAGTGTGTATGTGTATGTGTGTGTGAGAGAGGGAGAATGAGTTTTCTTTTTAATCATATATATATATATATATATATATATATGTGTCTGTGTATGTATCTATGTGTGTGTTAAGTGTATGTGTGAGAGAGAGAGAATGAGTGAGTTTTTTTTAGTCATATATATATATATATATGTGTGTGTGTGTGTGTATATATATATATATATATATGTGTGTGTGTGTACATATGTGTATGTGTAAGAGAAAGAAAAAGAGTGACTATTCATTTTTACTCATATATATATGTGTGTGTGTGTGTGCATATGTGTGTGTTCATATGTGCGTGTGTGTATGTGTGAGAGACAGATAGTGAATGAAAGAGAGAGAGAGCGAGAGAGAGAGAGAGAGAGAGAGAGAGTGAGAGAGAGAGAGAGAGGGGGTGTGAGAGAGAGAACAGAAAATTCACATTTATAGATTTATATTCATTTTTTTATTCTCTATTATCAATTTATTATATATTTATTTTAGATTTTCTCTCACTCTATTTTAATATTATTCCTAAGTAGGTTTATAATTTCTAAAAACACCTCTGGTCACTTCGAGGTTACAGTTACACAATTCACTAGTTTTTTTCCTGGCGTTAAGCCGCCCACCACCACCACCACCACCTCCACCTTCTGATGTCCATTACTTCAAAAGACTCGCGTCACCCCCACCTCTACTTACTAATTGCAGCCTGTCTATATAAACAGTGTTAGTTACCTGAGAATATTGATTAATTTTGGATTATCTTTCAGCCAACTATTTAGCTACATACAGTTCTAGACCTGTAGAAGTCATTTCTATAATAAATCTGTTGTTTACACTCTACTAATGTATTGAGTACCTCACCTACTGTGGTTACCCCCGATTGAACCCGGGATTCATATCTCTCTCTCTCTCTCTCTCTCTCCTCTCTCTCTCTCTCTCTCTCTCTCTCTCTCTCTCTCTCTCTCTCTCTCTCTCTCTCTCTCTC
>OZ024753.1:40990259-40992759 GCA_964016885.1 Eledone cirrhosa
TAGCAGTAGTAGTAGTAGTAGTAGTAGCAGTAGCAGCAGCAGCAACAGCAGTAGTAGTAGTAGTAGTAGTAGTAGTAGTAGTAGTAGTAGCAGCAGCAGCAGCAGCAGCAGTAGTAGTAGTAGTAGTAGTAGTAGCAGCAGCAGTAGTAGTAGTAGTGTAACTACGTCATAACAAAGTACTCCATTTACTCTCTCCTGTCTATCCTCTCACCACCACTATCATCCCACCCTCTCCGCCATTGCTGTTAGCCAACTTCGTGTCAGCCGTAGTATTTCCTGGCACCTCTAAGAAGTGTGCAGTCGTTCTTCAAATTATAGGGTTTTACCAACGCTCCCGTGCCAAGTAACGTGATGCCGGGAGTCCTCTCACTGTTTTCTTGGAGGCCAATTTCAATTTTCTTTCATTGGGACTCATATATAAAAATATATATATATATATATACGATATTAAATAAATGGAAATTATATTTATAAAACCATATTTATTTCATTATATATATTTCAGGGATATCATATTTAAAATATGTTATGCCTTCTTCAGACAAAATACAATATAAACAGTCTTATAAATAGATAGATTCGACATACCTTTCAACTTCGACTTGCATTTGAAAAGTTGATTTGATTTATTTAATATCGTAAATATACTCCAAATACTTGTTGAGTGCTTTTATATCAGTTATAAATATTTACTCGTTGTAACCCAACAATTTAAATAAAACTTTGCATATATATATATATATATATATACGATATTAACAAATGGAAACTATATTTATAAAACCATATTTATTTCATTATACATATTTCAAGGACACCAAGTTAAATTATGGTGTGCTTTCATCAGACAAAATATAATATAGATCAGTTTTATAAATTAATATTGACATACCCTTAAAAAATGCATTTATAAATTATTTATAAAACTGATCTATATTATATTTTGTCTGATGAAAGCACACCATAATTTAACTTGGTGTCCTTGAAATATGTATAATGAAATAAATATGGTTTTATAAATATAGTTTCCATTTGTTAATATCGTATGTTTACTCCAAATACTTGTTGAGTGCTTTATATCAGTTATAAAAATATTTGCTTGTTGTATCCCAACAATTTAAATAGAACTTTTGTATATATATATATATATGAGTCCCTGTTTCATTTGTTCATTTGGGGGTAACAACAGTTAGTAAGGTACTCAATATATTAGTAGAATGTAAACATCAATTTTAATATAGAAATGGGCAGTATCGGTAGAGGGTCGGACGCCATGCTTTGCAGCAAAGAGTTACGGCCCTTGCCATTCTGAGTTCGAATCCCGCCGAAGTTAACTTTGCCTTTCATCCTTACGGGGTCGATAAAATAAAGTACCAGTAATACACTGGGATAAGTGCTGGGCTTCTGTCCAAAAGTAGAAACAATTATATTGTATGATAGGAAGTATCGGTGGAGCGTCAGACGCCATGCTTTGTAGACATAGAGTTATGGCCCTTTATGATCTGAATTCAAATCCCACCGAGGTTAACTATGCCTTTCATCCTTACGGGGCTGAAAAATAAAGTACCAGTCAAGCCCCTGAGGTCGATTTAATCGAATTTCTCCTTCCCCAAAATTGCTGACCTTGTGCCACCAAAAGTAGAAACAATTATATTATATAAAGTACCAGTAATACACTGGTATAATTGCTGGCCTTGTGCCTAACGTAGAAACAATTATATTAGGACAGTGTGTCCACTCCAACTATTGGTTAAATAGCCTCACCAACCCGCAATTAGCCAAGCCTGGTGAGTACGGTTACATCCTTGATGTGACCAATACTAAACTGAAATTGGTGGAGGTCAACCAGGGAGGGTCCCTCCGACAGGAGTGAGAAGGGCCTGGATTGGATTAGATATATATACCCCGTCACCAACCTGCAATTGACCAAAAGGGGTCACATACATATATAGGCTGCATATTTACATACATATACACATAAAATCCAGAGCTTGTAAGCAATGCACACACACACACTTGCGTACACTGAAACACATACACATTTGCGCACACTGAAGGACATACACGTTTGCGCAGACACGCACACATAATAAGGCTCACACACATACATACACACAGAAAAACACAGAACAGCACACACACACACACACACACACACAAACACACACACACACACACACACACACACACACACACTCAATTATTCGTTGTGTTTCAAATAAAAGCTCATATAACAGCAAATACGAGAGACATAATAGAAACTCTTTAACGACTATATCATTAACTGCGGAGCTTAACTGTTGTTTGGTGGCGGCTGAGGGGGCGTAGTGGATGGCGGAGATTGTGACTGTGAGGACGGGAGTGGTGGTAGTGGTGGTGGTGGTGGTGGTGGTGTGGTGGTGGAAGGGAAGGTGGTGGTGGGAGGGAAGGTGGTGGTGGAAGTGGCGGTGGTGGTGTGGTGGTGGAAGGGAAGGTGGTGGTGGTGGTGGTGGTGGTGGTG
>OZ024753.1:41000259-41007759 GCA_964016885.1 Eledone cirrhosa
CTACTACTGCTGCTACTGCTGCTGCTGCTGCTGCTGCTACTACTACTACTTTTATCTACTACTACATCTGCCATTACAACTACCAACATTACTACTACTACTACTACTACTACTACTACTACTACTACTACTACTACTACTACTACATCTGCTACTACTACTACATCTATTACAACTAACACCAACACTACTACTACTACCACTGCTACTACTACTACATCTGCTATTACAACTACCACCACTACTACTACCACCACCACCACTACTACTACTGCTACTACATCAGTGCAAATATAGGCGAAAGAAACCAAATAACCCAGAATTTAAATTCTAAAATAATTGTTTCTACTTTTGGCACAAGGCCAGCAAATACTCAGTACATTACTGGTACTTTATTTTATCGACCCTGTAAGGATGAAAGGCAAAGTTAACCTCGGCGGGATTTAAATTCTAAAATAATGTAGGAAAATAAGAAAATATAGTTAAATAAAATTTAGAATTTGAAATCTTGCTAAATGGGGCTAAAAGCATTTTATTATCAAATAATTGTGACAGAATTCCTTCTGTCGATTTTTGTAAAAAAGAAAATTTATATCACAGAATTAGAATAGCAAAACTCTGGCAGAAATACTCCTGTCGAAACTACAAAGAAAATTATAAATAAAGAGAAAATTATATATATATATATATCATATTTGTTATTTCTGTTTACACCTTTTACATATATATATGATGATTTCTAAAGAATGAAACAGTTCTAGTCCTGTAGAATCTCATCTATATTAAAACTTTTATACTCTGCAATGTATTGAGTACCTTACTTACTGTGGTTACCTCCGATTCAACCCGGAATAACGTATATATATATATATATATATATATATATATATATATATATATATATATATATGTATATATATGTATATATATATATATATATAAAGGAGCTCTTAAGAGTCAATGGCCATCCAAAATCCGGGAGAGATGACCCCTTAGCCTTTGTCAAGGCAGAATTCTAGGAGAAGGAAAACTCTGATATAACACCTGCAACCCTGATGGTATCCAATGATGTTGACTTGTTCTTCTTTTTGGTAAATATCATCTTGGTTAAGAGAGTGGGACTGGCTTTGTGCAGTGCCTTTGCTCACTATAAAAGCTTCACGGCACAGGCATTGCTTTATATCTGGAGATCTCTCTGCACTTGTCGTCACATGGTACCATGGGCCCAGCACTATGTGTCAATAATTGTCACAAGTGTAGTGTTTGTACCAGAGTTTTCAAGTCACTGGCTGGACTAAAAAGTCACACTCGTTCAGCGCATCGGTAGGGGTTCTCCTACATGGATATAAAGTAGTGGCCGTACTCGAAAACGAGTTGGCAGCCACCATATATATATATATGTGTGTGTGTGTGTGTGTGTGTGTGTGTGTGTGTGTGTATGTACATATTTATATATGCATGTATATATATATATATATAAACACACACACACACACATATATATACATATATATATAGTGAGAAAGAGATAGAGCGAGGGAGAGAGAAATATATTTAGAAACATTTTTGCTACTGTTATTGTTGTTGCTGTCTATAAATGTTTTATTTGTTTCTTTAACTATTATTTTTGTGTATTTTTTTATATTATATATTTATTTATTTATATATTTATTTATGTATTTACGTATTTATTTGTCGGGAAAGCCTTTTGGATATGAATGAGGTTAGCACTGGTTTTTCTTGCTCTGTAATTCGATTTAATGTGTCGAAGGCGTCACCTTTGAATCTCTTGTAAAAGAGAAGTGTGACATATAAAAAAAAATCGAGCGAGCTTGATCTCTCTCTCTCTCTCTATATATATATATATATATATATA
The DNA here is from genome assembly GCA_964016885.1 of Eledone cirrhosa. Lineage (NCBI taxonomy): Eukaryota > Metazoa > Mollusca > Cephalopoda > Octopoda > Eledonidae > Eledone > Eledone cirrhosa. The sequence continues at coordinate 41,002,136 of OZ024753.1, forward strand.
TATATATAATATATATATATATATATATATATATATATATATATATATATATATATACACACACACACATATATATATGTATACATATATATATATATATATATATATATATATATAAGGGAGAGGTGGGAAGCCAAAGAACGAGGAGAAGAGAAGGCGATGAAAGGGGGGGGGGCGAATGGCGGAATTAACATTTATTTTCCGTGAAATCGTGTTGGTTGTATTTCGTCATTACAACTATTACCCCTCACCCATCCCCACCCCACCAAAAAAAAGTTGATCAGGAAAGATAAACACATTAATTAATCAAATTAATGATACAATTTTATTTCTATATTTAAGTAATTTTCTCCAATCTTTAGAATCTAAAGCCTTTGGTAATGTTGCAGTCTCTGTACATATGTGTGCCTGGCTGTTTTTATTATTTTGTTTGTGTCTTCGTCGCCTTTCGTTATTTATTTATCTATCTCAAGGTTTTCTTGTATTAGCTCCTCTACCACTCCTTTAGCTACAAGAAGAATATTACTAGCAACTGTTCCATTTTATATCAATATTGACAACAATGTGAAATTAAATAAAATTTATACCATTTTTTTCTTCTTTGTTAATTTCATCTTCATTTTCCCAAAACTTCTGTTTCACTTTTGCGAATGTTTTGTTCCAGCTTGTCACAATTTAAAATTTCTTGCTTAGGTTCTCCAAAAAGTAAATAAATATCCCTCTAAACATTCTTTTTAATGGAAGGAATGACAGCTACTTTCACGTATTTTACAAATTTTTTGCTTACTTCTCCCTCTCCCCCAAAATAAATCTTTAGCTTAGGAAACCAAAAGAAACAGGCCCAAAATATTATTTTCACATTATTTTTATTTCAATTCTATGAATATTATATTCTAGTTTAATAAAATGTCAACATTCTTGCTTAGGTACCAAAGTATCTGCTCAAAACTGTGGCATAGGTACCAAAGAATATGCATAGAATTAGGGCGTAGGTACCAAAGAACCTACTCAAAACTGTGGTTTAGGTACCAAAGAACCTACTCAAAACTGTGGCTTAGGTACTAAAGAATATGCTTAAAACTGTGGTTTAGGTACCAAAGAACCTACTTAAAACTGTGGTTTAGGTACCAAAGAACCTAGTTAAAACTGTGGTTTAGGTACCAAAGAACCTACTCAAAACTGTGGCTGAGGTACCAAAGAACCTACTCAAAACTGTGGTTTAGGTACTAAAGAATCTGCATAGAACTGTGGTTTAGGTACCAAAGAACCTACTCAAAACTGTGGTTTAGGTACCAAAGAACCTACTCAAAACTGTGGTTTAGGTACCAAAGAACCTACTCAAAACTGTGGTTTAGGTACCAAAGAACCTACTCAAAACTGTGGTTCAGGTACCAAAGAACCTACTCAAAACTGTGGTTCAGGTACCAAAGTACCTACTCAAAACTGTGGTTTAGGTACCAAAGAACCTACTCAAAACTGTGGTTTAGGTACCAAAGAATCTGCTTAGAACTGTGGTTCAGGTACCAAAGAACCTACTCAAAACTGTGGTTTAGGTACCAAAGAACCTACTCAAAACTGTGGTTTAGGTACCAAAGAATCTGCTTAGAACTGTGGTTTAGGTACCAAAGAACCTACTCAAAACTGTGGCTTTAGGAAAAGAATTACGACATCTGTTAGCTATCGCTTCGTTTGATTTCTATTCTAGAGAGTTGAGTTTTACCTTCTGGAAATAACTACCAGACCCTGACTGTCACGAATTCTGGGCTCAATTGTCTCTACCTGAAAATACACAGTAAAGGTCATTCTCATCAAGACTACCGACCAGGATATTGACAGCAAATTGGAAATTCGATGTTGTCATCAAAAACTTTCGGAGATGGTCCACAAAAGAATTTCTAATACTCAAATGTCCATCGTCATTGTCAACATCATCATCAACATCATCAACATCATTATCATCATCATCATCACCATCAACATAAGCAACAGTAGTAGTCGCAGCAGGAGCAGCAACAGCAGCGGCAGCAGAGCAGCAGCAGTAGTAGTAGTAGTAGTAGTAGTAGTAGTAGTAGTAGTAGTAGTAGTAGTAGTAGTCTTTAAATTACTAAATAAAAATTAATTGTTTTTTTTTGTCCCTCGTTATCAAAACTATCTGTCGTCATGACTTTGCTAACAACTTCCTACTCCCAGTCTCGCTAAAGTCACGTCTTTCTATTTCAAAACTAATTGTTCTATTTGTTGTCTACCTAATTTTTTTCTTAAACAATTTTCTCCCTTTTTTTTTCAAAATTAAAATCCATGTTCATACATTTCGTTAAAAAAGTTTATTAACGAAAAACTAATGATTAAATAAATAAATGTATAAAACCAAAAAATAGTAAAACGCTAAACCCTCCCAAAAATTGCTCATAGAGGAAATTTGTTTCTGTTTAAATTATTCAACGATATCGATTTGAAATATCAATCCTATTGGCGTCTTAAAACTTTGGTAGATGATTTTTGTTTTAAAGAGTTCACCAATTAAAGCATAACATTTCACAGATATTCTGATACTTATATACAGACAATCAAATAAATGTGTACACAGTCACACACACAAACACAGACCCCCCGCCCCACATATATATATATATATATATATGTGTGTGTGTGTGCATGTGAGAGAGAGAGAGAGTCCTAGGTTCAATCGGGAGTAATTACAGAAAGTAAGGTACTCAATACATTAGTAGAATATATACATAGAAACGCACATATATAGCTACAAGACTAGAACTGTTTCATTCGAAGGAAATCATCAGGAAAGCCCATATATATATATATACAGTGCCGGATTTACCACTGTACTTAGGTGGCTGTTGGTCAGAGAAGCACATTTTCTGGCCAATAAAATTTTTAGATGAATCTTTCAATTCGGGGCCCAAGTAAAGAGCTTCATAACTTAACTAGAACATATATTCATGACTACCGGCTCTATGTATTGAGTACTTTGGCATGTCTCAGTATTAAACAGGAAGTTTAACAATGATACATACATACACACACACCCTTATATGTATGTATGTTTGTGTGTGTGTGTGTGTGTGTGTGTGTGTGTATGTGTGTGTGTGTGTGTGTGTGTGTGTGTGTGTGTGTGTGTGTGTGTTATGTACATCTACTATTTTTATCTCACTCAAGATTTCTTTCTAATTAATTAAACAGACAGAAGTCTGTATTAATTATAGCTTACGAAATTAATCACTACCACCAACACTACCACCAACACTACCACTACCACCAACACTACCACTATCACCACCACTACCACCAACACTACCACTACCACCAACACTGCCACTATCACCAACACTACCACTACCACCAACACTGCCACCAACACTACCACTATCACCAACACTGCCACTATCACCAACACTACCACTACCACCAACACTACCACTATCACCAACACTACCACCAACACCACCACTACCACCAACACTACCACCAACACTACCACTACCACCAACACTGCCACTATCACCAACACTACCACCAACACTACCACTACCACCAACACTACCACTACAACCAACACTACCACCAACACTACCACCAACACTACCGCTACCACTACCACCATCCCCATAATCACACATTTATAATCGTTGGTGATGATGATGATGTTGGTTAGAATGTCTTCCGACAGAAACAAAATCAAGATTGGTAATGGTGTTGACGACTATGTTGATGATTATGATGATGATGATGATGATGATGATGAAAGAAATGACATCATCGCTGAAACCTGAGAGAGCGAGGAAGAGTGTGTGTGTGTGTGTGTGTGTGAGAGAGAGAGAGAGAGAGAGAGAGAGAGAGAGAGAGAGAGAGAGAGAGAGAGAGAGAGAGAGAGAGAGAGAGAGAGAGAGAGAGATTGTAAATGTGATAAAACGATAATTCTGTGAGAATTCATTACGATTCAAAGTTTCGATAATGAAAATTACAAGATTGTTTTTTTAGTTTAATCAATGGAATAGGTAGGATGTCTTTGACACAATCTCATCTCTCTTCTCAACCTCACTTCTTCTTCTTCTTCTTCTTCTTCTTCTTCTTCTTCTTCTTCTTCTTCTTCTTCTTCTTCTTCTTCTTCTTCTTCTTCTAATTATTCATTCATTATAATGTTGAAATTATTTATATATTTTTTATCGCTTTCCAGTTTTTTTTCTTCTCTCTATTTTCCTGCTTCACCCCCCTCCCCCCCCCCCCCTCCACTCAATAACACTTCAATTTTATTTTCTGTTCTTATTCCTCCATAATTCTCCAAACCCCTCATATATATATATATACCAACTCTAACACACATATATCCTAGAAACGATCGTAAAATGATGAATTTTTTTAATATAAGGAACTGTTTCTTTGTTTATTCATTATTTTATTAATTTATCTTGACTCTGTTTTCCGTTTATTTTTCACCGAAAGTAGTTTTTGAATGCATCTTCTCTTTTCATGATATCCGGATTATATTGAGTTCTTCATACGGATTGGACACTACCGTAAACCTTTGGTAGATTTATCTATCTATATATATATATATATATATATATAATCTGTTTGTATTCTACGAGAAACAAAACGAGGATGTATTTTATGGAACACCCAAATGATTTAGAAGTCGACCTTAAGTAGGAGCAATAACCTTAAGAAAGACATGAACGACTCCACATCATTTTGTATTGAAAATTTTGAAAATAGGTTTATAAGTATGAAATTTTATAAGATTTTCGTAGTTGTCTCTGTGGACTAGCGGTAAGTACTAGAGACGGTGGAGTTTCTGGTCTTGTGTTCAGTACTGATCAAGAGGTGCATGTAATCTCATTCAGTTTTTATTTTACATCCCATAGAAAAAAACTGAAAAAATGTTTACCGGGAACCCTACTCCCGACCAGGATCGAACTCCCGACCAGGTTCACCACCGTCTATGATTCCTACAACTAGGCCACCGAGACCGCTACGAAATTATAATGAAAATTAATAAATATAAACCTACTTTCAAAATCAAAGTTAAAAGGATGTGGTGTCGTTCATGGCTTTCCTATTAGTCATATTTAGGGTCGACTTGTCAATCTTCTGGCTTTTTGGTAACAACCTTATTATTCCTATGTGTGTTTAACTGTTGAATTAATTTAATTTAATTATTTTAACAAACAAATTATATATATATATACACATATGTGTGTGTAAGTGTGTGTGTGTGTGTGTGTGTATAGGAAAAAGTATGACCCCACTCTACTACCCTAAGTATTGAGTACTCTGGTGCGTTATGGTCCATCTGGTTCCTTACCACAATTCCTTTGTTATATATATATATATATATATATATATATATATATACACATGTACATATGTATATGTATATGTGTATATACATGGGTGCATGTGTATGTATATACGCGGGGACGTAGAAATGGTCGGGCGGGACCCCCGATCACGCGGTTAAACCACTGGGAGTGAAGGACCCCTAGCCTTTGTCAGGGCATTCTTCTAGGAGAAGGCAACTCAGGAAACTGGATACCTCCGATATAAAACCTGCGGCTCAGTAGTTACCGATGATGTTGATCTTTTCTTCTTTTCGGGTTATAGCTACT
>OZ024753.1:41055259-41060259 GCA_964016885.1 Eledone cirrhosa
TGGTTCCTATATATATATATATATATATATATTTCAAGGGTAAATAGATAACTTGTTTACTCAATTTTACTGACTTTGTGTATAAATAAGTACCTGATATCTTTTTTTCTGTTGTTGTTTTTTTCAGTCATTTATTATAACTTATCCTCTCTTCAAAGGATTATCTTATTTTCTCATAAAATCGATCAAAGTGGTCGATGCAGCATAGTATGTATGGTTTCTCTCTACCTATCAGTATATATTTCTCTCTCTCTTTCTTTCTCTCACTCTCTCTCTCTCTATCTATCTATCTCTCTCTCTCTCTTTCTCTATCTCTGTATATATATATATAGGATAACAAGGTATCGTTTAAGGTCGAGCGTCGTAACTTCTAACGATAAATGACTTTTAGACTCACCGGACTAATGAAACAATTGTAAATACTGTAAATAAACCCTATTGTACTGCTGACCATGTTATTCTTCATTCTTTTGCCATATATATATATATTTTATATATATATATATATAGCAAAATAATGAAAAATAATATATATATGCACCACCTAAGAGAACATTAGTCTACGACCTCTATTATACTATAAACGTGGTTCTGTCTTTGCGCGTATTGTTTTTCACCGCTCCTATTAATGACGTATTATATTCGTTTTTTCCCGTTCTTAGCCAGCGAACGTTTCCACGAACCAAAGTATCGTCTTCCTGTCTTCCTCCGGTTGCAACGTTTTTTGAAATATCCAGTTCTGTGTTTACAGATTGACTTCGTTAGTTTCAGAAGATCCCGTTCAGGGTGAAAGCAGCGATTCTTTGCTTAAACTTTAATCTGTTATTTTAATAATTATATATATATATATATATATATATATATATATATATATATATATATATATATATATATATGTGTAAAAGTTCTATTTAAATTGTTGGGATGCGACAAGCAAATATTTGTATAACTGATATAAAGCACTCAACAAATATTTGGAGTAAAAATACGATATTAATAAATGGAAACTATATTTATAAAACCATATTTATTTCATTATACATATTTCAAGGTCACCAAGTTAAATTATGGTGTGCTTTCATCAGATAAAATATAATATATAATATATATATTATATTTTATCTGATGAAAGCACACCATAATTTAACTTGGTGTCCTTGAAATATGTATAATGAAATAAATATGGTTTTATAAATATAGTTTCCATTTGTTAATATGGTATTTTTATATATATATATTTCTCTCATCCCTCTTTTTCCTTCTGTGTCTCTCTTTCTCAGACTCCTTCCCTCTTTTTATCGAATTTTATTATTTTGTCTACATGCAATATTCCACGTTTACACTTAACCCCCCCCCCCCCCCTACACCTTTTCTACCATTATCCTCCCCTCCCCCATTCCCATCTCTAGTCTTTAAATTCCTAGCAAGATTGGCGAATTAACCTCAATTTTTCTTGGAGAACGCATGCCAAATGACGGAGGAAAGTAAAGAACTTCCCTGATCCCTAGATGCTGACTCTGCTGACTCACAATGTAAGACCTCCTTCTGTAAGTATTTATAGGAATATATGCATGTTTATATATATATATGCATTTGTGCATCCCCCCCCCCCCTCTCTCTCTCTCTATCTATCTATCTATCTATCTATCTATCTATCTATCTATCTATCTCTATCTCCCTCCCTCTCTCTAGGCCTCTCTCTCTCTCTTTCTCTCACTCTTTCCCTCTCTCTCACTCACTGGAATGTTCTGGTGCATCCTCTCTCTATATTTCTGTCTCTCTCTCCCTCTCTCTTCTCTCTCCCCCTCCCCCTCTCTCTCTCTCGCTCGCTCGCTCGCTCGAGTGTTCTGGTGCCTCCTCTCTCTTTCTCTCTCTAACTCTCTCTCTCTCTCTCCCTTTCCCTCTCTCTCGCTCGCTCAAGTGTTCTGGTGCCTCCTCTCTCTTTCTCTCTCTAACTCTCTCTCTCGCTCGCTCGAGTGTTCTGGTGTCTCCTCTCTCTTTCTCTCTCTAACTCTCTCTTTTTCTCTCTAACTCTCTCTTTCTCTCTCTCTCTCTCTCTCTCTCTCTCTCTCTCTCTCTCTCTCTCTCTCTCTCTCTCGTGTGTTATGGTGCCACCCCTCCCTTTCTTTCTCTAACTCTCTCACCAGTGTGTCATTATCTCAGGGAGCTTTGGTGGAAGAAGTGTCGTTGTTTCGTGACATCAGTAAAGCAAGTGTCTTTACAAAAGTACCAGCTTGTGAGTTCCATCCATTTCTTGGATTGGTAGTTTCCTATCAGATAGTACTATAGTGGTACTGTCATAGTACTATAGTGATACTATCGTGGTACTATCGTGGTACTATCGTGGTACTATCGTGGTCAGTTCTGATTGGGCTCTCTCTGACCCACACTCTATTAGTATCGCCAATACAAACAACTAGAACAGCAACAACAAAATGGTGTTCCTTTGATAAGAGATCTGCTCGATGGAGGTCAACCTTGGACCAAACCACAACCACCACCACCACCACCACTTACATCACTAACACCAGCCCCTACCACCACCAACACCAATACCACCACCAACACCACCACCACTTACATCACTAACACCAGCCCCTACCACCACCAACACCAATACCACCACCAATACCACCACCAACACCACCACCACTTACATCACTAACACCAGCCCCTACCACCACCAACACCAATACCACCACCAACACCACCACCACTTACATCACTAACACCAGCTCCTACCACCACCACCACCACCACCACCACCACCACCACCACCACCACTTACATCACTAACACCAGCCCCTACCACCACCAACACCAATACCACCACCAATACCACCACCAACACCACCACCACTTACATCACTAACACCAGCCCCTACCACCACCAACACCAATACCACCACCACCACCACCACCACTTACATCACTAACACCAGCTCCTACCACCACCAACACCAATACCACCACCAACACCACCACCACTTACATCACTAACACCAGCTCCTACCACCACCAACACCAATACCACCACCAACACCACCACCACTTACATCACTAACACCAGCCCCTACCACCACCAACACCAATACCACCACCAACACCACCACCACTTACATCACTAACACCAGCCCCTACCACCACCAACACCAATACCACCACCAACACCACCACCACTTACATCACTAACACCAGCCCCTACCACCACCAACACCAATACCACCACCACCACCACCACCACTTACATCACTAACACCAGCTCCTACCACCACCAACACCAATACCACCACCAACACCACCACCACTTACATCACTAACACCAGCCCCTACCACCACCAACACCAATACCACCACCAACACCACCACCACTTACATCACTAACACCAGCCCCTACCACCACCAACACCAATACCACCACTAACACCACCACCACTTACATCACTAACACCAGCCCCTACCACCACCAACACCAATACCACCACCAACACCACCACCACTTACATCACTAACACCAGCCCCTACCACCACCAACACCAATACCACCACCAACACCACCACCACTTACATCACTAACACCAGCCCCTACCACCACCAACACCAATACCACCACCAACACCACCACCACTTACATCACTAACACCAGCCCCTACCACCACCAACACCAATACCACCACCAACACCACCACCACTTACATCACTAACACCAGCTCCTACCACCACCAACACCAATACCACCACCAACACCACCACCACTTACATCACTAACACCAGCCCCTACCACCACCAACACCAATACCACCACCAACACCACCACCACTTACATCACTAACACCAGCCCCTACCACCACCAACACCAATACCACCACCAACACCACCACCACTTACATCACTAACACCAGCTCCTACCACCACCAACACCAATACCACCACCAACACCACCACCACTTACATCACTAACACCAGCTCCTACCACCACCAACACCAATACCACCACCAACACCACCACCACTTACATCACTAACACCAGCTCCTACCACCACCAACACCAATACCACCACCACCACCACCACCACTTACATCACTAACACCAGCCCCTACCACCACCAACACCAATACCACCACCAACACCAATACCACCACCAATACCAATAGCATCACCACCACCACCACTACCACCACAACCACCACCACTACCACTACTACCACCAATAACAACAACACGAATACCATCACCACCACCACCACCACCACAGCCACCACCACTACCAATACTACCACCACCACTGCCACACGGCCAATACCACCACCATCACTACAACCACCTCTACTACCACCACCACTGCCACTCGACCAATACCAGCAGCACCACCACCAATACTACCACCACCACTGCCACACTGCCAATACCACCACCACCACTACAACCACCACTACTACCACCACCACTGCCACTCGACCAATACCAGCAGCACCACCACCACTACTACCACCACTACTGCCACACGGCCAATACCACCACCACCATACCACTAAGTCAACACCACCACCACCACCACTACCACCACCACTACCACCACCACCACTACCACCACTACTACCACCACCACTGCCACACAGCCAATACCACCACCACCACCATACCACTAAGTCAACACCACCACCACCACCACTACCACCACCACTACCACCACCACCACTACCACCACTACTACCACCACCACTGCCACACAGCCAATACCACCACCACCACCATACCACTAAGTCAACACCACCACCACCACCACCACCACTACCACCACTACTACCACCACCACTGCCACACAGCCAATACCACCACCACCATACCACTAAGTCAACACCACCACCACCACCACCACCACCACTACCACCACTACTACCACCACCACTGCCACACAGCCAATACCACCACCACCACCATACCACTAAGTCAACACCACCACCACCACCACCACCACTACCACCACTACTACCACCAC
>OZ024753.1:41070259-41072759 GCA_964016885.1 Eledone cirrhosa
CCATTACAACCACCATAACTGCAACGCCTAACACAATTACCACTGCACCTGAAGACACCACCAACACCACCCATCACTAGCACCAACACCACCACCATCACCACCACAACTACCATAACCACCCACCACCACAACAACCACAACCATCACCACCACAACTACCATAACCACCACCACCACCAACAACAACAACAACACCCAGCACTAGCACCACCACAACAACCACACCCATCACCACCACAACTACCATAACCACCACCAACAACATCAACACCACCCACTACCATAACCACCACAACGACCAACACAACCATAACCACCACCACCATCACCACCACCAACAACAACAACAACACCCACCACCACCACCAATACAACCATAACCACCACCACCATCACCACCACCACAACAATACTTTCCACCAGTACCACCACACAGACAAACACACAAACACACACAAATACACACAAACACACAAACAGACAGACACACAGACACACACGCTGTATTTCCGCCATATTTGTTACTCTTCCCATTAAACACTTCAGCTTGCCCTCTACCTACCCCTCCCTCCCTCTCTCCCCCTCCCTCACACCATCCTCTCTCTCTCTCTCTCTCTCCCTTTCTCACTCCATCCTATGTCTCTCTCCCACTTCATCATTATATCCTCTCTCTCTCTGCCCTCCCTCACTATATCCTCTCCCCCTGCCTCACTATATCCTCTCTCTCCTCCTCCTTCACTATATCCTCTCTCTCTCCCCCTCACTATATCCCCTCTCTTCTCCTCCTTCACTATATCCCCTCTCTCTCCCTCGCCTCACTATATCCACACTCTCTCCCCCTCCCTCACTATATCCTCTCTCTCTCCCCTTCACTATATCCTCTCTCCCCTCCTCCTTCACTATATCCTCTGTCTCTCCCCCACCTCACTATATCCACACTTCCTTCACCTCTCTCACTATATCCTCTCTCACTCTCTTTCCCCCTCCCTATATCTCCCCCCCCTCCTCACTATATCCTCTGTCTCTCCCCCACCTCACTATATCCACACTTCCTTCACCTCTCTCACTATATCCTCTCTCACTCTCTTTCCCCCTCCCTATATCTCCCCCCCCCCTCACTATATCCTCTCATCCTGTCGACGCCTGCCTCTATCGATCTATCAAATGTCAACCTCATATAAACCCTATGAATGTTCAATTTGTTATTGCCTCAGTTCTACTGTCAACACCGACACCGCCGCCATCATCACAACACCACCGACACCACCAGCGCTATTGCAACAGCACTAATACCACCAGCACCATCACAACACAACCATCACCACTACCACCATCACAACACAACCAATACCACCAGCACCATTGTAACACCACCATCACCACCGCCACCATCACAACACAACCATCACCACCACCACCACCGCCACCATCACCACCGCCACCATCACAACACAACCATCACCACCCCCTACCATCACAACACAACCACCACCACCCCCTACCATCACAACACAACCACCACCACCACCACCATCACAACACAACCACCACCACCACCACCACCATCACAACACAACCATCACCACCCCCTACCTTCACAACACAACCACCACCACCACCACCATCACAACACAACCATCACCACCACCACCACCACAACACAACCAACACCACCACCACCATCACAACACCACCAACACCATTGCAACACCACCACCACCATCACAACACCACCAACACCATCCCAACAAGACCGGTACCCTAACAACACCGCCACCACCTTCAGAACACCAACACTACCAGCACCATCATCACTACCACCACCACCACCACCACCACCATCACTATCGCTACCACCACCACCACCACCACCACCACCATCACTATCGCTACCACCACCACCACCATCACCGCTACCAATACCACCACCACCACCACTACCATCACTATCGCTACCACCACCACCACCATCACCATCACCATCACTATCGCTACCACCACCACTACCATCACCGCTACCAATACCACCACCACCACCACCACCATCACTATCGCTACCACCACCACTACCATCACTATCGCTACCACCACCACCACCATCACTATCGCTACCACCACCACTACCATCACCGCTACCAATACCACCACCACCACCACCACCACCACCACCACCACCACCAGGAGTCCAGACAAAAATCAGGTGATAGAGAGATACGGGACGTTATGTACACGTTCGAAACTTCTGACCAATAGCTTTCAAGGATAACATTCCCTCGGCCCCTTTCTGATTTATCGATTGTGATATACACCCCAGTTTGGTATGGTATGGTCCCGTAACTTCATAGGGAGTTGTAGAGACACCGTGGTGGCATACAGGGTTTCTTGGGCATTTAAAACCTGGCGGAGCCCATCTCTTCTCCAGGCCTCAATACAGCAGATTTCTTCCAGAGGAAGATAGAAAGTGAGAGAGAGAGGAAGAATCGACCCCAGTACAAGA
>OZ024753.1:41092759-41095259 GCA_964016885.1 Eledone cirrhosa
ATAATATATATATATATATATATAATATATACACATATATATATATACATATATATACACACATACATATATATATATATATACATATACATAGATATATATATACATACATATATATATTCATATATATATATATGTATACGTATATACATGTATGTGTGTGTGTATACATACATATATACTAAACTACATATACACACACATACTTAGTTACACATGTACAAATAATCATTCAACGAACCATTTTCTGATTCTGCCTCTATTTCTAAACGTAATAAATTGTATATGTCTGTTCTTAAAGTATGGCCAACAATTGCTTCTCCCTTGAAGTTGCTGTTGTTATTGTTGTTACTGTTGTTACTGTTGTTACTGTTGTTGATACTGTTGTTGTTACTGTTATTGTTGATACTCTTGTTGTTTTTGTTTTCGATACTGTTGTTGTTGATACTGTTGTTTTTTTTTCATGGTTTTAATGCTACTTACGCAACAGTAAAAGAAAGTCTCATTTGGTGCACATTGGTGCAGCGACCAGGAATGCTATGTTGTTGTTGTTGTTGTTGTTGTTGTTGTTGTTGTTTTGTATTTGGCTTTCATCATTTTGCACGTGCAACAGATAAAACCTTCTGGCGTACAGCATAAGCAGTTTTATTGTTTGTCTTTTTCTTCTTTTTCTCCTCCTCCTCCTCCTCTCCCTCCTTTTTCTTTTTCTTTTTCTTTTTCTTTTTCTTCTTCATCTTCTTCATCTTCTTCTTCTTCTTCTTCTTCTTCTTCTTCTTCTTCTTCTTCTTCTTCTTCTTATTATTATTATTATTATTATTATTATTATTATTATTATTATTATTATTATTGCTGTTGTTGTTGTTTTTATTGTTGTGTTTATTATTATTATTATTATTATTATTCAAATATTTATTTACGAACTTATTTATTTATTTATTTATTTATTTATTTATTTATTCGTTCATTTTAGTTATTTTGTTTTCTTTTTCAATTCATGTCACTGATCTACAAAGACTACATGCAGATAAAACAATATTCCAAATAAAGCAAAGAAGAATAAATAAAAATTCAAAAGCAACATCCCTCCACCTCACCCTACCCTACTCTGGCCCTACCCCAACCCTAACCCTTACCCTAACCCTTCCCTTCATCCACACAAGAGAAACAAAGTCTTCTTACTTACAAAGCATACAGATGTTTTACAAAGCATACAGATGTTTAAACAAACGAAAACTTCATACATAAGTAAAAATGTTGAGAGCGAAGGGGGGATAGACAAGCGGTATAAGCAGCAACAACAGCGACAACAACAATTGGGACATCAACAGCAACAACAACAATAACTACATTAAAAACTGCAACAGAAACAACAAAAGTAAAACAGGAGAGAAACTAACCCTCTCAAAAACAACGAAAACTAGACATGCATTAGTTAAAGTCAAACACATTCTTACATGTAAACTAGAAAGATATGATTTCATTTGTCAGACACAGCATTAATATGGTCATGTAATTCATTGTTGAAGGCTGTGTTGATTGGTAACATCGTTACAGTATTCGACAAACTGTCTTGCCATATCTACTACGGTACATTGCTGTATTCGACAAACTGTCTTGCCATATCTACTACGGTACATTGCTGTATTCGACAAACTGTCTTGCCATATCTACTACGGTACATTGCTGATCCGAGTTCAAATCCCCTCATGGACAGCTTTGTTTTGCCATATCAACTACAGTACATTGCTGATCCGAGTTCAAATTCTCTCATTGCTCAGCTTTGTGTTACCATATCTACTATAGCACATTGTTGATCTAAGTTCAAATCCTCTCTTAGTCAGCTTTGTCTTACCATATCTACTACGGTACATTGTTGATCCGAGTTCAAATTCTCTCTCGCTCAGCTTTATCTTGCCATAACTACTACGACACATTGCTGATCCAAGTTCAGCTTTATCTTGCTATATCTGCTACGTCACATTGCTGATCCGAGTTCAAATTCTCTCTCGCTCAGCTTTATTTCGCCATATCTCCTCCGGCACATTGCTGATCTCAGTTCATCTTTGTCTTGCCATATCTCCTCCGGCACATTGCTGATCCGAGTTCCAATTCTCTCATTGCCTCAGCTTTGTGTTACCATATCTACTATATCACATTGCTGATCCAAGTTCAAATCCTCTCTTAGTCAGCTTTGTCTTACCATATCTACTACGGTACATTGTTGATCCGAGTTCAAATTCTCTCTCGCTCAGCTTTATCTTGCCATAACTACTACGACACATTGCTGATCCAAGTTCAGCTTTATCTTGCTATATCTGCTACGTCACATTGCTGATCCGAGTTCAAATTCTCTCTCGCTCAGCTTTATTTCGCCATATCTCCTCCGGCACATTGCTGATCTCAGTTCATCTTTGTCTTGCCATATCTCCTCCGGCACATTGCTGATCCGAGTTCCAATTCTCTCATTGCTCAGCTTTGTGTTACCATATCTACTATATCA
>OZ024753.1:41102759-41105259 GCA_964016885.1 Eledone cirrhosa
TGCTGGGCCCATGGTACCATGTGATGACAAGTGCAGAGAGATCTCCAGATAAAAAGCAATGCCTGTGCCGTGAAGCTTTTATAGGAGCAAAGGCACTGCACAAAGCCAGTCCCACTCTCTTAATCAAGATGATATTTACCAAAAAGAAGAACAAGTCAACATCATTGGATACCATCAGGGTTGCAGGTGTTATATCAGAGTTTTCCTTCTCCTAGAATTCTGCCTTGACAAAGGCTAAGGGGTCATCTCTCCCGGTGATTTTGGATGGCCATTGACTCTTAAGAGCTCCTTTGCCCTTTGACAGGTTTTGTTTTTAGTCCTGCAGGATGTCCAAAGTCACCCTCCTCACCAAGAAACCTTGGTGGGGTTGCCAGTTTAGTCGCCAATGACCCGACCATGAGACAGGTTGTACTGGGATACATGTTACCAGTAGCACCAACTGGTGACCTGACATATATGTACGTATACATACATACTGACATGTACGTATACATACATACATACTTACATATATATGTGTAAATACACCCAGTGTGAGAAGGAGGTAAACCATATCACGATAACAGTCACAAGTATATAACAATGGAGTTTGAAAGTACCATTAATGCATTGGGGTTGATTTAATCGACTTTCATTGCTCCCCAAATAGTTGGCTTTCTGCCTAAATCGGAAACCATCGATAAAATAAAGTACCAGTAATGTACTGGGTATTTGCTGGCCTTGTGCAAAAAGTAGAAACAATTATTTCGTGTCCCTCCAAAATGATGATGGGCAGTGTCGGCAGAGCGTCGGGCAACATGATTTTCGGTGTGGAGTTATGTCCCTTTACGTTTTGAGTTCAAATCCCGCCGAAGTTAGCTTTCTCTTTCATCATTACGGAGTCGATATATAAAGTACCAGTAATGTACTGGGGTCGTTTAATCGACTTCCCCCCTCCCACAAAATTGCTGGCCTTGTGCCTATATAAGAAACCATTATTGCTATAAAATAAAGTACCAGTAATGCACTGGGTAATCCTGGCCTTGTGCCTAAAGTAGAAACAATTATTATTACTGTTGTTGTTGTTGTTACTGTTGTTGTTATTCTTTATTCACTTTTATTTCTCTTTTATATATATATATATATATATATATATATATATATATATATATATATATATATATATATATATATATATATATATATATATATATATATATATATATATATATATATATATATATATTATATATATATATATATATATATATATATATATATATATATATATATATATATATATATATATATATATATATATATATATATATATATATATATATATACATATATATATAACGAAGGAAATGTGGTAAGGAACCAGATGGACCATAACGTACCAAAGTACTCAATACTTAGGGTAGTAGAGTGGGTAATAGGAACAAGTAAGACTCTCGTCCAGAATTAGCCGTCGAAACGGCTTGAGCTCTGCCGTCGGGGTCTTACTTGTTCCTATTTTATATATATATATATATGTGTATATATGCTTTCTCAACTTATCACATAACTACATCTACCTTCCAAAAAGCCGACTATAAACGGATTAAGTCGAGGAATGCACTCCCCTGCTTGCAGCACAACATTTATTCATATCTGTAAGAAAACAATTTTTATATTTATTCTTTCTTATTTGTCTCTTCTATATCTTCTCATGAATATTCATAGATATCTCTTTTTTTATTTTGTCTTGTTTATGTTATTAAAGGAATACTTATATTCAATATCTATGACTGTTTGTCTACATAGCTGTCTGCCTGTCTATATAAAGAAATAGAGAAATGTGTGTGTGTGTGTGTGTGTGTGTGTGTGTGTGTGTGTGTGTGTGTGTGTGTGTGTGTGTGTGTGTGTGTGTGTGTGTGTGTGTGTGTGTGTGTGTGTGTGTGTGTGTGTGTGTATGCATGTTTATATATATATTTATTTATGTATGTATTTTCTGTGTCTAGCAATTTAAACTTTCTGCTTATTTTGTATATCTTTATATATATATATATATATATATATATATATATATGTGCGTGTGTGTGTGTGTGTGTGTGCATGTGTGTGTGTGTGTGTGTGTGTGTGTGTGTATATATATATATATTCATTAAGTTTGCGCTAAGCAGCCGAAGTGTACGATAAATATATGTACTTGCGGTCCTTACTAATCTGATTTTCTTAGGTAATTCTGGTGAAATTTCCTTTCCAATCTTCTCGATCCATGATTTAATGTCCTTCTTGATTCTACCAAGAATTCTCCCACTACATATCATTTTTATTCTGGTGTATCAATAATATAAAGAGGAAGATTTCATATATCTTCTCGGGTGGTGGATTGGGAGTATTGGTAGAGAGTCGGACGCCATGCTTTGACGTATAGAGTTACGGCCCTTGCCATTCTGAGTTTAAATCCCGCCGAGGTTGACTTTGCCTTTCATTCTTACGGGGTGGATAAAATAAAGTACCAGTTATGCACTGGGTA
>OZ024753.1:41115259-41117759 GCA_964016885.1 Eledone cirrhosa
AAAGTTAACCTTGGAGGGATTTCAACTCAGATCGTAAAAGGGCCGTAACTCTATGCTTGCAAAGCATGGCGTCCGACCCTCTACCGATACTACTTTTTCTTCTGTATGTCTCAGGAAAGAGAAGAGTTGCTGGACAGATTTTATTGGGCAAAACCAACCGGCAGAAGGACCCAGGGGTTGACCCCCGAATAAGATGGTTGGATAAGATCCTTGAGCTTGGCTGGTCACGCTTGGGGACCCAGCCGGATCAGTTGGAGACAGTGGCTGCTGATAGGTCCCAAATAACAATATTTACTAAAGTTCTGTCATACATTACAACATTATAAATACAGGAGGGTGTGGATGGTGATGTCGATGACGGCGATGATGACGATGTCGATGACGGCGACGATGACGATGACGATGTCGATGACGGCGATGATGAGGATGACCATGAGGATGACGATGTCGATGACGATGACGATGACGATGACGATGACGATGACGATGTCGATGACGATGACGATGACGATGACGATGACGATGACGATGACAACGATGATGACGATGACGATGATGATGTCGACGACGATGACGATGTCGATGACGATGACGATGACGATGTCGATGACGATGACAACGATGATGACGATGACGATGTCGATGTCGATGTCGATGACGATGTCGATGACGATGACGATGACGATGACGATGACGATAACGATGACGATGACAACGATGATGACCATGACGATGACGATGTCGACGACGATGACGATGTCGATGACGATGACGATGTCGATGACGATGTCGATGTCGATGTCGATGACGATGACGATGACGATGACGATGACGATGACGATGTCGATGACGATGACGATGACGATGACGATGACGATGACGATGACGATGACGATGACGATGACGATGACGATGTCGACGACGACGACGATGACGATGACGATGTCGATGACGATGACGATGACGATGACGATGACGATGACGATGACAACGATGATGACGATGACGATGATGATGTCGACGACGATGACGATGTCGATGACGATGACGATGACGATGACGATGACGATGACGATGTCGATGACGATGACGATGACGATGACGATGTCGATGACGATGTCGACGACGATGACGATGTCGATGACGATGACGATGACGATGACGATGACGATGTCGACGACGACGACGATGTCGATGACGATGACGATGACGATGACGATGACGATGACGATGTCGATGACGATGTCGATGACGATGACGATGACGATGACGATGACGATGTCGATGACGATGACGATGACGACGACGATGACGATGTCGATGACGATGACGATGTCGATGACGATGACGATGACGATGACGATAACGATGACGATGACGATGTCGATGACGATGACGATGTCGATGACGATGACGATGACGATAACGATGACGATGACGATGTCGATGACGATGACGATGTCGATGACGATGACGATGTCGATGACGATGACGATGACGATGTCGATGACGATGACGATAACGATGACGATGACAACGATGATGACGATGACGATGACGATGTCGACGACGATGACGATGACGATAACGATGACGATGACGATGTCGATGACGATGACGATGTCGATGACGATGACGATGACGATGACGATGACGATGTCGACGACGACGACGATGTCGATGACGATGTCGATGACGATGACGATGACGATGACGATGTCGATGACGATGACGATGACAACGATGATGACGATGACGATGACGATGTCGATGACGATGACGATGACGATGACGATGACGATGACGATGTCGATGACAACGATGATGACGATGACGATGATGATGTCGACGACGATGACGATGTCGATGACGACGACGATGACGATGTCGATGACGATGACGATGTCGATGACGATGACGATGACGATAACGATGACGATGACGATGTCGATGACGATGACGATGACGATGTCGATGACAACGATGATGACGATGACGATGATGATGTCGATGTCGATGACGATGTCGATGACGATGTCGATGACGATGACGATGACGATGTCGATGACAACGATGATGAAGATAGATTACTAGCTTCCTACGTGTCAAATATCCATCCCTGTTGTTCCAAATTATTTATTTATCCGTTGTTACCATGACAACTGCTTGGTTTCTTAACTTCTCCCTCTTTATTTGGCCTCTCTCTCTCTCTCTCTCTCTCTCTCTCTCTCTCTCTCTCTCTCTCTCTCTCTCTCTCTCTCTCTCTCTCTCCCCCTATCTATCTCCCTCTATCTATATATCTCCCTCTATCTATCTCTCTATTTATCTATCTCCCATATAGGTATATATATGTTGTATGTGTGTGTGTGTGTGTGTGTGTGTGTGTGTGTGTGTGTGTGTGTGTGTGTGTGTGTGTGTGTGTTTTGTGCCTGTGTATCTGTATGTGACTGTCTTTGTATGTGTGTGAGTATATGTGTGTGTATGTGTGGCTGTGTCTGTG
>OZ024753.1:41127759-41130259 GCA_964016885.1 Eledone cirrhosa
ACTAGTCACACACTGTATAAATAAAGTACCAGTCACACACTGTATAAATAAAGCACCAGTCACACACTGTATAAATAAAGCACGTCACACACTGTATAAATAAAGTACTAGTCACACACTGTATAAATAAAGTACCAGTCACACACTGTATAAATAAAGCACCAGTCACACACTGTATAAATAAAGCACCAGTCACACACTGTATAAATAAAGCACCAGTCACACTGTATAAATAAAGTACCAGTCACACACTGTATAAATAAAGCACCAGTCACACACTGTATAAATAAAATACCAGTCACACACTGTATAAATAAAGCACCAGTCACACACTGTATAAATAAAATACCAGTCACACACTGTATAAATAAAGCACCAGTCACACACTGTATAAATAAAACACCAGTCACACACTGTATAAATAAAGCACCAGTCACACACTGTATAAATAAAACACCAGTCACACACTGTATAAATAAAGCACCAGTCACACACTGTATAAATAAAGCACCAGTCACACACTGTATAAATAAAGCACCAGTCACACACTGTATAAATAAAGCACCAGTCACACACTGTATAAATAAAACACCAGTCACACACTGTATAAATAAAACACCAGTCACACACTGTATAAATAAAGTACCAGTCACACACTGTATAAATAAAGCACCAGTCACACACTGTATAAATAAAGCACCAGTCACACACTGTATAAATAAAGTACCAGTCACACACTGTATAAATAAAGTACCAGTCACACACTGTATAAATAAAGCACCAGCCATACACTGTATAAATAAAGCACCAGTCACACACTGTATAAATAAAGCACCAGTCACACTCTATAAATAAAGCCCCAATCGCACTGTATAAGTAAAGTACCAGTCACACACTGTATAAATAAAGCACCAGTCACACACTGTATAAATAAAGCACCAGTCACACTGTATAAATAAAGTACCAGTCACACACTGTATAAATAAAGCACCAGTCACACACTGTATAAATAAAGCACCAGTCACACACTGTATAAATAAAGCACCAGTCACACACTGCATAAATAAAGCACCAGTCACACTGTATAAATAAAGCACCAGTCACACACTGTATAAATAAAGTACCAGTCACACACTGTATAAATAAAGCACCAGTCACACACTGTATAAATAAAGCACCAGTCACACTGTATAAATAAAGCACCAGTCACACACTGTATAAATAAAGCACCAGTCACACTGTATAAATAAAGCACCAGTCACACACTGTATAAATAAAGCACCAGTCACACACTGTATAAATAAAGCACCAGTCACACTGTATAAATAAAGCACCAGTCACACACTGTATAAATAAAGCACCAGTCACACACTGTATAAATAAAGTACCAGTCACACACTGTATAAATAAAGCACCAGTCACACACTGTATAAATAAAGCACCAGTCACACACTGTATAAATAAAGCCCAGTATGCACTGGGATCGATTTAATCGACTTTACCCTTTTCCCAAATTGCTGGCTTTGTGCCTATATAAGAAACAATTGTTTACATAATCCTGAGTTCAAATCCCTCCAAGGTTAGCTTTGCCTTTCATTTTTACGGGGTCGATAAAATAAGTTACAGTAATGTACTGAGGTCGATTTAATCGACATTCCCCGACCTTTAAATTGTTGGCCCTGTGCCTATAGTAGAAACAATTATGTTTGATAACGAATGAAAGATGTTTTTACTTCAAGTCTTTTATTATTCATTCTTAAATAATACCAAATGCTGTTTATTATGAATACTTCATTAATTTTTCGGGTGCTAGTTCTGGTATTTTAGGTAATAAAGTAATCACACGTGGACCATATTTGTCGTTTTCAAACATAAATATATATCCCTGAGTTTCCTCTGCATTTCGTCTCTGAAATAAAACCAAGTGAAAACAGTTGTTTCTTGTGTGTTGTTTGGGTACAGTTGTTGTTATTGCTGTTGTCAGGGCGGTGGATTGGCAGTATCGGTAGAGGGTCGGACGCCATGCTTTGCAGCATGGAGTTACGGGCCTTTACGATCTGAGTTCAAATCCCGCCGAGGTTAACTTTGTTTTTCATCCTTACAGGGTCAATAAAATAAAGTACCAGTAATGTACTGGGGTAATTGCTGGCCTTGTGCCAAAAGTAGAAACATTTATTGTTGTTGCCAGTATCGGAGAGTAGAATATTGTGCAACATGCTTGCGGCATATGGTTATGGCCCTTTACGTTCTAAGTTCAAATCCCGCCCAAATTAGCTATGACTTTCACTCTCAAGGGATCGATAAAATAAATCACCAGTAACCGATTTACTCAACTTTCCCCACTCACTTTCAATTCATGGTGACATTCCTTGGAATTGAGATGCAACCATCACGTATATATATATATGTGTGTGCGCGCGCATGTGTGTGTGTGTGTGTATGTGTGTGTGTGTGTGTGTGTGTGTGTGTGTGTGTGTGTGTGTGTGTGTGTGTGTGTGTG
>OZ024753.1:41135259-41140259 GCA_964016885.1 Eledone cirrhosa
GTCTGCATGCATGCATGTGTAGATATGGATGTTATTGTATGTGTGGATGTGTATGTTTTGAGTTCTATGTGTGCATGTATATATGCTTGAGGAAATCTGGTCTCAGGAGCCACGGTCACAGCTATGTTCAAAGAGAACCAGTGAACTATGATCTCCATGGTATTGTGAAGGTTCACAGGCAACCTGATGCAAGACCTGATGCCAGGGATATCCATAGTTTCGTCAATGTGCGAAGGAGTGCAAGTCTCTAGCAGGCTTTAAAAGCCATACCCGAGCGTCGCACATCTGAATCTGACAAGCTATTGCAATACTCTTGGCAGAGTTTGCAGTCATCATGTATGTATGTATCAAGTAAATGAAGAAATTATCTAAAGATCTTCAGATAAAAATAACCTAGATGATGAAAACAGAAACAATACCTATAATAATAGCTGTTCTGGGAATAATAAAAAAAAAGATACAGGCTGATACATAACCAAAACCCCAGGACTTACAAATACAAACAGCATTCAGAAAATAGCACTTCTAGCTACTGCACACATATTACAAAGAGTACCCTCAATACAATAGAAACAACAAAACTGCACAAGTCCAAGTCCCTCAGGACTGTAACTCTATGCTGTCATAAAGGGCCGTAACTATATACTGCTAAGCATGGTGTCCGAAGCTCTACTGATACTCCTAAACCACCCTACAAGGGTTTACATAAAGCATAACATTAAGGACAGCACAGGAAGATACAAATAGACGTTACAAAACCAAAAAAAAATGGAAACAAAGGAAAATTCCCCAATAGGGGAATGTTACTCGTGTTACTCGTGGATAAAGCCCACAAAAGCCACGGTTACCCTGACCGCTATGGCAAGCGCCCTCTAACAGTTGTCCTTACAATACCAGAGGCACATGCTCAGAGTTAACCCAGTCACACGGGCCATTCTTGCCTTCCTCAACGACCTTTCAAAAATAATTATAATAATGATAAAAAGTTTCCCGGGATGGTTAAAGAAAATTGGCCCCGCTCGCTTTTTGGAACACTTCAAAAGGCTGGGAACAGCAAGAACCCTCCGATACGTCCTGAATATCTGAGGCTGCAGGTAGTGGCTTGATATTCATTTCAACAAACTTTCCAGTTAACTAACATCAATGACTGAGACTCAAAGAACAATAATAATAATAATAATAATAATAATAATAATAATAATAATAATAATACCACATTCTGAGAAATGGTATGAGCATAGGCCAGAGGCGGTGATGGAGAACAATCAGGTGAAGGTGCTGTGGGATTTTAGGATACAGACGGACAAAAAACTGGAACACAATAGACCTGACCTGGTGGTTTTGGACAAAGAAAAAATATCGTGTCTGATTGTGGATGTGGCCTGCCCGTTCGACACGAGAGTGCAAGAGAAGGAGAGGGAGAAAATTAACCGATACCAGGACCTAAAGTGGGAGGTGAAAAGGATTTGGAACTGCCATGAAGTCAAAGTGATCCCGATTGTCATAGGCGCACTGGGGACTATCTCCAAAAGTTTCCAGGGATGGTTAAAGAAAATCGGCCCCTTCACGCTTTTTGGAACGCTTCAAAAGGCATGCTTGCTTGGAACAGCAAGAACCCTCCGATACGTCCTGAATATCTGAGGCTGCAGGTAGTGGCTTGATATTCAATCCAACGGACTTTCCAGTTAACCAACATCAATGACTGAGATTCAAGGAATAACAACAATAATAATAATAATAATAATAATAATAATAATGTTTTCTTTATTAACCACAAGGGTTTACATAAAGTAGACATTAAGGACAGTACAGGACAATACAGGACGGTACAAATGGGCATTTCTGCGTGTAAAAAAACAGAGGATGTAATAAAATAACAAAGAAAAATTCCCCAATAGGGGGGAGACTTCCGAGGGACATTTGTGGAGAAAGCCCATTAAAAGACCACAGTGACCCTGACCACCAGGGCAAGTGCCCTCTCCCAGTTTTCCACCTTTAATTTACAGACACATACTCAGAGAATAATAATAATAATAATAATAATAATAATAATTTTAATTTCAATGTGCAGTCCTATAGCTCCAACCGAATACCTAAACAGGCATGACAGAGCTGCACAATACATACATTGGATAATGTCTAAGCATTTTGACCTGCCCCATCAAAAGAATTGGTGGGAGCATCAGCCACCTCCCATACTTGAAAAAGATCACATCTCAATCTTGTGGAACTTTAGCATCGAAACAGACCGAAAAATAGATGCAAATAGACCTGATATAATATTGAAGGACTTTAAAAAGAGGGTATGCCTGCTAATTGATATGCTCGTTCCAATAGACAAGAATGTATCGATAAAAACATTTGAAAAATTGAGCAAGTATAAGGACCTGGAGATAGAAATTGGAAAAATGTGGAAATTGAGAACTAAAACAATACCAGTGGTTGTAGGCGCTCTGGGAATGATACCTAAGGGGTCTAATGATTACTTATCGCAAATCCCAGGAAACCCGCGTATAGGAGAAATACAAAAGATAGTACTAATGGGAACTGCCCATATACTAAGGAAGATTCTGTCAATATAAGTACATCACAAGTCTAAACACTAAAGATGCATGTGTGAGTATGTATGTTCTTTCTTGAACATGGCGGACCTTGTTGTCTCTTGAGGTCACTGGTTGTGACTTGGTGGTAACTCGTATGAACATAAAGCAAGATAAATGCAACTATAATAATAATAATAATATAATGCACTTTACTTTGTGTTCTGTACATTTTCCCCCTCCTTTGGCTTCGTAATGTTTGTTGTCTATTTAGTTTTGTTTTATTTCATCCATATTTCCATTTTTCCGAGAGAAAAATGTTTTCTGTGAATAAAAAGAAACTTCAACAACACATGACTGTATTGTAGAATAGGCGGTAATATAAGGTACAATGGAACAGGAAGAGAGACGGAGATGGTAATAGAGAGATAGAGAGATGGATAGATGGGGAGATAGATAGATGGGGAGGTGGATAGATAGATAGATAGATAGATAGATAGATAGATAGATAGATAGATAGATAGATAGATAGATAGATAGATAGAAGGATGTATACATAGAGAGAGAGGGGGGAGAGGATAGATTGATAGATAGTTAGATAGATAGATAGATAGATAGATAGATAGATAGATAGATAGATAGATAGATAGATAGATAGATAGATATTTAAAAAGAGCGAGAAACAGGGAGAGACAGAGATGGAGAAATAAAGAAAGATAGAGAGAGATAGAGAGAGACAGACAGAGAGGGAGAAATAAAGAAGGATAGAAATAGAGGAGGGAGAGAGAGGGAGGGAGGGAAGGAGAGAGGTGAAAACTAGAGAATATGAAAAAGAAAGAAATAAACTAAACGAATAAAATGGAATGAATTATTAATAAAGTATTATTGATGTAATAAACAGAACGGCCATGAATAAAATATATTTATGACGTCACTGAAGAGTGAACAACGTTATAACACTGTCACCATCACTTCCACCACCATTTACACCACCAGCGCCATCACTACTAACATAACCAACACCGCCACAACCAACAGCACTATCATCAGCAGAATCATTATCTTCATCATTATCATAATCGTTAACAAACAACACAAGCATCACTATCACATTTTGCTGTTTTGATACGTCCAGTGATGACGTTTGGTGTTGTTTTCTCAAAACACTGGTCACATCCTTTGCGAAAACAACACCAAACTTCAGCACTGGACATATCAAAAATTCGAAATAACAGAAGTAAGATTTATTCCATCATTATGTTTTTCTGTTCAAATTCTAGCTGTCTAATGAGGTCATAACTGTTGTATAATGGTTATCACCGAAATATATATAACAGCGAATATGAATAAACGAAGTTAAACTTAACCTGTTGACTTACGCCTCTTGTTTGTATATATATATATATATATATATATATATATATATATATATATATATATATATATATATATATATATATATATATATATATATATATATGTGTGTGTGTGTGTGTGTGTGTGTGTGTGTGTGTGTGTGTGTGTTCAAATCGTACGGTACAAGATTCGCTAGGGTGAAAAAAATACTAACTATGAACAAGAGGGTTTGCCAGACTCAATTTTATATTCAATTATATTACACGGCCTGGAAACATTTCTTTCCTTGAGCTATTTAATTGTAAGAGACTATTTTGAGTTTCTAACTCAAAATATACCTTTGATATATATATATATATATATATATATTGGTAAACGGAATAGAAAATGGTGACAAATTGTTCACAGTTGAAAAATGGTTTAATTAGGAATAAAAGAGTATTAGTAATTGTATGGGTTAGTATTCAGTTGTGGTTTTTAGTTTTTAAAAACCACAACTGAATACTAACCCATACAATTACTAATACTCTTTTATTCCTAATTAAACCATTTTTCAACTGTGAACAATTTGTCACCATTTTCTATTCCGTTTACCAATATATAATAACTTGTGTGTTATACCTCTATTCTTTTAACTATATATATATATATATATATATATATATATATATATATATATATATATATATATATATAAATGTTTCTGCTTTTGGCACAAGGCCAGAAATTATTCCAGTGCATTACTGGTACTTTATTTTATCGACCCCCGTAAGGATGAAAAGCAAAGGTAACCTCGTCGTTTGAACTCAGAACGTAAAAGGTCATAACTCTGTGCTGCAAAGCATGGTGTCTGACGCTCTACCGATACTACCAAACCACTGCCCTAATAATAATAATAATAATAATAGTAAAAAGGACGATATATTATGTCTTCATTACGTAGTGACACGCGTTTCGGTATTAATCAGCTCATGGTTCGAGCTGTATCGATATGAACATTCGGTGCGTAGTTTCCAGTAAGTATAGACGTGTAGAACTAAGCAGAGTGTAATAGTAATAAAAAATATGATCGATACATATCGAGACAGCTCGAACGATGAGCTG
>OZ024753.1:41145259-41187759 GCA_964016885.1 Eledone cirrhosa
ATCATCATACGTCCGCTTTTCCCTGTTTGCAAGGGTGGGACGGGTCCTATTCAGCACAGCATCTTTCCACTTGTCACGGTCCTTCGTCATCTCCTCCGTGAGCTTCTGCGATCTCAGGTCAGCTCTCACCACCTGCGCCCATGTTTTTCATGGGCTTCCTTCTTCTGGGATTTCTTGATATCACACTGTAAACTGGTTGTTGTTAGGAAGGGTTATTATTCGAGACCCAAGAGTAACTTATTCTATAGTTGTGTTTTGTTTGATCTTTTTTTTTAGATGTACACACTTCTCTCTGGTTTTTGGAAATACCTATTCCAAAAAGAGGAATACTTTGTCTTGATTCTTGGCTTAGACAATGCTGGAAAAACGGTAAGAATGTAGAGGCTGAAATTTCCTTTTTATATATAAATTGTGTTTGTGTTGTTGTTTAGCTCCAGATCAGTCTCATCCAACAGACATGATCAAATATGTTCCAACTGTCACCATCCTGTCATCATTTGTGTTCTAGGGACTAACTTTACTTTCCAATGTATTCTTCTTTATTTAAGAAGATAAACTGTGATTTAACCCTTTATCACCGTATCCGGCCAGAATTCTCTCACTTTTTTTCTGTTCAAACCAGACGTAACTGGCCACTCATACTTATATTAAGGTATTTTTCTCAAAATAAATAATATCAAAATATCATAGATTCGATATTATGTGAAGTAAAGTCTTTACCATGAAAATATAGTGGTATATATAGAGTAATGTAAATGCTAACGGGTTAAGGGTGCTTTGACTGCTATTTCTAATAGTTTGAGTGGCCATATAGAGGTTCCTTAGGCTAGTAAAAGATTTTCACCGAAGAATCAATCAATATTTTATATATTTTTTAAAAACTTATTTTGTTAATTTTATTTTGATCTTGCAATATGTTCAATATGAAAGGAAGCTGTACCTAACTGGTCCAACCATGACTCTCTATTACAGACATACCTTGAACAAACAAAGACCAAATTCAACCGCAGATATAAAGGGATGAACCAAAGTAAAATAACAACAACTGTAGGCCTGAACAGTGAGTAGCAATTCCAACATATCCAGGACTGCTGTGTGTATATATATTTATATATAGGAGATGTCAATATGAATGGACCTGTTATTTTTATCTAAACACACTTTTTCCAATTCCACCCCACCCGTCCCCTCAATCTATCTTATTTCTCATTCTTTCATCTGATGAAGGACTAGCATCCGAAACGTTAAGACCCTCTTCCTGCTATATCAAGCATTAACCTAATATATCCCTTTCATATACTGTACCGATTGTGTTGTTATTTCTGTTTACCTTTTACATACATACATGTTGGAGACGCAGGACATGGCAGCGATAATGAGGGACAGAGACCGCTGTAGAGAACTCTTCCATGGATCTCGGGAATTTTACTCGCCTTAGATAGATAGATATATATATACACACATTTTATAAGTCTAAATTGGTTATTCACTCTTAATTTATTAAATCTTGAGCTCTGCAGTTTGTGCCATAACAGTGGATATCGTAATCTACAAGGGTTGAAAACTCCTTCAGCCTTTTTGGGTTACTGTTAGACCAAGGATACTGATAAGCACTGAGCTTCTATAATCTTTACCAGGATATATTGGTAAACTCCAATATAACCAGACATATATATATATATATATATATATGTATATATATATATATATATATATATATATATATATATATATGTATGTATGTACACACACACAGCAATTCTGGATATGTTTGTTGGCAACTTCTTTTTCCAACTTTTAAGTGTCTTCACGCTATTTTATAAGCTATCTTTATAGCATTACTGCACTTGAACATATCCCTTATACTTATATATATACATATATATATTCTCAGCACTTAAAAGCCGAAAATTCAGCTTCATACATTGTTTGTATATATAATAAATTTTTTTTATTGTTCTCCTTTATTCAGTTGGAAAAATTGACATTGGAAGTGTGCGGCTAAATTTCTGGGATCTCGGTGGTCAAGAAGAACTACAGTCATTGTGGGACAAAGTAAGTTAAGTTTTCCCATACAAAATGTTGAGAGAGAAATACAGTGAGAGAGAGAGAGAGACTGTGTGTGAAAGACATAAATATCACCATAGTAACTAACTACACAGTAAGTGATGCTTTTCTGCCAATTATCCAAGCTTATTGCAAACCATTGTTGCTGGCTTGTGGGTTCGTTATTTGAGACACCGTTCATAAACTAGTTTGTCCATGATGAGAGGTGTTTGTAATGAGGCATTCGTGAACTGTGAAGGCGCATGGCTTCGTGGTTAGAGCATTGGGCTTGCAATCGAAAGGTTGTGAGTTCAATTCTCGAACCGGGTGATGTGTTGTTTCCTTGAGCATTTTATTTCACGTTGCTCCAGTTTACTCAGCTGTAGAAATGAGATGATAGGACTGCGGTCCCTCTCTTTAAATCACCCAAGACACCTCCAACGAGATATACCTTGGAGGAGGCCAGCTAAACCTGCAGAGGTGTGAGCTGTAGCAACAACAATTCATGAATTGATTTGTCCATGATGAGAGATGTTCATCAACCGAGATTCCACTGTATCTTTCCTTTTTATTTCAGTACTATGCTGAATCACATGCTATCATTTACATTGTGGATTCTTCAGATGGAGAAAGATTAGATGAATCTAAAGAAGCTTTTGGTATGTTCTCTCTTGAGTTTTCACTGTTTTGCATTTATTATTATTATTAGTTTTAGTTATGTTTTTATTATTTAGTCTCTGAAGGGCGGTGGATTGGCATTATCGGTAGAGCATTGGTCACCATGCTTTGTGACATATAGTTATGTTCTAAGTTCAAATCCTGCTGAGGTTAGCTTTGCTTTTCATCCTTTCAGGGTCTATAGAATAAAGTACCAGTAATGCACTGGGGGGTCGATATAATCGACTTTTCCCTCCCCCAAAATTGTTGGCATTGTGGTTAAATAAGAAACTCTTATTATTATTAATTTCCTAATTTAGGCAGTTTTGTGAGGAGGATTTAGTCAATTAAATTGACCCCAGTACATGACTGGTTCTGTCGTTTCTCAATCTTGAAAAGATGAAATGTAAAGTTGATCTGAGCGGGATTTGAACTCAAAATATAACAGACTGTAACTAAATTCCTTTCTTTCATTTTGTTCAGTGTCCAAAATGCTCCAATTTTATTTGAATCTTTCTGTTCTCTCTTTATTTATCTTCTCAGATAAAATGATTTCCAATGAGGCCCTTGCGACAGTGCCACTTCTGCTCCTGGCCAACAAGCAAGATCTACAAGTAAGTAAAAAAAAATCATTGTTATTATTATTACTTCTGAGAGTGTTGTGGGGGAAGAGGCCTCAGACATGCCTTCCAAAGGGCCCTATCAGTAGCAGGCACCTCCAACTGATCCTGCTAGATTTCCAGCACGACAAACTAAACTTATGGATGTTATCCCACCATATTACTCATGGTTTACTTCTGAGTCTCCTGCTGGCTGGCTTTACCCATAAAATCTGTCCAGCAATTCTTTCCTGGGACACTACAAGTTTATAGTGCCAGTTGTGATCTCTTGATTCTGTGAATTGGTGGCTCTACCTAGAGCAAAACCCTGATCGCTGAGCTGCACACCCTATTTTTTCAGCCAATACCCAAGATTCATGGCCATAACTAAGGGCAGGCGCTCTTTATTTTTCATAAGTCTTGAAGGTGTTGTAGGCGTGCTGTATTGACGCCATTTGTAGGGCATTTTTTTAAAACCTGGCCAAGCCCATCACCTCTCTAGGTTTGAATACAGCACCTTCTTTCCAGAGAAAGATAGAGAGTGAGAGAAAGGAAGTGAGATAGAAATATAGAGGAAGAATCAACCCCAGTAATAAACTGGTACTTTTTTTATTGACCTCGAATGGATGAAAGGCAAAGTTGATCTCGGCAGGATTTGAACTCAGAGAGCAGAAACAAATATCTCTTTGATGTTCTAACAACTCTACCTAAGGGTTGGCACAAACACTTATAACAAAGTAACCAAGGTTAAATATGGATTTTATTTTACTTTCTTTTTCTTCTTTTTCCAGGGATGTCTTCCATTAAATGAAGTAAAAAAAATATTTAGTTCCAACCCGTCATTAATTGGTCCAAGAGAGTGTAAAGCTGATGCTGTATCTGCACTAAGAGGGTAAGAATGGTGTTTTGTTGTTCTTTTAATGGTTTGAAGTTCAAATGCAGTTTGCAGTAAAATTAGGATAATTGAACCAAATAATTACTTCTATCTCTGATATAACAGCTCCATCCAGCATATTTCAGTTACATAGACCTGTTAAAGAAGAACACATTGGTTGTTCATATTTTTTTTTTATCGTTTTCGTTTCACATTTGAAAAGGGGGTTATAACCCTGAAATATCATGTTGAAATATACTGGGTTAAACATTAGTTTGTTTTATTTGTTATCTTTTGTCCTTTATATATTTCTACCACATTGTACCAGCTTTTAGAAAGGGATCTGTATCTTGCTTATGTACGGTCTTATGTTCAAACGAGTGTACAGGTGAGGTTATCATGTCTTTGACACTACTGAAGGATTATCCCAACCCTTTGGTAGGCTTTCTATGGCTGGATGCCGTTACTATCACCAACTACTTTACAGAGTGTACTGGGTACATTTATCATTTAGATCACCAGCACTAGGGAGGCCGTCATGTCTTTGACATGACTGAAGGCTCTTCCCAACCCTTTTGTTTGGCAAGCGTTCTACAGCTGGATGCCCTTACTATCATCAGCCACTTTACAATATATACTGAGTGCATTTATCATGGTGGTCACTAACACTAGAGAAGCTGTCATGTCTTTACATGACTGAAAGTGTTCTGTATCTAGAGATGATTGTCTAGGCTGGATTTGCAGAATGGAGATAACACAAGACAAGACAAGCCAGCAAGAGTGTTGGAATGGAATGAAACTAGGGAAAAATATATATATATATATATATATATATATATATATATATATATATATAAACATATTCCTTATTTATGTGTTTCTATTTCCTATTTCTTGTTGTTGTTGTAGAGATGGTGTCCATGAAGGAATTGACTGGGTTGTAAAAGCTGTTCAACAGAACAATGTGCGTCGACCTCCAACACAAAAGGATATCACCTGAATGGAGAGAGGAGGCACTAAAATGAAACAAACTATATATATATAAAAAAATAAAATATAGACTGTTCTAAATAAACGCCATGACAAAACAGCTACTCAGAATTACTTTGGCCACTGGCCCCATTGACCAGCAAATATCTATTTTGTATAGGAATTCCATACATCTATCTGTAATGGATGGACATTAAAAAAAAAGATGTAATACAAAAATATATTAAAAAAAAATGTTATGGAATTTGTATGTATATTTATATACGTATGCACACACAAAGATATATATATATATATATAATGTTGTCCCCCAAAATTGTATACACATTAGAATGTTGTTGAAGTGTGTATACATTTTTTGCAGACACCCTGTATATATGTATATTTATGTACAAATATATATATATATATACACACACATATATATTTATATATATATACACATATATATATATATACATATATTTATATATATATATATATATACATGTATATATATGCACATATATATTATATATATATGTATATATTATATATATATATGTATATACACACACACACATATAAATATACATGCATACACCACTGATCATTATGAACTGTGAAGCACCGCGACATTTGTGGGTGGAATTTAAACTTTATTTAAATTTTGTTGGGTTTTTTTTTTCAATTTTAATTTTTGGTTGTTATAGTTTATAATAAATGTAGTTCTGGACACACAGACACGTGTGTGTTTTATGAAGCTAAAGTGAGATAGAAGTAAATAACAGCAAATAGTATGTTAGAGTTTAAACACATTTCAGTAGTTCCCGAAAGGACTGTATATCTATGTTGTCAATCAAGTATGCAAAAAATAAGTGAAGAAATATATTAGTTTAATGCTTGATATAGTAGAAAAATAGAATCTTAAAGTTTCGGACACTAGTCCTTCATTAGAAGATAGAAAAAGAAGAGTAATAAAAGGTGGAATAAAAAGAAAGACAATAAGAAGAGGAAGGAACGAAAACAAAATTTTTTTTGAGAAAATACAGGTGTGTATTTAGTCAATCATTTTAGAGAAAATCTATCAAATAGCCAGGTAATATATCTATTAACGAGGTTTGATAATACTAGTCATTTTTGATGATTTTTTTCTTTAAAGTATTCCTCTATCTGATATCTTTATTTTTCTTGTGTGTCCATATCTACATTTAATGTAAACCTAAATGGATTCTTTGGAAAATCATTGGTGAATTTCGTTTTGGGGCGTTTTATTTTTGAGGGAACATAATTTAGAAGTAAATTTTTGGTGGGTTTTCTCTTCCCCTTCTTCCTTCAACTATCATCTACCTTCTCGTCCTTCTTATAATTTATCATGTCATAGTTTTTTTAAATCATTTTTTGGAGAACTTCAAAATTATACACTTTGTCAGTGGAAGAAGACCATTACGAGTTTTTTTTCTCTCAGTCACCCCACCCATCACATCTCATAATTATTCTCCATTTCATCAAAAGAAAGCAAAAAAAAACAAAAATAGCCAACTTATAAGAAACATCCATCAAAGCAAAACTCCATAAGATAGAAATAATTTATTTACAATCATCTTTTCTTAACCCTTTAGCATTCACATTACTTTATATATACTATTGTATTTTTGTAGTAAACACTTTATCTTACATAATTATCTCACATAATATCGAATCTATGAGATTTTGATATTAATTATTTTGAGAACAATACCTTAACATCAGTAGTATAAGCGGCCAGTTTCAACTGGTTTGAACAGAAAGAGGTGAGATATTTCTGGCTGGATACGGCCGGATTGAATGCTAAAGGGTTAAATGCTTTATATATTAGTTTATTTTGTTGTTTTTTTGTTCTTTTCCTTTTCTGCGTTGTATTTTATTTGCAAATTGTTTGGTTTTGAAATCATTTGTTGAAACTGATTCAATAATTACATCATGGCAGAGTCATTTTAAACCTTTCAAAGACACAGAAACTCTTATATATAGTTTGCTTTGCATTAATTTTCTTTCTTATGTCAACATTTTCATCACTGTTCTTGGTTGCCTAGCCACTGCCTGGTATAGTTATGTATCCCACCACAAACTCCTTGTCCAAAACCATCCTTCAGGATACTGTCGAGGGAAAGGCAGACAAAGAAAATCCTGGACTGGTCACAACACAGAGACTCTTTTATACCTGACGGAGAAGAAAGATCAGTGGCAACGATTGACTGCAAAAGGTGTCATTCTCAACGATTGATTGCACATCTATTGTGGTACTGCGACTGGCTGCACCAGTCGCCCCCCAACAACTGGCTGCGCCAATGGCACATCTAGTGTGGTAACCCAATGACTAGCTGCACCAATGGTACATCTACTGTGGTATCCCAACTGGCTGCACCAGTTACACCTAGGGTGTCACCTCCCAACAATTGGCTGCATCAGTTGCAGGGAACATAAAAAAAACGAAGTCACTGACAGAATTCCTCTGTGATTAGGCTGTAAAGAGTTAACACAACAACGTAAATAACAACATGAATATGCTTTTGTTTGTCCCTTGTATAGCTAAAATGACTCTACCACAATGTAATTGTTTGCCTTTTGGGGTTTTTCTTCTATATTGTCTTTAATTCCCTTCCAATCAATATTGCAATGAAGTGGGGGTGCTTCTATTCAACCAAAAAAACTAACATGTCAAATATCAACAATAATTAAATAAAAATAAAAAAAGAGGGTGGTAAAAATTTTTTAAATGGATATTTCTTTTTTAATTATCTGTAAATAAATATGTGTAAGCCGACATTTATCATAATGTTGTTGTTGTTCTTGTTGCTGGTGTAGGCATATCTGATGTTCTAACGACTCCACCAATTTGCTGCATTCTTTAACCCTTTAGCATTTACATTACTGTATATACTACTTGTATTTTCACATTAAAGGCTTTATCTCACATAATATCGAATCTATGAGATTGATATTTATTTTGAGAACAATACCCTCACATCGGTATGAGTGGCTGAATACAGCCGGTTTAAAAAGAAAGAGATGAGAGAATTCTGGCCAGATACAGCGGGTTTAAATGTTAAAGGGTTAAAGACAGTATTAATGGTCATGAGAAACAAATGAGGACTGCTAAACCTTAAACTTTTCAGACAAGTTACTCATCTACTAAACATTTAGGACACTGTAAAGAGTAAAGACCTCCTTCAGTCACGAATGACCATGGGATTTGCATCTAGAAAGTTCCCCTCCAAAGTACAAGTCCGATCAAGGTGCGTTTGTGGAAGACCAGCAGTTACCCATACATACCAGTCTCCCCTCTCTCCACACCACCGATGTTGTCCAAAGAAAAAGGCAATGGCTGATACAGCTTGACACCAGAGACGTGACAACATATATATATATTATATACATTTGATATACACTATATATGATGTTGTCCAAAGGAAAAGGCAATGGCTGATACAGCTTGACACCAGAGACGTGACAACATATATATATATTATATACATTTGATATACACTATATATGATGTTGTCCAAAGGAAAAGGCAATGGCTGATACAGCTTGACACCAGAGACGTGACAACTCATTTCTACAGCTGAATGAACTGGAGCAATGTGAAATAAAATGTCTTGGTCAAGGATACAACACACAGCCCAGTCTGGGAATCAAACTCACAACCTCAGGATTGTAAGCCCAATGCTCTAACCACTCAAACAATAATACCAAGTTCCAAGTTTACAAACAAAACAATAAATCAAGACAAAAGCTAAATCCAGTTTGTTTCAGAATTTAATGAATAAATAATTCAAATTAAAAAGTGGGGAGGGGGAGACCAAAGTCATTTAGCATGTTTGAAGGAGGAACTGAAGAATTCTACAAGGCATTCCTGTTTGCACAATCTGTTCTGCAGAATAGTTAAACCCAAGAATTCAGAAGCATCAATTCAGTACTGACTGAAAAGGTCTCTGTATGGTTCATGTGCCATTTCACCCTCTCACCAAAAAGTGGGCCATCAACAACAACACTTTTAACAGTAACCCCACTTTCGGGGCAGCTGGGTTGACCAGATGTTCAGTTACTGTAAATAGCAGGTGAAGTGAACAGTTTCAGGTAAGTATTATTAAAAATCTATCATGGTCAGCAGTTTAACCCATAGACATTCACTGAACTTTTCACTCCTCAACGTGGCACCTGATTTTCTCAATGATAACATCTGCTGTGATGGAGTTTTCAGCAGAAACTCCGCTCTCTATGTTGGACAGAGAGCCTACCTCTATACTAGCCTTGCTTACAGCCACTTTCTCTAGGTTATATCCACCTTTTGGATATGCAACCTTGTCACTGTTAGACTTGCCGTTATCCCCCCGGTTGTTGTTCTTCTCGGAGCTAGGCTTACCCTTATCGTGAGAAACGTTTCTATCACGACGTTCAGTTAAAACTTTTTCCTGGCTTCCAGCTTTACCTTCAGCAAAGTTTCCCCCTTTATCCGAGTTATTTCCTTTCTCGTTATACTGCATTCGAGCAGTTTCTGACTGTTGCCGTCTTTCCAAAGCTTTGCGAGGGTCATACAGTGCTCTTTCAGGACGCTCCTATAAAAACAAAAAAAAAACAAAAATAATAATTTAAAAAAATTAATTAATCATAATTGTTTCTACTTTTGGCACAAGGTCAGCAATTACCCAGTACATTACTGGTACTTTATTTATCGACCCCGTAAGGATGAAAGGCAAAGTTAACCTCGGCGGGATTTGAACTCAGACCGTAAAGGGATGTAACTATGCTGGGAAGCATGGAGTCCG
Source organism: Eledone cirrhosa (assembly GCA_964016885.1). Lineage (NCBI taxonomy): Eukaryota > Metazoa > Mollusca > Cephalopoda > Octopoda > Eledonidae > Eledone > Eledone cirrhosa. Next base: position 41,155,216 of record OZ024753.1, read on the forward strand.
ACCCTCTACCAATACTGCCAATGATGATGATTTAGGCACAAAGTCAACAATTTCTAGGAGCTTGAGTGGGAAAGTCTATAGTAAATCGACCTCAGCACTTAAGGATGAAAGGTGAAACTGACCTTGGTGGGATTTGAAATCAGAACATAAAGGACTCAATACCTAAAGATATTTTGTCCAATGCAGTAACAATTCCACTAATCCACCACTCTATAATAATAATTGTTTCTACTTTTCGTATGAGACCAGCAATTTGAAGGGAAGGGAAAGTCAATTAAATCAACCCCAGCACATTACTGGTGCTTTTTTTTATCGACATCATAAGGACGAAAGGCAAAGCTGACCGTGGCAGGATTTGAGCAGCTTTAATAATAAAAATAATAATAAAGAATTAATGTCAAGGAAAACAGATGTTAAATGATGATGATGATGATGATGAAACAGATTCAATATTGTACACATTGTTTAGCAATAAATTAAGCTTAGAGAGAAGCAGTGCTAGGCATATACTGCTAGGTATCTATATAATAAAGGATTCTTTATAAGCTAGACAGGGCTGACATGAAGCAAACAATAAAGATGGCACAAGAAGATACAGTGGGGGGTTTTTGTGTAAAAAAAAAAAATATCAAATAAAAACAAATTCCCTAATAAGGGTGACTTCTGGAGGCCACTCATGGAGAAAGCTCACAAAAAGCCAGTCACCCTGACTGCGAGAGCAAGTGTCCCCCCCCCTCCCAGTAGTCCTCCTCCAATCTAAAGGTAGATACTCAGAGCAGAGACCTATTCACTCGGGGCCATGCTCACTACTCTCACGTGATTATCATTTTGATATACCAGTTGGTGGTATTATGGTGAAGAAATAACACCTAAGCCCACCAACTCATATATCAGAAGGATAATCACATCAATAATAATAATATAAAAGTAATGTACTGTCTGATTATTACATAACAGATGCCAATAGAAATATGCATCACAGAATTATGTAATAAATAGAATGTGATGAAATTATAATATGCTGCTTTCTAATTTATAATTGTTTCTTCTTTCGGCACAAGGCCAGCAATTACCCAGTGCATTACTGGTACTTTATTTTATCGACCCTGTAAGGATGAAAGGCAAAGTTAACCTCAACGGGCCGAAACTCTATGCGTCAAAGCATGGCGTCCGACCCTCTACTCTAATTTATAATAATAATTTTATATATATATATCCTTATAGGTTCAGGAATGAATTAGGTTCATCACTCAAATTGTCCATAAACTCAAACTATATTTTCCCATATCAAATGTTGAGAGAGAAATACAGCAAGAGAGAGGGACCGTGAGTGTGAAAAACAGATAGATATCATTATAGTAACTAACTACACAGCAAGTTATACTTTTCTCCTGATACTCCAAGATTGTTGCCGGTTTGTGTGTTCATTACTCAAGACATTTTATGTTTAGAAAAGCTGTTCATGAACCGAAGTTCCACTGTATATTCTTACAAAGCCTAGATATATATCTATTCTTACATAATTTAATTTCAAATTTTAGAGTTAATAGCACAGTAGTGTTATTCAGTGGAGATAATCACAAATAGGAGTAATTTCCCCTTTTCCCTTGTTAGATTTTAACATTTCATATCTCTGTGTATATAAATATTTCAGACGTGCATCGATCTCGTCTGTCTTCGTGAAACCTTTGGTAAATGGAATAATTGTCTTATGTTGTTTATTACATAACTATATATATATATATTTAACACATTAAAAAGTGGAGTTAAAGATTCACAATCATCCCCTATAATTTAATGAGCTCAAGGAAGAGATTCCCGGGCTCTTTATAAATCAGCAGCATATAAAGAGAACACATATCTTTACTGATTGTCTAGGTGATGACAAAATATGTGAGGGCGTTTAGGTAAATGTGGTACATAAACATTTCTAAATTAGGCACAAGGCCAACAATTTGTATTGCTCTTAGTATTTGACTGGTACTTTATTTTATCAACCCCAGAAAAGATTTGAACTCAGACAGTAAAGGGGCATAAAAGGTGATATTGGTTGATAATAAGGAAGTTTTAAGGAGCAGGGAAAAACATAGTAACAGTTGAAAAGATAAAAAAGAGAAGAGAGCTCAGAAGTGGGAAAATTGCTGATGGGTGTTAAAGAATGAAGGTTTTGTTTGACAACCGGATGGTCACTTTTGGAGTGCGTACTGGAACACCGTTTGATATATGTAAATACAAATGAGGGAGGAAAGGTGGAAGGAAGCAATAGTAGATGTTACCAGGGTGCACGTATGTTTATGTGTAAAAAAAAATCAGTACGTGAATGTGTATACATGTGGGTGTATGAGAGCTTCAGAGAGAGAGATACGGATAGATAGAGAGAGATAAATAGAGTGACTGATAGAGATAGAGATAGGTATAGAGATAAAGAGAGACAAAAAAAAGGGGGCATTTCATTCAATAATGACTGACATATCAATAGCAGGAGATATATTACCAAAATATCTCTGATGAGAAACAAACAAAGACTGCTATCATCTACCCACCATCCCTCATCCAAACTCCGTCTACCAGAGATGTTTTTAGCGGTTGATATATTGGGAAAATTACCTTCTTCTTCTTGCGTGGCTCCTGTCTTTCACCTCTAACTGGCTCGGAGTTGCTAACGTCACCAGTACTTCGACTGGCCTCACTCAATTTACCTGGCTTCATTGATTCAGCAGCACTGTAAGGGCAAACACTTAGCCCCTTCGCACCATTCTCTGATGCTGGAGGAAACGAGCTGCCGTTTTCCACCTATGGAGCACAACGATATCACCAACCACCACCACAACGATGACGATCACAGAGTTTTTGGGGTAACAACGGGAAAAACAAAGCAAGCATAAGAATATTGAAAAGAAAAATGAATAGAACTGACCATAAAAAAAAAACATGCTCACAACATATCTGTATATATTATGTACTTGAGATGTGAGTGTATGTGTACGTGAAAATGTGTGTGTGTGTGTATGTATGTGCATGTGTGTATGGGCAGTCATGTCAAAAATATGATTGAATTTATAATCAACAATTTTCCATGCAGATTCTCTAGAGTTCATCATCATCATTTTACGTCTGCTTTTCCCTGCTTGCAAGGGTGGGACAGGTCCTATTAAGTACGGCATATCTCCATTCGTCATCTCCTCTGTGATATTTAGCGTTCTGAGGTCAGCTCTCACCACCTCTGCCCATGTTTTTCGTGGTCTTCCTTCTACTGGGATTTCTTGGCACTTCTTTACCCAGCAGTCATCCTCCATGCGCATCACATGTCCATACCATCTCAGTCTTCTCTCCTGCACTCCACAACTTATCCCTCTTATACCCAGTTTCTCTCTCAACTCATCTATGCTCGGTCATTCTTTCAAAGTGTTTGTCTCTTGCCAGCTTTCTTTTCATTATTAAGACATGTTAAACATTCAAGACAATATCTACAGTGTTCCCTAGTTCCCTATATGACCTTACTGTAATTTATAGAGGACAGGCAGACAACATTGGTGATTCTTGACAGCTAGAACTTCTAATGTGGGACCCCAACAACATCCAACCCCACTTAGGAGAAGGTAATTATGGTGATGATGATGATACATTTGAATAGGGGATATTTAACAAATTTAAAATGAATTTTCATAACAAGACTTGATAATGAAATTAGAAAACATAAAATGTGGGAAATTTGGCCAGTTTCTGTAGAGTAGAGTTTAAAGAAAAGTCATATTTTTAACATAACATAGCTGCCTTCATTTGTATATTTTTAATATGTTTGTGCATAATATATCATATAAGATATTCACATGCATACATTTTACATACATACACTGCATGTATAATATATTTATATATATATATATATATATATATATATATATACATATATACATATATATATATATATACATATATACATATATATATATATACATATATATATATATATACATATATACATATATATACATATATATATATATATACATATATACATATATATATATATATATATATATATATATACATATATACATATATATATATATATATATATATATACATATATATATATATATATATATATACATATATATATATATATATATATATATACATATATACATATATATATATATACATATATATATATATATATACATATATACATATATATATATACATATATACATACATATATATACATATATATATATATATGCATAAATATATATACATACATACATCCAAATGCATACATTTTACACACACACACACACTCATGCGTGTATATATATATATATATATATATATATACACACACCAACATGCATATAATATAGATAATATACACATGTGAATATACTGGATAATTATGTAGAAATATATATATAAGTGTGTGTGATGCATATATGCTTTTGTAGATAAGAAATAAAGAATGTGAAGAAGCTGGAAAGAGGTCTACCAAAGATAGCGAGAGACCCTATAAAGATCTTTTAATGTAAAGCATTCTAGAAAGAGTTTTCAAATCAGTATTTGATACTACAAATATCACATAACTGTATCACAGAATCGGGGGTAGTTTTGGTATGAAGAGGGTTAAAGAACCCATGTACAATTGTGTGGATTGGACTGAAAGAAACTAATTTTAGTTGATTTATGTACTAAAAGCTGCATAATTCTAGCAGAGAAAAGCAAGCTTGAGCAGAGCAGCAATTATTTAAAAAAATAACTTGCTTAAGAGGAAACTGTAAAGCTGAGGAAGAGTGGGCCTTGGTATTAAAGAAACATGGCAATAACCATATTTCTGGAGTAGATAATGTGAAAATGATATTCCACCACCTTTTTTTTCCATTCCATATTACATTAGCTACAGGCCAGAAGGTCCAGTAACCATGGCTACAACCCCCCCATTTAAGATTACAATTCTAATAATACATAAACACATATATCCTGAACTGTAATGTTCTGCTGAATGAATTGCAAGCAATTTATGTTATTTATGTAAATTTACTCTTAAAATTAATTTTCTAAGTTAGTGTATGATCTGCACTACCAAATATCTCAAAACTTCTCTTAATATATTCAAATATATTTTAAAAAATAAAACAATATTGAACTAAGCTTGAACGGATTTTTACAGAAGAAATAATTTTGTTACAGAATTTCGAAAATCATTTTCCAAAAGGTTTTTCTTAACAATTTTTTTACTACAATCTTTGGTAAACCTCAAAGCCAGCATTAAACATTTAACACACACATACACACAAAGCAAAATACTTTGCACAAGCCAATAACATATTTGCAATATAACAGCAACATGCAATTTCAATGTTAGACAATATTAATACATATATAACTACACAGTGAATGTTTTATTCCCATGCCTAGAATATGTGAAGTTTATTCTATTTAAACCCTTTCGTGACAGTACCTCTAATGAAATACACTCTATTTCAATCTTTGAAAGATTTACTAAAAGTATTTATTATTTCATTTCTAAAATAGTAACCTAACATATGGTTCTGATAAAAAAAAATTGTTCGAAGATTATAATTTAAGTAGGAACCCTTTAAAAGGTTTGTTGTTTCACCAAACTTCAGCTAGTTTTAGCAGGGTTTGTATAAAAATAATTTATGAAGTATTTTGAGGGATTTACTAACATTATAAATCATTCCCTTACTAAAATAATAACTTAACATACAGTTCTTATTTAAAAAATTATGTTGGGGGACTTTAATTTATATAGGAACCCTTTAAAATAGTTGTTGCTGATTCATAGAACCTGAGCTAATTTTGGCTGGGTCTGTATAAAAAGGGTTCAGGGAATTACATAAGAATGTTGAAATAATTAACAATAACTATAGTAACCCCTGTTTTATATTCCCTAATATTGCTTTCTTATATTACACAGACATTTTGTTATAGGGAAGCATATTGAGACTGTACTTAAACAAGACACAGATCTCTAGCTTGTCTGGGAGATCAGTAGCCCTGCTTCAGTACTGACTTGGTCTATTTAGACCCATCAAACCCTTGCAAACAGGGAAAGCAGATATTAAAACGATGATGATGATGATGATGTTGACGCAGTCTTTTGAATAAACTCCAACACATGACTGGTACTTATTACCAATTGAGGGATGAAAAGTAACATCAATGTAGGACATACTAGAACTAATTCTTGTAATGTGTTTAGCTTAGAGTAGCAGTAATGTCACAACCAGTACCAACACCCCATATACCTCCCACTACTGAATGTAATAGATAGCTTCTTACAGAATATAATTAGTTTAGTAATGAAAAAAAAAATGCTTTCAAAGACATTCCATGAGGAAATGTATAACAATCTAACAATGCAGTAAATTATGATTAGTTTTTAAAAGGTTAGCAACGTAGATTTAGAACTCTATTCTACACAGCACATCATCATCACAACTATAGCAAGCACTAATTATATGCAAATTAGTACGTCCATTTCAGAATAATACTAAGAGCTAATGGGGGTATATATATATATACCTATCAAATACATGTTTCCTTGTTGGTTTCTTGGAAGATTTACATGCCTTCTGATGAGGGTACAATTAGATCCGAAAATTAATTAAAGGTGTTTATCATATTTTTTTCAATTTACAGGGAAATTCGTATTTTCTGGAATGTTTACATGCCTACATATTAGATATGTGTGTATATTTATACACATTTCTGCAGTCATGGTTGCACACTCTATATTTATACAGATATAACTAATGTTTACATGCCTAAATATTAGATATGTATATATTTATACACCTTGGTGAAGTAACTTAATAGGAACCCTTTAAAATGGTTTGTTTTGTTTCCTAGAACCAGAGCCAGTTTTGTATCGAAAGGGTTATCTAAAGCAACTATGATAACAACAGGAATCAGAACTTGAGGTCAGACTTCACTCAACACGGACCCTGTTTCTATTATCTCCCCCGAATCTCCTTTAGTGATAAAAGCTAACATCTAAATATCTTGTTAGAAATAAAATGAATAAATATAACAAACACTAAACACACAATGTAAAATGCTCACAACCAGATACACATCCATACATCTAGAGGTACATGCAATTAAACAACATAGTTTACTGGAAAATATCACTCACTTTCGATTTTTCTGATTTATCAATCTTGTTGAGGATTTTCTTATCATGAGAACACCTGAGAAAATAGAACAAAACAACAATGAAAAATATTATATTTTAATAAAAAGATATATAATAAATGACTGATGAGTTTAAAAAAACAGGTACAATGTGATAAGTTGTAGTGTACGGGAGAGAAGACTGCGATGGTATGGACATGTGATGCGTATGGAGGATGACCGCAAGCAGGGAAAAGCGGATGTAAAATGATGAATGCGGTAGAAATATATAATAAAGGGCAAAGGATGACAAATAAAACAAAACAACGTAATGTTTTACTCAGTATATTTCAACATATTTCAGGGTTATTACCCGCTTGTCAAATGTAAAACAGAAACTGTTCAAAACAAAAATGAATGATCGATGTGTTCTTCACTAACAGGTCTTCATGTTTGAAATACACATGCTAATAGATTTGAAAAGAATGTAATCCAGCTAATATAAACCATCACAAAATGTAATATATGAACAAGGGATGATCTTCTGATCTGTCTAGTCACAGAATGTGACAACCCGCCTAAACCATGCCAGCAAGGAGAATAGATATAAAAGAATGACAATGATGATGATGTTCATATTAAGGTATACGCTAACAAAAAGCACCCAGTCCACTCTGTAAAGTAGTCATGTCATTTTGATGCTACAATAAAAAGAACCCAGTCCACATTGTAAATATGGTTGGCATTAGGAGCATTCAAGCATAGAAACCAAGCCAGAAAGAGTTCAGTATAAGAAAGGCACGGTCATCAGATCTGACTTGTCTCACAACAGGACAACTCATCTAACACATGCTAGTGTGGAAAAATGGACATTAAACGGTGATGATGATGATGATGATGTTGATGGTAGTGATCATCTATATACATTTACACATTATATATAATTAATTTCTAATTACTTATCAAAGTCTTCAGTCTCTAGCTTGTCAGTACGTTCTGGTTTCTCAATCTTCTCTGAACGTTCCGGTTTGTCGTGACGCTCAAATTTATCTGGTTTCTCGTGACGCTCAAATTTATCTGATTTCTCGTGACGTTCAAACTTGTCCGGTTTGTCGTGACGGTCAAACTTGTCCGGTTTGTCGTGACGGTCAAACTTGTCCGGCTTCTCGTGACGGTCAAATTTATCAGACTTGTCGTGACGGTCAAACTTCTCCGGTTTGTCGTGACGGTCAAATTTATCTGATTTGTCATGACGCTCAAATTTGTCCGGTTTGTCGTGACGGTCAAATTTGTCTGATTTGTCATGGCGGTCAAATTTGTCCGATTTGTCATGGCGGTCAAATTTATCTGATTTGTCGTGACGGTCAAACTTATCTGATTTGTCGTGACGGTCAAATTTATCCGATTTGTCGTGACGGTCAAATTTATCTGATTTGTCATGCCGGTCAAATTTGTCCTGCCTCTCATGTTTGGACTGTTTGTCCTGCCTTGATTTCTTATCATCACGACAGTTGTTGCTATTGTTGTTGTTGCTGTTAGCCTGGTAGCATTTGTTGCGATCGTGGCTGGAAAAAGGAAAAAAATAATTTAGTTAATGAGTTTTGAAAATCATAATTTGTAAGGGAACAGGGGTTAGTATTTTAGACACCATAACAGATTTCATGTTCACGTTTTACAGCTGTATGCCCCTCCAGACGCTAACCCTTTTATTTTAGTCGCCTCTTACAACACACAGGGCTACAGTATACCCAATGCTTCCTCTAAACTGTGTGGGTGTGTGGCCATGCATCATCATCATCATCATTCGTCGACTACTGTCGAGATGATGGATCTCACTCTCATGCCCCAGAATTCCCTGTCCCCCAGGTCCCGTCTACTGACTCCCGTATCCCTAGAGATAACGTCAGGGAATGACAGCTTCCTACTCCTAGTCAGGCTGGAGTCAGGGTCCCAGAGCAAGAGAGCGGATATGATTTCATTGCTGGCACGGTGACAGTGGCCAGCAAATTGAGCTCTCCGGGATTTTAGAAGGGCAGAGGCTCGAGGGAGTTTGCCATAGATTTTAGACAAAGTGGGATGTCGTTTCCAGGATAGGTTTTGCACTCTCATGGCCATGCACTTGCTACATTGGTGTCATGTACATCAAAATGTTGCCACTCACTTGCTTCGAAATGTTGCCACTCAGTGGCTTTGAAATGTTTTTTATCATGGTATCAGCACTACCACTTTACAGAGAGAACTGGGGGGCTTTTTATTGTGGCACCAGCATTACCACCTTACAGGGTGGACTGTGTGCTTTTTGGCACTAGCATTACGATCTTACAGACAGGACAGTGTGCTGTTTATCGTGGCATCAGCTCTACCACCTTACAGGGTGGACTGGGGGCTTTTTTATCATGGCACTAGCATTACCATCTTACAGAGAGGACTGGGAGTTTTTTATCATGACACCAGCATTGCCACATTACAGAGAAGACTGGGGGCTTTGTAACATGGCACCAGCACTACCACCTTACAGCTAGAAAAACAAGATAAAAAAAGAGAATGACTAAAAAGAATACCTACCCATATTTGTCTCTGTTTGACTTTGACCGATCAGCTTTATCATCTCTGTTCTTGCTCTTGTCCATACACCGGTCATCTTTACTAGCTTTGAACTTGCTTTCAGATTTATCATTTATTCGGTCATCTTTGGAGTACTTGTTCCGGTCACCAAAACGACCCTCTCTTCCAGCTTTAAGCCGGTCTTGACCTTGCCGATCTATTTTGATCTTCTCACGGTTTTCTTTGGAAAAACGAAGCTTCTCCCTCTCCTTTATGGGTTTCTCCAGTTCGTCTTTGCACCGCATCAGGTCGCAGTCATCTTTTTGTTTCTCCAGTTCCCGTTCAGGGTTCTTTAAAAGCTGATAAAACATAAACAATACTCTACTGTTATCATCAACATCATCATCATCATAATCACTGCTATGTTGTTTTTTCAGAACTGATATATACTGAGGGGGGTTTCAGAAAGAGTGAAGTCTAAGTGACCCTTCTGATTTTAGGATATTTAAAAAACAGTCTAAAGTCTGTCTCAAGCCCAGAGGCTGATCAGGCTGGTGTTTATTCCGCTTCCATGACGAGAAGCAACTGAGAGTACAAGACTCCCCTCCCTGCTGTGCAGGATGCTAGTTCATCACAGGGTTAAAACCCCCAGCTATTGCTGGTACTCATTTTCAGCTGAGTGCACTGGAGAACATGGAATGAAATGTTTTGCACAACACGCAACCCAGCCCAAGAATCTAACCCACAACATTATGATCCTAAGTCCAACACCTTTACCACTAGGCTACGTACCTCTACTGGATATTTACAGATCTTCTAATCATTGATGATGGTACATTGGCAGTACACAGCTACCTTCCTTACTCATAAACAATAAACACCTATAGCCATCCCCAAACACATACACAGCCCTTAATAGGTTACTAAGACCACCACCAATAACCAATAGCTATAACATGGCCCTTAACAAGTTAGTAAGACCACCACCAATAACCAATAGCTATAACATGGCCCTTAATAGGTTACTAAGACCACCACCAATAACCAATAGCTTAACATGGCCCTTAATAGGTTACTAAGACCACCACCAATAACCAATAGCTTAACATGGCCCTTAATAGGTTACTAAGACCACCACCCAATAACCAATAGCTATAACATGGCCCTTAATAGGTTACTAAGACCACCACCAATAACCAGTAACTACAATACAAACCTTGATAGGCTGCTAAGACCACCACCCATGACTACCACCAATAACTACAACACAAACCTTGATAGGTTGCTCATCTTTCTTTAGCAGTTCCTTTTCTTTTAGTTTCTCTTTATCTCTCTTCTCTTTCTCTTTCCGACGTCGTTTCTCTTCATCTCTTGCCTTTCTCCGTTCTTGTTCTCGTTTCTTCCTGTCTTCTCTCTGCCTCTGAAACAACAAACATCATATTCCATATAGTCAACAGAAACAACAATAACAACTATTTTAAAGGTTATTTTCTCCACTAAAGCAGGAGTTAAATCAAACTTGCAGGCTGCACCACAAAAAGCTTAATCAATTTATTTGGGGAACCTTTTTGTGGCAATGCCCTTCTTGGCACCAACCCTTTTAGTCACCTCTTACAACACACAGGAGTACAAGTACTATCACAGGTGTGTTTTATCATGTTACCAGCGCTACCTCAATGACATCTGGATGTTTATAGTGTCCTAGACCAAGCTGGCAAGGTAATGATAAAAGTAAAATGAGAGAACAAGCTTCAGGTTACTTGCTGGTTGTTAAGGAGGCATATCACTTTAATGGGAGAGCAAGTCACTAAATCATTACATAAATCATTATAAACGAGAGGGCTTCTTACTTGTAAACTGGCTTTCTTTTCCTCTCTCTTTCGTTTAATGAATTCAATCAACGGTGTGGTCATCTTGGGTACACCATGATTGGCTGAAAAATAAGTGTAACATTACATATTACATAGTGGGCAGCTGGAGAGTTCATAAAAAAAAAAGGACATTGAAATTAGAATTACCAAAGTCTGGGCAACAATTAACAAAATGGAAAGGATATGGAAGTCAGACCTACCCAGAAAAATCAAAACATCATTAATCAACTTACCATATATACTGGAATATAACCGAAGAATAGAGGACCCCAAAAAATCAATGGTAAGATGGGAGGTTGGCCTATATATGCCATCTAAACAATGTGTTGATTAGCTATTAACTGCCTCGGTTAATAAATGGGGTTTGGATTTTTGCCCATTTCTCAGACATAAAGTACGAAGAGGGAGGTCAGCTTATATTTAAGTATATACTGTAATTTATGGAGACAAAATACTTGAATGTTCTCAGACATAAAATAAGAAGAGAGGAGACTTATATTTAAGTATATACAGTAATTTATTACCTTTTAGCTCTTTCCGTTTATTTTCCAGTTCCTCCAAATAAGATTCAATAGGTACAGTTGGTTCTGAATGAGGATTCTTTATATTTTCAACAAACTTTTGGAATTCAGAATCTTTAAATAGAGACATAGTAAATTATTACAAGAGACCATTCCAGCAAGAAATTGTAGGTTGTTCTTACAATACTAAATTCAAAGATAGGAAATAATCCCATCTTAGATTAAGGTATTGTGTACATTATCACACCTTAAACCAGGGTAGTTTAACCTTTTTTTCCCTTGATACATTTAGATCTTACCCCTAAACAAAGTATAAAGAATAAGGGCATAGCATAGTGTATAGTATAGTACAGTTTGGTATGGATGGATGGTCCTGTAACACCTGAGGGAGTTGTAGGGACATTGTATTGACATAAGGTGTTTCTAGGGCATTTTAAAACCCTGGCAGAACCCATCTCCTCTCTAAGTATTCAACAAATTTCTTCCAGAGAAGTATAAAGAGAGTCAGAAAATGGAAGTGAGAGAGAGATATAGAGGAAGAATTGGCCCCAGTAGTTGACTGGTATTTTTTTTATCAATCCTGAATGGATGAATGGCAAAGTCGACTTTGGCAGAATTTGACCTCAGCAAGCAGAGTGCCAGAACAAATACCACAAAGCATTCTATCTGATATTCTAACAGCTTCACCAATTTGCCACCTGTAATATTTGGCATACAAAGACTTAAAAGAAAGAAATGTAGAAGTGAATAGAAACCTTGGTCTATAGTTCCTTTCTTGGTATCAGCTTTCCTCATTTTCTTCTTGGGAACTTTCTGGAATGGAGCAAATTCAACCACAGCTGGGTATTCATTGCCTACAACAACATAGAAGACAATACAATACAGTTTAGAAATATTGACATTTCTCAAACATGCCACATTCATCTTTCCTTTCACTATAGTTTGAAATGAAATGAAACGAAAAAAAAAAAAATTTTTTTTCTAAATAATTAACTCGACAGACCATACCAACCAGAGTAGACTGAAAGGTTCATAAGTTGTCTATGCAGGAGTGATGCAAGAGCCATGAAATCTTGCATGCATTAATTTAAACTCTTCTTATTAATAACTCCATTGTTTATTTACACCTAAACTGACATTTGACTGTTCAAAGACTTCAAAAGTAACATTTCATGAGAGTATCTTAGTCAGCCTATGAACTCTTCAGTCAACCCTTGTTTGCAGGTGTTTGAATGTTAAGAGCCCCAATCCTAACAGAATAAAAAATTTAAAAAAAAACATTTACAAGGGGGCACTGACAAGTTCCTGTCTTTGAGTATAAAAGAAAATATAGGAGGATCAGTTAATTATGATATTATTCAACATACTCCCCTCAGATTCACACATTTAGTGCAGAGGTCCTACCTCCTCTGTTAAAGGTAACAGCTATACCCTTAAAGCCAGGAACTTTACAGCAGCCCCTCATATATATTTATGTAATAATATTCAACATACCTTTCTTGTCTACAAATACATATCCATCAAATTTATCTTTAAATGTGTAAATATCTTCAGCACAAGGGAAATTGATGTATGCTCGAGTAAAAGCATTCACTCCCAGACTAAGAAAATAGAAAAACAAACAAATGAAAGATATTAACTGCAGATTTAGATTATTTTGTTCAAATTATAGAAACGATGGTCATAAACTAGTTATTCCTTAACCATTGTGTGACTGTACTTCATTAGAATTTAATTGAGGAAGAATTTTGAGGAATTTACTAAAATAATTTATTATCCTGTTACTTAGCATATGGTGTTTATGTAAAATTATGTTGGAAGATTTTAATTCAAATAAGAACTCTTTAAAATTGGTGGTTTTATTTCATAGAACCAGAATTGGTTGTGTTTGGGTTGGTAGCAAAAGGATTAGCTCTTTCATTATCACATTTCTAATGAAAGACACTACCTATGATTTTCAAATAATTTTTTAAATACTCAACAATTTGGAAGGAAGGATTTAGTAATATAAGTTTTAAAAAAAGCCTTTATTTATATTCATACCTCATATCTGCTTTCACGTAATAGAAATAATCATAGGCAGGGAGTGGGAAGACTTGTTCCAAAAATATCTCAGGTGAAAGAGATGGTGGTAAGCGCCGTATTACAACCTGAAAAAAATAATCAAAACAAATAATGTTTATTTTTCATTTATGATTAGTAAAGTAAAGTAAAGTTAATGAAGATTATCCTGATATGGATATGATGCAAATAGATGATGATTGTTGGGTGAAGGAATGCCAAGTAATCACAGTGGAAGGAAGCTGCAGAAGAGGAAGACCTGGATGGAAGTGGTGAGAGCTGATCGCAGATTGCTAAAGCTCACGAAGGAGATGACAAAGGGATGTGAACAGATGACGATTAGTTAAGTAAAACAGAGCAAGATTTCCCTGATAAAGACGAGAAGCATATGGCTGATGATGGTTGGGTGAAGAAACGCTAAGAAATGACTCTTCAACAGTTCCAAACATATTAATCCTCCTTTGGTGATCTACATAATAAATACACCCAGTACATTCTGTAAAGTGGTTGGTGATAGGAAGGGCATTTAGGTGAAGAGAACCTGCCAAACAAAACTATTGGGAAGACTCTACAGTTGTGACAAAGTCACAACAACTTTTGTAATATTGGTGGCACAATAAAATGCACTCAGTAGAGTGCTGGTTCTTGTAGGACTCCCAGATCACCTGGAGGTCAGTGGCTTTGCTTAAGTACCGGCCAGCCTATGACGACAAATCCAACCCTTATTACCAAGGAAAATGGGTGTTTAAATGATGAAGATGATGACAACATTATCTAATATCTCTTTTCCCTTTTATGCTAGAATTTGAAGGAAGTTTGGCAACTATCTCTAGCAGGTCACAGGATCACGCAGAGGTCCCCTGTTGGCCAGATAGAGAGATAAGCATCTAAACAAAGCCAAATATTTATCTTATAAGAGATTAATAAGGCCTATGGCTTGGTAACTGCTAAGTTTTGTCTTTATTTTGAAAAGAAACCTGTTAGAAAACAACCTGGTAGGAGGCCAGCAAAACCTGCACAGGTGTGAGTTGTAACATGATAGGTAAAACTGGTGCTCATAGCATCAAAACAACCAAGAAACCTCGTATAGGATCCATTGTTAAAAGGTCAGCTAAACGTACATAGGTGTGAGTTGTAAAAACAACATGATAGGTAAGACTGGGGCTCATATCTTTAAAAGATCCAAGAAACCTCGTATGAGATCCAACATCGTTAAGAGGCCAGCGAAACCTACTTAGGTGTGAGTTGTAAATTCGATTTCATTGTTTTTTTAACCACCACCAACGCTTTTACTAAGATCATTTTAAACTGCGGTAATTAACGACCTATATAATAACAAATCGTTGTAAAGATATTTTAATGTGATTTTATAAAGATATTTCTATATAAATATATATAGAAATATTTTGTAATTGTTTAACTCTGAAATCTGTTGATCGTCAGCGTTTCGAACGACCAAGAAAATATTTTCAAAGGATATTTTCTACCAGTAAATATTAATTATATCACTATAAACAACTGACCTTGGTGGGAGGTTGATCCCTATCCTTTTTCCGCTCATCTATACACTTTTTCTCCACCATTTTCGATTGTTTATGTTCACACTTTGAGTCCTGACTCGTTCTACGTATTCTGGCCGTCATTTGTAAGCCATACTTTAGCAGATACGGGCAGAAAATTCGAACTACAAATATTTACATTTAAAAAAAAATATATACAAACAGAATTTCTAAAGAAAAAAAAATTGTGGATTAGAAATCTTTAAAAAATATATATTTTAATTAAAAGTTGTATTTATATTATATATTATTTAAACTATTTTATCAAATAATAATAAAAAAATATATATATTCAGCCCGGTAAAGCGGAAGTTGTGTGTTCGTAAGGTCACCGCTTTAGGTAAGGTTGTTGGTAAGTATTCTTTAATATTTTTATCTTGTTTAAATGCCTTTAATTTAAATAAATGTTTTTATTCTTCTATTATTTAAACAGTTGAATATTATTGTGTTATAAATAAAATGTTCTATTAACGACATATATAATTTCAACTGTATCTTCTCTGTTTACACCAATAACCTACGTAAATGTATTTAGCTGAGCACTTACTGCTTCATTATTTGAAAGAATTGTTTCTACCTTTGGCACACGGTTAGACATTTGGGGGTCAGTAGCTGGACGGTGGGAAAGTCGATAAAATTAACCTCAGTGCGTTACTGGTACTTTATTTTATTGACCCTATAGGATATGAAATTTAAGCAAAAGTTGACCTCGGTGGTGTTAAAACTCAGAACGGAAAGCACCGTACCTAAAGAAAGAAACACACACATATCTTTATGTTCGGTGCTCTAACGATTCTGTCAACCCAATGCTAATAAAAGTTTCTACTTTTGGCACAAGGCCAGCAATTATTCCAGTGTATTACTGGTACTTTATTTTATCGACCCCGTAAGGATGAAAGGTAAAATTAACCTCGACGGGATTTGAACGCAGACCGTAAAGGACCGTAACTCTATGCTGCAAAGCATGGTGTCCGACGCTTTACCGATACTGGCAATCCACGGTAATGGTTTCTAATTTGTGGACAAAGGTAACAATTTGTTGGGTGGGGAAAGTCGGTAAAATCCAACCCAATATGGTGAGCAGTAAAATTGACCACGGCAACATAATTTTGTGGCAAGTGCGTGGTCAAGTGGTTAGGTTTATTGAACTTATGGTCATAAGGGTGTGGGTTCAATTCCTGGACCAGGCAACACCTTGTGTTCTTGAGCAAGACACTTCGTTTCACGTTGCTTTCCATGACAAGATTAGTGCCTCATTAAAACCCCAGAAGGTGTCGCCACCTCGATAGTGGTCAACTAAACCTGCGTTTGAGCTCTTCCGCTCTCTCTCTTTCCTTCCCTCTCACCCGCTCTCTGTGACCCTCGCGCTTTCTCTCTATGTATATATATAATAAAATGTTACAGTATCGTAAAAGAGGATAGAAAGAAGAGGTATAAAGAGGTGCGATACAGAGTATTACATTCCAAAAGCGGGTGCGTAAGTGCTCGATGCTTGGGTTATCAGGGTTAAATATTAGAGAAAGTTAATATTTAGTGTACAGGATTAAGCAGAGCGGTGCTGAGCAAAATAATTAATGAAAGAGTTACAAGCCGTTAAAACAGCTTTATAAAGATGTTTTAACGGCTTGTAACTCTTTCATTAATTATTTTGCGTATATATATATATATAGGAAAAGGTTCAAGACCCCGACGGCAGAGCTCAAGCAGTTTCTTGAATATTTTCCTATTACTCACTCTACTACCCAAAGTATTGAGTACTCTGGTGCGTTATGGTCCATCTAGTTCCTTACCACACTTCCTTCGTTATATATATAAATCCCCCCCTCTCTCTGGCAGGATTTGAACTTTGGGAATAAAAATAGCTGGATAATCTCTAAAAAATAAGTTTTGATTGAAGAAGTAGGAAAAAAAAAAAAACTAGGCATTATGTTTTTTTTCATTTATAATTAAATTTTGATTAAATTTATAATTTTAATTGTTTAGATAAGTGGAAAAAACAAAGAAACATCAATAATGTGGTATGAAATTATTCCAAGTTTTGGAATTGTCATGGGTTTTCTAGCTATACCCAATGTAGCAAATCTTGTTCTTAACTGGACATTCAGAAATAGAAAGGTAAGAATATATGATCATTTTATTGGGTTTTTTTGTAATTTTTTTTAATTTTCTCGGTTATTGGTTAAAACAGGGTTTCCCAAATTTTTTCAAATGGGTTCAGAAACTTTTGGGGGAACCCCAAAGTCTAACACTGTTATATGGTGGAATCATCATCAGCTTCATCATCTTCATCGTTTAACGTCTATCTTCCACGCTAGCATGAGTTAGGCAGGAATTGTCCCACTTGAGACAAGATTGGTCGGGTGACCATGTCTCGCTCGTAATGGACTCGTGGAATATAAATATATTCCTCTAATTTTTTTCATGGAACTTCCCCGACGCTCCTATTTTGGGAACCTCTCGGTTAGAATATCTAAAGTGCTTGGCTTATTGGTTAGAAAACTGGATTCACAATTGTGAGGTTGATTCCCAGACCGGGCGAGGAATCCTGTCCCTGAGCAAGACTCTTTATTTCACATTGCACTTTCTGCTAGGAGTTGCAACTGGTAGAATTGAATCAGCAATGGAAAAACCAATGGAAACATTGTTTCCTTGGTCCAATTTGGCGAGTCCCCCCCCTCCTCCTCCACTAAGTAAGCGAATGAGGTCTGGGATCTTGTCGATTGATTCCTTCCTTAGAATCTCTAAAGAAAGAATGGCAGGACAGATTTTATGGGCAAAGCCAACTGACAGGAAAGCCAGAGATAAACCATGAGTAAGATGGATGTATAACATGTGTATAACCTTGATTGGTTTTGTTTAGGGATCTAGCTGGATTATTTGTAGATAATTTGCTAATCTTTGTCTTGTTTTTGTACATTTGCAGACCCAGTGCCGAGATTGGGAAACTTCAAAATTAGACTACATGTTCTACTTAAGAGACAGAACAATCACCGGAAGTGAATATAAACCCAGGGTAAATAGCTATGTTGTTTGTAAAGTGGTTGTGTAGGTGTCATGACAAAAAGCACTCAGTCCACACTGTAAAGTGGTCGTGTAGATGTCACGACAAAAAGTACCCAGTCCACACTGTAAAGTGGTTGCATAGGTGTCACAACAAAAAGCACCCAGTCCACACTGTAAAGTGGTTGCGTAGGTGCCACAACAAAAAGCACCCAGTCCACACTGTAAAGTGGTTGCGTAGGTGCCACAACAAAAAGCACCCAGTCCACACTGTAAAGTGGTTGTGTAGGTGCTACAACAAAAAGCACCAAGTCTACACTGGGGAGAAATCTGCTATATTCAGACCTGGAGAGGAGATGGGCTCTGCTAGGTTAAAAAAACTTCCCTTGATGCAGCGCCCCTACAATTCCCTTAGAAGTTATGGAACTAGAAACCCTTCCTAATGCTTTCTACGAGATTAAGGTGCTGATTAATTTAGCAGGAGTCATGGATGCAGGTTGGCATTCATCTTAGGCTATTTTATCAGTGTTCTTTTGACTAATTGGAGAAATATCGTTCTGATTTACATACTAGTAAGATCCTGTCGTTGCTGGGCACACCTTCGCCACTATAAATAAAGACCCCCTCTCTCTCTCCTCAACATGGCCATCTTTGAATAGCCCCAAAACTCTGCTATTTTAGGGAAGAGTAAGATTTAAACTATGTTAACATGCTCCAGGAGCTAAATAACCTATGTATCAAATTTGAACAAAATCGGATGGAAACTGGAAATGCATCGCCTACAGACACTTTTGTTTTTATATATATGTATATATATATATGTATTTGACTTCTTCCACAGTCTTATTTTATTTTGAAATTTATTGTTCTTTGTTTCTTTTTCTTTACCAGGGTTTGGAAAGTATTCCCAAAATCTAGAGAATGTGATGTTTCTATAGTAAAGTACTGTTTCACCATGGTTTGTAGATAAGACTTTTTCTTTAATGAATTAAATATTTACATACAGAATTGTGTTTGAAATTTATTTTGTGTGTTATTATGACTGGCCTAGTGGTTATGATATTGGACTCCAGATCATAAGGTCATGTATTTCCTGAATAAAGCAGTGATCATTTCGTTCTTGAGCAACATACTTTATTTTATGTTACTCCTACCAGGATATTTCAACCAACAGATAATAGCAGCAATGGAAAGACCAATGGAAGCATTGCCCCAATCTGACAAACAGGTCTTTTCCTTTCTTCTGCCAGAGTTTGTGACCAACAGATAATGCCAGCAATGGAAATATTGTTTCCCTGGTCCTATGACAATCAGCTCCTTTCCTTAGCTTGATTGGGATTCTTTTGAAACATTGTGTATTGTTGCCGGAATTATTTTTACAGCTCAATGGATACCTCTTTCACTAATCATTCTATTGCTATGTTGGAAGGCATGTGGTGAAAGTGTTGGACAAACACACAAACAAGATGTTGGCTTCAATTCCTGGACTTTGTGAAAAGTGTTTTTGAGGAAAATGCTCCATTTCTTGAAAGGACTATGGCCTCTATCATTAAAACATCAAAGAAACTCCCTAATCTGCATAGGAGTGAGCTGTAAACTTCATTGCATATTGTTTTTCATTTGTGAAATAAACAAAAAAAAAATGTTTTCCCATTAATAAAACAGAGTTATGTACCTTACTTGATGTTCAAAAATTATTTTTAGCTTGGAACATATTTGTTCTTGTGGAAATGAAAAGCAAAGAGATATGTAAATAAGTATTGTGTTTATGGAATGAACTGCAGGAATGCTCACAGTGATACTGATGACAATGACATGTGAATCCGAAAATCTTTACAATAAAAGAATAATCCATGAGTCATGTACAGAGTTCAGTCTAATGGAATCTTCCAAAGTTTGTTCGAACATTGTTACCCCAATGGTACACATCTAGTGCTCTATCGTTTGCAGAACTCCAAGCAATGGCTGCCTCATGGTCTTAGTGGGCAGAATGGAGAAGGTGTTCTCTTGGAGGATGGCAAGGTAGTTGTGTTGGAAGAGCTATTTGAAATCGCCATGGCTCACTCCTGTGGATAGGCAACTCCGCCCTGATAGTTGTAAGTAGGGAGGTGGTCCAGGGACCAAGAACTCAGGTAGTTTCCACCACCGCTAGATGTTCAACAACACTTGATGCATTCTCTTTCACTAATTCTTCAGTTTTGATATGAATTAATTGAGGTTGTGGATTGGCAGTATCGGTAGAGGGTCGGACGCCATGCTTTACAGCATAGTTACGTCCCTTTACGATCTGAGTTCAAATCCCGCCGAGGTTGACTTTGCTTTTCATCCTTACAGGGTCGATAAAATAAAGTACCAGTAATGAACTAGGTAATTTGCTGGCCTTGTGCCTAAAGTAGAAATAGTTATTTCTTCACTCAATGAATGAAGCAGTCAAAAGTTATCTACCTTGAATAATGTTTAAACCATGAAATCAATAAAGATGCCCTTGTGTAGTTACTGAACATGTTAGAAATAACTGTAAATCCTGGCTAACTCACCTATTTAGGAAAACAAGGAAGGATGGCATATGTGTTGGACAGGTTTTATGGGAGGAACCCAGGGGTAGTCCCTGAGCGAGATGGTTGGATAACATCCATGAGCTTGGCTGGTCTCACTTGGGGATCCAGCCAGATTAATTGGAGACAGTTGCTTCTGACCGGAGCTGCTGGAAGGAGTGTTTCAGGACTCTACCCCCACGACACTCCCAGGAATAAGTGAGTGACAAAGAAGGTTATATTCTATATTGTAGTATCGGTGTTAAAAAATGACTAATTGTTGGAATGTCTTTTATCCTTATTATATTTAATAGGGCGGTGGATTGGCAGTATTGGTGGAGGGTCGGACGCTATGTTTTGCAGCATAGTGTTACGGCCCTTTATGGTCAGAGTTCAAATCTCGCCGAGGTTAACTTTGTCTTTCATCCTTACGGGGTCGATAAAATAAAGTACCAGTAATACGCTGAGATAATTGCTAGCCTTGTGCCAAAAGTAGAAACAATTATATTTAATCAGTTCACATGCTAATGTAGTTAGAGTTAGGAAGGGCATCCAGCTGTAGAAACCAAGGTCAGGTCAGGCTTGTTCTGGCTGCACTAGGGAGAGCATCCAGCTGTAGAAATCATTTTTTACAGGCACCTTATCCATGGAGTATACTGAGACAAAAACCCTAGATGAGACGGACCCTCTAACAGTATTGAGTGCGTTAACTGACGAAGCTCTTGTAATTAGTGAAGCCACCAGCCCACACTGTAAAGTGATCGTGATGGTGACACGACTAAAAGTGCCCAGCCGACACTGTAAAGTGATCGTGATGGCGACACGACAAAAAGTGCCCAGCCCACACTGTAATGTGGTCGTGATGGCGACACGACAAAAAGTGCCCAGCCCACACTGTAATGTGGTCGTGATGGCGACACGACAAAAAATGCCCATCCCACACTGTAAAGTGGTCGTGATGGCGACACGACAAAAAGTGCCCAGCCCACACTGTAATGTGGTCGTGATGGCGACACGACAAAAAGTGCCCAGCCCACACTGTAAAGTGGTCGTGATGGCGACACAACAAAAAACGCCCTGCCCACACTGTAAAGTGGTCGTGATGGCGACACGACAAAAAGTGCCCAGCCGACACTGTAATGTGGTCGTGATGGCGACACGACAAAAAGTGCCCAGCCGACACTGTAATGTGGTCGTGATGGCGACACGACAAAAAGTGCCCAGCCCACACTGTAATGTGGTCGTGATGGCGACACGACAAAAAGTGCCCAGCCGACACTGTAAAGTGGTCGTGATGGCGACACAACAAAAAACAGCCAGCCCACACTGTAAAGTGGTCGTGATGGCGACACGACAAAAAGTGCCCAGCCCACACTGTAATGTGGTCGTGATGGCGACACGACAAAAAGTGCCCAGCCCACACTGTAAAGTGGTCGTGATGGCGACACAACAAAAAACGGCCAGCCCACACTGTAAAGTGGTCGTGATGGCGACACGACAAAAAGTGCCCAGCCCACACTGTAATGTGGTCGTGATGGCGACACGACAAAAAGTGCCCAGCCCGCACTGTAATGTGGTCGTGATGGCGACACGACAAAAAGTGCCCAGCCCACACTGTAAAGTGGTCGTGATGGTGACATGACAAAAAGTGCCCAGCCGACACTGTAAACTGGTCGTGATGGTGACATGACAAAAAGTGCCCAGCCGACACTGTAAAGTGGTCGTGATGGTGACATGACAAAAAGTGCCCAGCCGACACTGTAAACTGGTCGTGATGGTGACATGACAAAAAGTGCCCAGCCGACACTGTAAAGTGGTCGTGATGGTGACATGACAAAAAGTGCCCAGCCGACACTGTAAACTGGTCGTGATGGTGACATGACAAAAAGTGCCCAGCCGACACTGTAAAGTGGTCGTGATGGTGACATGACAAAAAGTGCCCAGCCGACACTGTAAACTGGTCGTGATGGTGACATGACAAAATGTGCCCAGCCCACACTGTAATGTGGTTGTGATGGTGACACAACAAAAAACGGCCAGCCCACACTGTAAAGTGGTCATGTAGGTGTCATGACAAAAAGCACCCAGTCCACACTGTAAACTGGTCGTGATGGCGACAACAAAAAGCACCCAGCACACACTGAATGTGGTTGTGATGGCGACACGACAAAAAACGGCCAGCCCACACTGTAAAGTGGTCATGTAGGTGACATGACAAAAAGCACCCAGCACACACTGAATGTGGTTGGCATTAGGAAGGGCATCCAGCCATAGAAACCTAGCCAGAAACAGTCATATATGAGCAAGACATGGTCACCTGACCCGACTTGCCTTAAATGGGGCAACCATGCTAGCATGGAAAATAGACATTAAATTATGGGTTGTACAGGTCCTTTTCAACACAGCAATTCGCCACTCATTGTGTTCCTTCCTCATCTCTTCTGTGAGTCTCAGAAATTTGTGATCAGCTTTCACTACCTCTGCCCAGGTCTTCCTTGGTCAACCTCTACTGCAGCTTCCTTCCACTGGGAAGTGGTAGAAAAACTCCCCATATTTGCGATTTGCGTTGGACGAGGCACGTCTCTAAAATTGTCAAGAGGGCCGAGGGTGTCTTAGCATCACTCAGCAAGACCTTTGTCAGCCGCTCTCCAGATATCTATTTAAGGCTGTATACAGCTATGGTGCGATCACACTTAGAATTTGCATCACCAGTCTGGAACCCCTATCTTGCTCAGGACATTGACCGCCTGGAAACTGTTCAGAGACGTGCAACCAAGCGAATACCCTCCATCAGGCATCTACCATACTCTGATCGCCTTGCTTCCCTGGGCATGGATTCATTGAAGCTCCGACGCCTGGCAACTGACTTGGTAAACACCCACAAAATTGTTAACCATGTTGCCAACAACAACCCTGAGTGCCTTTTCGATTTCCATGTGTCTAACACACGTGGACATGCCCACAAAGTAAGAAAACAGCACAGTTCCCATGACTTTCGGAAACATTTTTTCACGCTCAGAGTTGCTGAAGCATGGAACAAACTACCTGCATCAGTTGTTAGCTGTCGAGACGCTGCATCCTTTAAGGCCTCCATGCTTCCCGAGATCCGCCAACACTACAGCTAACACATACAAACATGTACTTCCCTGGCATTTGTGTATTATTCTATGTACTATATTGACGAGTTGTAGTGCACCTGAGCACTTTACACAATAATTTCATTATTATTATTATTATTATTTTACACACTGACTGTAAAATATGGGAGGTTTATTTTTTGCTGCACTTTCTTTATAATACACATAACCCCAACTCCAATATACACGCACATACATACACATACACATACACACACATATGTGTCTGTATACTTATATGTGTGTATGTATTTGTATATGTGTCTATATGGGTATATACATATATATTGCGAACATTGGAAATGTAGTTGTCTCAACGTAAATAACTGTAAAAACAGTTGATTACTATTTATCTTCACTTTCTCACATGTTCAGTAATGGGTGGATCAAGTTTATTATATGTTTAGAAGAGAGGAGAGCAAAGTAAAATTTTGAGCTGTGCCTGTACTTTCTCACATAATCACTAGTAGGTGCCTCAAGATCATTGTATATTTAGAGGAGAGGAGAGAAAAGTAGAATTTTGAGCTTTGCTTGCACTTTCTCACAAATTTACCAGTAAGAGGCTCAAGATTATAGTATGTTTAGAAGAGAGCAGAGAAAAGTAGGGTTTTGAGCTGTGCTAGCACTTTCTCACATCTTTACTAATTGGTGGCTCAAGTTTATTGTATGTTTAGAAGAGAGGAGAGGAAAGTAGGTTTGAGCTGTTCTAGCACTTTCTCATATCTTCACTAATGGGTGGCTCAAGTTTATTGTATGTTTAGAAGATAGGAGATCAAAGTAGAGTTTTGAACCATGTCTACATGTTCTTACATGTTAACTAATGGGTAGCTCAAGAGTATTTATTGTATATTTAGAAGAGAAGAGAGGAGATCATTTTTCAACAGATGCTACATTTTCCTACATGGTGACTCAGAGGTGATTCAAGGATCATTATTTTATGTTTAGCAAGGCGGTGGATTGGCAGTATCGGTAGGTGGTCAGACACCATACTTTGCAGCATAGAGTTATGGTCCTTTATGAGCTAAGTTCAAATCCCGCCAAGGTTAACTTTGCCTTTCATCCTTACTGGGTCAATAAAATAAAGCACAAGTAAAGTACTGGGGTTGATTTTATCGACTTTTCTCTCCCCCAAAATTACTGGCCTTGTGCCTATACTAGAAATCATTATTTTCTGTTTAGCAGAGAGAAGATTAGAATAGTATTTTGAGCTGTGTCTGTATTTCTGAGTATTAACTAGTAGGTAATTAGTTCTCTGTATATTTAGAAGAGAGGAGAGGAGAATGAAAACTTGAATAGTTTCCTTATTTGCACACATATCGAAATAAACTAGATACAACTGTGGGTGGGTGTGGAGAGGATTGAAAGCAAATTCCAGTATCAGGTGGTTAAGGGTTTTATCGTATTTCTATGTCACTCCTTTAGCCGTTCCATTCTACATGCTAGAGTCAATTAAAACAGTAGAAATGAAGATGACTAAGGAAGATTTGTCATCATATAACAGCAGGGGATATCTGGTTTAATTTACACTCCTCATTCAATCATGTTATTCTCTCATATTCTTTTACTACATCCTGTCATTTGATTCTGGCCATGCTGGGGCACCACCTTCAACAGATATTTTTTCAGTCACCTTATCCACTATATATATATATATATATATATTTATATATATATATATATATATATATATATATTTATATATATATATATATATATATATATATATATATATATGAAAATGTTCACGGCCTCGACGGCAGAGCTCAAGCCGTTTCGACAGCTATTTCTGGACTACTACCCTAAGTATTGAGTACTCTGGTGCGTTATGGTCCATCTGGTTCCTTACCACACTTCCTTCATTATATATATACAGTATATATATATATATATATATATATATATACAGTATATATATATATATATATATACAATATATATATTTTAAAGTTTGGTTCTTATTTTATCGGCATCTTTTTGTTGAACTGCTAAGTTACAAGTCATAAACAAAAACACACACACACATACACACATACACACACAGTAAAATGAATAAAATAATTCATGAAATATAATACCGCCACTCATAATTTATGATGATGATGATGATGATGATTTTCATTGTAATGATCTGTATCATCACCATCATCATCATTATAAATAGCAATGGTGATGATGATGATGGTGATGGTGATGGTGATGATGGTCATGTCATTATACACACCACCACCACCACCATCATCATCATCATCATCGTCATCATCACCTCTATGTGGTGTATATATATATATATGTGTATATATCTATAATGGAGGCACATGGCTTAGTGGTTAGAGCATTGGGATTGCAATCGAAAGGTTGTGAGTTCAATTCTCAGACCGGGTGATGTGTTGTTTCCTTGAGCAAGACACTTTATTTCACATTGCTCCAGTTTACTCAGCTGTAGAAATGAGATGATAGGGACTGGGGTCCCTATCATTCCACTGCAAAGTGGTCGTGGAGGTGCCACAGCAAAAAAGCACCCAGCACTCACTGTAAATGAGGTTGGTGTTAGGAAGGGCATCCAGCTGTAGAAATGAGATGATGGGGTCCATATCATTCCACTGCAAAGTGGTCGTGGAGGTGCCACAGCAAAAAAGCACTCAGCACTCACTGTAAATGAGGTTGGTGTTAGGAAGGGCATCCAGCTGTAGAAATGAGATGATGGGGTCCATATCATTCCACTGCAAAGTGGTCGTGGAGGTGCCACAGCAAAAAAGCACCCAACACTCACTGTAAATAAGGTTGGTGTTAGGAAGGGCATCCAGCTGTAGAAATCAAGCCAGAATCAGTTCCCGTCCCACCCTTGCAAGCAGGGAAAAAGCGAACGTAAAATGAAATGATGATGAATGATGATGATGTGTGTATATATATATGTATATAACTATGTATGTATGTATATATGTGTGTATGTATATATGTATATATGTATATAAGTATGTATATATGTGTATGTATATATGTGTGTATGTATATATGTATATAAGTATGTATGCATGCATATATGTGTGTATGTATATATGTATATAAGTATGTATATATGTGTGTGTATGTATATATGTATGTATCTTCTCCATTAGATTTTTATGTAGACCTACAGTAGTTATCTTAGAATATTTTGCTAGTTGCATAACCCCCTTCTGCTATGTGTTCGTGATAGGTATAATATTTCTACATCTGATATTAGACAGTATATTCTAAATATCATTATTTTTCTTGGGGTCGATAAAATAAAGTACGAGTAATGCACTGGGTAATTGCTGGCCTTGTGCCTAAAGTAGAAACAATTATTTTTCTTGTTTTTCTTTTATGTAGTCCTGTTAATTCTTTTAGTATCCAGTTCAGACTATTAAAAGTACACTTTTAATATGACTTTGTTCACTAAAATATTGATAACTATTACCATATTCTATATATTTAATTCTGTCTTAAGTAGTAATTTAATCTGTCTATATTAATCCTTTCTAATCTTTTCTTTCATCTGTGTGTGTTGAACCCAGTCTAGTTCATTGAATCCTAATTATTTGTAAGTCTGTGTTTGATCGAATTTTCTATCTGTTGTCACTAAATATATAGTGTTCTATCTATTAATATATATTTGTCTAGCAGAATGTAAATTAAAGCATACATCATATATATAATATAAGAAACAAATTATTCTTTGTGCGTATATATATGTATGAGCACATATATATATATGTGTGTGTGTTGTGTGTGTGTGTATTTGCATGTATATATATGTGTGTGTGTGTTGTGTGTGTGTATTTGCATGTGTATATATGAGTGTGTGTGTCTATGTGTGTATTTGAATATAGACAGATAGATAGATATGTGTGTGTGTGTGTATTTGCATGTGTATGTATGTGTGTGTGTGTGTCTATGTGTGTATTTGAATATAGACAGATAGATAGATATGTGTGTGTGTTGTGTGTGTGTGTGTATTTGCATGTGTATATATGTGTGTGTGTGTCTATGTGTGTATTTGAATATAGACAGATAGATAGATATGTGTGTGTGTGTGTATTTGCATGTGTATATATGTGTGTGTGTGTCTATGTGTGTATTTGAATATAGACAGATAGATAGATATGTGTGTGTGTGTGTATTTGCATGTGTATATATGTGTGTGTTTGAATATAGACAGATAGATAGATATGTGTGTGTGTGTGTATTTGCTTGTGTATATATGTGTGTGTGTATTTGCATGTATATATATATATGTGTGTGTGTCTATGTGTGTATTTGCATGTGTATATGTGTGTGTGTGTGTCTATGTGTGTATTTGCATGTGTATATATGTGTGTGTGTCTATGTGTGTATTTGAATATAGACAGATAGATAGATATGTGTGTGTGTTGTGTGTGTGTGTATTTGCATGTATATATATATGTGTGTGTGTGTCTATGTGTGTATTTGCATGTGTATATATGTGTGTGTGTGTCTGTGTGTATTTGAATATAGACAGATAGATAGATATGTGTGTGTGTGTGTATTTGCGTGTGTATATATGTGTGTGTGTGTGTCTATGTGTGTATTTGCATGTGTATATATGTGTGTGTGTGCCTATGTGTGTATTTGAATATAGACAGATAGATAGATATGTGTGTGTGTGTGTATTTGCGTGTGTATATATGTGTGTGTCTATGTGTGAATGTTATATTATAATGCTGATAGTATAGATAAAATAAATGAAGATAAATGACCGATTACACCAATAATAATATCACCACCAACACCAATACCACCACCACCACCGCCACCACCATCACCACCACTAACACCACCACCACCAACACCACCACCAACAGCACCACCACCAATGACACCACCAACACCACCGCCAACATCAATGCCACAACTAACACCACCAACAGTGACACAACCAGTAACTACACCACCACCAACACCACCACCACTAACACCATCACCACCAACAACAACAACAAAACCAGCAACAACAATAACAATAACAACACCACCAACAACACCACCAACACCAACAACATCAACAATCACCACAGTAATGATTTCTTAGATGAAGTCAAGGCTACAGGTTTGTAGGTTAATAGAATAGTTAATTGATATATCTATTATCCTCCCCTCCCTGACATTAGAATGGGAGGAGCTCATCTGTTCTAAAGTGGCCCTGATAGGGTATAATTGATGATTGATTAAGTTATGAGAAGGTATGTAGCATAGTGGTTAGGTGTTGGGTTGACGACTGCAATGTCATGAAATCAATTCCCAAACCAAACTGGAAGTATTCCCAATTCTGTGATCCCAAAAGCAATGGTGCTACTGAGAAAGGACCCTAACAACTATGTTGATAATTTTAGGCCCATAACTCTGCTAAATGTACAATAAGAAATGTTGGCCAATGTTAGTGATTAGGGTGGCATTTGTTGTTGGGGGTTTAGTAGGGAAGGTGTAGACATATACCAACCCAAACAGATCTATCCATAACAATCTCCACCTTCCTGGCACAGGGGAAGGGGTGGCATGATCAACTTAGGTCTATCGGAAACTTTTGATAGGATCGACCATCAGTAGCTGGTAGCAGTCCTCAAGGCAGGCGGCTTCTGACCTGTTTTCTGAGGACAAACATGTTGGAGAAGGAAGTGCTACCTTCCAGCCAGTTTGTTGAAAGGTGGATGGGAGTGACACGCATAGCCTGAGGGAATTGGCCTTCTTCGAGTATACACCAGTAGATTGGAGGAGGATTACGGGGAAGGGACCATCATCATCATCATCATCACCGTTTTACGTCCGTTCTTCCACGCTAGCAAGGGTTAGACGGGTTGTCCTGTTGTGGGCAGTGTCTGGTCGGCTGACCATGCCTTGCTCATACAGGAACTGATTTTTGCTTGATTTCTACAGCTGGATGCCCTTCCTAACACCAACCTCATTTACAGTGAGTGCTGGGTGCTTTTTCGTGGCGCCTACACGCCCACTTTACAGTGTGGGCTGGGTGCCTTTTTGCCGTGGCACCTCCACGACCACCTTACAGTGGGAGGGTGTGGGGGTATATTGTCTATATGCTTCAGCTTGTACCCATGGGAGGTCGGGTACTCTGTATTACTGCGTGACGCCAGAGGTCACGGTCGTGTGTCATCGCCTTTGAGAGGTGTAATTGGGTAAGGTTGGCTTTTATCACCTCATCCCAGGTCTTACCCTAATGGGTTTTCATTTGAAATACAACAAGGAAAAGGTTAAAAATAGAAGAACTACTTGATCAGAGCTGGTCTGAAGCTAAATGATAACAACAACTGGTATTTTCAGAGCAGTTGAGTTTGGTAAACACTTTGAAATCTAGCCCAAAGTATTTGCTCCCTACCCCACCTGACTCACCCTGATCCTAATCATTCTTCTCCTACCCTTCATCACCATCAACACCACAAAAAAATGACACTGCCACCAATAGCAACACCATTAGCAACACCAACACCATCACCACCAACAACACAAATACCAACACCAACAACACCACCACCACTACCACCAACAAGAACACCAACACCACCATCAACACAAATACCAACACCAACAACAACACCACCACCACTACCACCAACAAGAACACCAACACCAACACCAACACCACCAACAACACAAATACCAACACCAACAACAACACCACCACCACTACCACCAACAAGAACACCAACACCACCATCAACACCAACACCATCACCAACAACAACACAAATACCAACAACAACAACAACACCACCACCACTACAACCAACAAGAACACCAACACCACCATCAACACCAACACCATCACCAACAACACAAATACCACCAACAACAACAACACCACCACCACTACAACCAACAACAACACCAACACCACCATCAACAACAACACCACCACCACCACTACCACCAACAAGAACACCAACACCACCATCAACAACAACACCACCACCACTACCACCAACAAGAACACCAACACCACCATCAACAACAAGAACAACACCACCACCACCAGCAACCACCACCATCACTAGCAAAAGCTAGCTACTATGTAGGAAGAGGCTAATTATTCCGAAACCGAGAAAATTAAAATTAGAGCCAGATTTGAAATGAGAGAATTTGGTAGAGAGCCCCACCCATACTTGGGGAGTAGATGAAACTGATAGGGAATGAAACAGATAATTACATTATAAAAAAAAGTGTACTTCAGTGTAGGAAAAAAGCAAAAAAAGCCCGATTAATGTAAAACAATCTAAACTCAATCGTAGAAAATGTTTTGAATTTCAGAGTTATATAAGTCTGGCAACTGACAGCCATTCATTTTACATTTATCATTTGTTTCTTGGTCTAATGGAGTAAAGTTGTTGGATATTTGTTATCTTCTTAAGGCAACATTCAACACTGTAATTGCTTTAGTTTGAACACATGGTCTCAGATCAAGTCATCTGCCAGACACGTAAAACTGTGGCTAAATGGACTCTTCCACTCCGAAGAAATTGCTTTAGTTTGAATACAGTCTCATATCAAGTCACCTGCCAGACAAGTACAACTGTGGCTAAATGGACTTTTCCACTCCGA
Organism: Eledone cirrhosa; assembly: GCA_964016885.1. Taxonomy (NCBI): domain Eukaryota; kingdom Metazoa; phylum Mollusca; class Cephalopoda; order Octopoda; family Eledonidae; genus Eledone; species Eledone cirrhosa. Next base: position 41,187,170 of record OZ024753.1, read on the forward strand.
AGAAATTGCTTTAGTTTGAATACAGTCTCATATCAAGTCACCTGCCAGACAAGTACAACTTTGGCTAAATGGACTCTTCCATGCTGAAATTGCTTGAGTTTGAACTCACAGTCTCAGATCAAGTCACTTGCCAGACAAGTACAACTGTGGCTAAATGGACTCTTCCATGCTGTATTTGCTTTAGTTTGAACACACATACAAGTACAACTATGGCTAAATTGACTCTTCCATTGCTTCAGTTTTCACACAATCTCAGATCAAGTCACTTGCCAGACAAGTACAACTATGGCTAAATGGACTCTTCCATGCTGTAATTACTTTAATTTCAAAAGTCTCATATCAAATCACCTGCCAGACACATACACCTATGGTTAAGTGGACTCTTCCACATTGTAATTAATTTAGTTTCAACACAATCTCAGATCAAGTCACTTGCCATGTATGTACTGCTGTGACTATATGATTCTTCCATGATGTCATTGCCTTAAATTCAACACACCAAAGTCTCAGATCAAGTCATCTGGCAGACATGTACAACTGTGGCTAAAATGACTCTTTCACGCTTTAGTATCAACACAGTCTCAGATCAA
>OZ024753.1:41190259-41192759 GCA_964016885.1 Eledone cirrhosa
TCTTTTTTCCTTTGTATTGTCTTGAATTACACTTCGATTTTATTAGTCTATTTATTTATCTATATATATTTTACCATTTCTGTTGTATTCCCAATATCGAAATGATTTCTTCCATGAAATTAGAATCTTAATTTATATTTGAAATATAAGGAAAGGAGCCTTATGTTAAATTAATCATCGTTATCTTTATTATTGTTAAACAATTATTATTACTATTATGTGGGGAATTGGCAGTATCGGTAGAGGGTCGGACGCCATGCTGGGGTGGTGAATTGGCAGTATCGGTAGAGGGTCGGACGCCATGCTGGGGTGGTGAATTGGCAGTATCGGTAGAGGGTCGGACGCCATGCTGGGGTGGTGGATTGGCAGTATCGGTAGAGGGTCGGACGCCATACTGGGGTGGTGGATTGGCAGTATTGGTAGAGGGTCGGACGCCATACTGGGGTGGTGGATTGGCAGTATCGGTAGAGGGTCGGACGCCATACTGGGGTGGTGGATTGGTAATATCGGTAGAGGGTCGGACGCCATACTGGGGTGGTGGATTGGCAGTATCGGTAGAGGGTCGGACGCCATACTGGGGTGGTGGATTGGTAGTATCGGTAGAGGGTCGGACGCCATACTGGGGTGGTGGATTGGTAGTATCGGTAGAGGGTCGGACGCCATACTGGGGTGGTGAATTGGTAGTATCGGTAGAGGGTCGGACGCCATACTGGGGTGGTGGATTGGCAGTATCGGTAGAGGGTCGGACGCCATACTGGGGTGGTGGATTGGTAGTATCGGTAGAGGGTCGGACGCCATACTAGGGTGGTGGATTGGTCGGACGCCATGCTTTCTAGCTTAGTTACGTCCCTTTACAGTCTGAGTTCAAATCCCGTCGAGGTTAACTTTGCCTTTCATCCTTACGGGGTCGATAAAATAAAGTACCAGTCACACACTGGGGTCGATTTAATCGACTTTCCCCTCCCCCATAATTGCTGGCCTTGTGCCTACATAAGAAATCACTATTATGTGGTGGACAGGCAGTATCGGTAGAGAGTCGGACGCCATGCTTTGAAACACAGACTTAAATCCCTTTACGGTTTAAGTTCAAATCCCGCCGAGGTTAACTTTGCCTTTCATTCTTTCGGGGTCGATAAAATCAAAAAATCAATTTAATTGGTGGCCTTTTGCCTAAATCAAAATCCATTACTTGGCAAATCAGTAGAGCATCGGACTATATGCTATGTGGCGTTTAGTTATGTCTCTTGACGTTTTGAGTTCAAATCCTGCCAAGGTTAGTTTTGCCTTTCATCCTTACGGGGTCACGCACTGGGGTCGATTTGGAGTGTTACTGAGAGGTTACTAGTGTTATATAGGAAAGAAGCATCACGACCACAACAACAACAACAACAACAACAACACTCCATCAATATAAATACAATGAAAGTAGAGCAAATGTTAACGATGTGCCATTTGACGGCTTTATTTTATATAATTTAAAATATTAAGTTAATACTCTTCTGACAAGCCGCTAATGATTTTTTTTTTTCTTCAAATTTATCATAAAATATTTGATATATATATCGAATTATTAAAACTATATTGAATGCTATATAATTATAGAATTACCTTATACCTGGCAGATGTCAGTTTAAGTGACACTCATGCAATCAATTGCAAATGCCATTTTACTCATAAACACGCAGAAAGGATTTAAGCGCTTTCTCAACTTAATATGAAGAGTTAAATATATAAAAAATGTAAAATGAATGAAATTTACAGCAGCTCACATGTTTAGAGAATTAAATGACCACCTACGAGTTTCTATCTCACAGCAGGTCTCCACTCTATCATGTTATTGTAATAATTCATACATATGAAGGTTTAGCTTGGCATCCTACGAGGTAGCATCTCATAGGAAATTTGGATGTTTTAATGATAGGGATTTTACAATCCTACCATGTTATTGTTGCTACAGTTCACACCTATAAGGCATAGCTGGCCATTTAAGAGACTGTATCTCATAAAAGAAATTTTGGGTGTTTTCAAGTTCGATAAAAAGAAAAGAACCAGTTTAATACTGGAATCATCTCTTTCCCACAGCCATTCTATCACGTTGCATTAGGGCAGTGAATTGGCAGTATCGGTAGTGGGCCGGACGCCATGCTTTGACGCATAGAGTTACGGCCCTTTCCATTCTGAGTTCAAATCCCGCCGAGGTTATTTTAATAAATATTTGCTCTAGGGTTCATATATATTTTATATATATTTATCCTTATCGAGCCCTCTTTGGATTTTAGTCTTCACATTTATTATTATTATTATATATAAATATATATATCTATATATATATATATATATATGTGTGTGTGTATACATTTGCCCTTTATATATATCTACCACATTGTACCGTCTTTCTGAAACTTAGTCACTTATTGGTCATTTATTACCTATCTCACAATACTATGTATTAACACCATACTTTATTATCCTTTTGTGATGTCAGTGTAGTTGCTTCATT
>OZ024753.1:41197759-41201136 GCA_964016885.1 Eledone cirrhosa
ATATATATATATATATATATATATGTATATATATATATATATATATATATATATATATATATATATATATATATATATATATATATATATAGTGAAAAATGGAAGGGGAACAAAACAGAGGCAGTACAAACAAAGGTTTATTATATATATATATATATATATATATATATATATATATATATATATAATGTAGGAGGTAATGTAGGAGGAGAGTTTTATTGTAGTACAATAAAGCAATGCAGATATCGGATAAGAAGCACTCTACAGTTTGTGGGACTGGAGTATGCATAATATAAGATCAAAAGATGGTTAAAGGAGTTCAATATATTTTATTATGCGCATTCAAAAACAAACATCATCAAACAATAATATTTGTGTTTTCATCAGATAAAACAGGAGAACATGATATGAAGGCTAAAAAAACACTTGTTGATAGTGCAGTTTTGATATGTTGATTTAAAACTGCACTATCAACAAGTGTTTTTTTAGCCTTCATATCATGTTCTCCTGTTTTATCTGATGAAAACACAAATATTATTGTTTGATGATGTTTGTTTTTGAAATGCGCATAATAAAATATATTGAACTCCTTTAACCATCTTTTGATCTTATATTATATATATATATATATATATATATATATCAGTATATATATACAGTATATAAATTAAGTAAAAACGCCTGAGTTGATGTATTCTTTTGTATTTTTTATTTTAAACCCAAAAAATTGTTGTTGTCCCTATGGTAACACGATCACAACTAGACCACCACAAACATCACCACTTACACCACTACACCACCATCAACACTACACCGCCATCACCATCACCACTATACCACCACACCACCACCACCATCAACACTACACCACCACCACTACACCACCACCACCATCAGCACTACTCCACCAACACCATCACCACTACACCACTATACCACCACCACCACTACACCACCACCACTACACCACCATCACTACTACATCATCATCACAACTACATCACCATCACCACTACCAACATCATCACTACATCACCACTACACCACCACTAACATCACCACTACACCACCACCATCAACACTACACCGCCATCACCATCACCACTATACCACCACACCACCACCACCATCAACACTACACCACCACCACCATCACCACTACACCACCACCACCATCACCATAACACCACCACCACCACCACTACACCACCATCACCACTACACCACTAACATCACCACTACCAACATCACCACTACACCACCACCACCACTACACTACCATCAACATCATCACTACACCACCACCAACATCACCACTACACCACCATCACCATTACACCACTACACCACCACCAACATCACTACTACACCACCATCACCATAACACCACCACCACCACCACTACACCACCATCACCACTACACCACTAACATCACCACTACACCACTACCAACATCACCACTACACCACCACCACCACTACACCACTACCAACATCATCACTACACCACCATCACCACTACACCACCACCACCACTACACCACCATCAACACCACCATTACACCACCGCACCACTACACCACCATCACCATAACACCACCACCACCACTACACCACCATCACCACTACACCACTAACATCACCACTACACCACTACCAACATCACCACTACACCACCACCACCACCACTACACCACCATCAACATCATCACTACACCACCACCACTACACCACCACCAACATCACCACTACACCACCATCACCATTACACCACTACACCACCACCAACATCACCACTACACCACCATCACCATTACACCACTACACCACCACCAACATCACTACTACACCACCATCACTACTACACCACCATCACCATAACACCACCACCACCACCACTACACCACCATCACCACTACACCACCATCAACACCACCACTACACCACCTTCACCACCACACCACCACTACACCACCATCACCACTACACCACCACCACACCACCACCATCAACACCACCACTACACCACCTTCACCACCACACCACCACCACCACTACACCACCATCACCACTACACCACCTTCACCACCGCACCACCATCACCACTACACCACCACCACCACTACACCACCATCAACACCACCTTCACCACCGCACCACCATCACCACTACACCACCATCACCACTACACCACCTTCACCACCGCACCACCATCACCACTACACCACCATCACCACTGCACCACCATCACCACTACACCACCATCACCACTACACCACCATCACCACTGCACCACCATCACCACTGCACCACCATCACCACTACACCACCATCACCACTGCACCACCATCACCACTGCACCACCATCACCACTACACCACCATCACCACTACACCACCATCACCACTGCACCACCATCACCACTACACCACCATCACCACTACACCACCTTCACCACCGCACCACCATCACCACTACACCACCACCACCACTACACCACCATCAACACCACCATTACACCACCTTCACCACCGCACCACCATCACCACTACACCACCATCACCACTACACCACCTTCACCACCGCACCACCATCACCACTACACCACCATCACCACTACACCACCACCACCACTACACCACCATCAACACCACCATTACACCACCTTCACCACCGCACCACCATCACCACTACACCACCATCACCACTACACCACCTTCACCACCGCACCACCATCACCACTACACCACCATCACCACTACACCACCATCACCACTGCACCACCATCACCACTACACCACCATCACCACTACACCACCATCACCACCGCACCACCATCACCACTACACCACCATCACCACCTACACACCACCATCACCACTACACCACCATCACCACCGCACCACCATCACCACTACACCACCACCACCACTACACCACCATCAACACCACCATTACACCACCTTCACCACCGCACCACCATCACCACTACACCACCATCACCACTACACCACCTTCACCACCGCACCACCATCACCACTACACCACCATCACCACTACACCACCATCACCACTGCACCACCATCACCACTACACCACCATCACCACTACACCACCATCACCACCGCACCACCATCACCACTACACCACCATCACCACTGCACCACCATCACCACTACACCACCATCACCACTACACCACCATCACCACTGCACCACCATCACCACTACACCACCATCACCACTACACCACCATCACCACTACACCACCATCACCACTACACCACCATCACCACTACACCACCATCACCATGTCTTCATTGACACCTTGTTGTAGCTGCTGTTGTAAAAACAATACATTTAAATTGATGGCATGGT
>OZ024753.1:41201336-41206336 GCA_964016885.1 Eledone cirrhosa
TATTTTCACGGTAAAGGCTTTATCTCACATGATTGACTCACATAATATCAAATCTATGAGATTTTGATATTATTTATTTTGAGAGTAATATCTTAACATCAGTATGAGTAGCCAGTTAGGCCGGCTTTAAGACTAAAGGGTTAATGTTGTTCTCAGGAAGATTCAAACCTGACACAATATTGTGGGAGCACTGACTGACCCTAGCAAGACCTCACCTCCCGTAGTCCACCACTGTATACAACAATTTGTCCTAAAATAAAAAAGAATTCCTGATAGATTTTGTAAAATACAATATTTCTGTATGTTTCATGAATTCAATATATCGAACGACTTTTATTCTACGAAGGAGACAGTAATTTGGATATTGTAAAGGAATTCTTAAAATAGAATTCTTTAACAATACATGAAAGGTCATATAAGATATTGTTTGAAGAGATGTCAGTTAATTTTGAAAGTTTTTCCACAACTTATGTCTTCAAATATCCAACTTTGATATTTTGAAACTCATGTTTTTGGAACTCCTTTCAATTTCTGTCTCTAACATCGGAAGATTTATTTTTAAAATGTATTATTTATTTCTCTTCTCCATCTGGTTTTCTACTTCACTGGACAACTTTCAGTCATTCTTACCTTCCAATATGAGATAACCTCTTCACTAAACACATACATCATTTTAACAGCGATTCTCCCAATGAAGGAACCTCTATGTTGTTGCTTAAACTGCACTTTCTAGCAGGTCAAGCAATTCTTTTCAAATCGCACCCCTACCGTAGTAAAATGGAAAGGAATAGTGAGTAATAATAAAGGTTTCTGATTTAGGCACAAGACCAACAATTTGAGGGGAGGGGAAAGTCGATTAAATCGACCCTTGTGTGTTACTGGTACTTTATTTCATCCACGCTGTAAGGATGAAAGGCGAAGCTAACCCCGGCTGGATTTGAACTCAGAATGTTAAACATGCGATTTACCTGGTCATTTACAGTTTAATGTGTGGTCCACCTGGTTATTTACAGTTTAGTGTGCAATCTACCAAGTCATTTACAGTTTAGTGTGCAATCTACCAAGTCATTTACAGTTTAGTGTGCAGTCTACCTGTTTATATACATTTTAATGTGGAGTCTGCTTGGTCATTTACAATTTAGCATATGATCTACCTTGTCCTACACACTTCAGTGTGCAGTCCACCTGGACATTTACAGGTTACTGTGGAGTCTACCTGGTCATTTTTACTTTAGTGTACGGTCTATTTAGTAATTTACAAACATCATGCCGTCTACCTGCACATTTACAATTCAGCATACAGTCTACCTTGACTACAAATACTAAATCTAACCCTAACCTTAATCTGATAGACAGGTGAGATGACTACATAGCGTAGATACCTGACTATTTATACATGACAGATTTGTGTTATTTTCGTAAGTCGATAAAATATTGAAACACAGAATAGTGGAATTCATGAAGAATGATTGAAGAGGTGAGAAACTTGATAGAGTTTTGTAATGGCAAACCATTTTTATCTCACCGTGGGGAAATTTTAATTTATTTACTAAACCTGTTATTGTCTCTGACATGTATGCATGTCACTTACATGTATTCTAATATGTATACTACCGTTAATTAGATAAGCTTTTTATAGCACGGTGTTGAAGGATGGTTTGTCATTTATCTTCATCGTGTTTTACCACTGACTTGCGTCATTAAGTTTGCCATCACTAAAATAATTAAGAAATGTCTTCGTTTGGACCCACTCTGAACTCTTTCTGTAAATTGAGGTATGCTTGACAACAAGCTATGAAAGAAACCTGTTTCTAAGAATCTTATTTCTTTAATCTTTTAGCATTTACGTTACTCTATATTTACTATTGCATTTTTTTTAGGTGGGGAGGGGTAAAGACTTTACCTCACATAATTATTTCACATAATATCGAATCTACGAATTTTTTATGCTATTTATTTTTAGAACTATACCTTAACATAAGTATACCACAGACTCATGTACTCTTAACGGTATTTTCAGGGAGATTCTACCACTGCCCAATGTATTTTAGTTGAATTTGGTAAAGGAGAAATTGTAAGTAAATATTTTATTTAAGAGAAACAGCACCTGGTTTAAATGTTTTTGAAGCTATTTTCATGCGTGTTTTTCCCGTTATAATGCAATGTTTTCTTTTCTCTCTTATATATGCAACACGTTTTTGTTTTTTATTAACTTGGAAAAATACTCTATCTTATGAATTGGAAAATTGGAGTTTACAAAAATGTGTTATCCTTCTCAAGGGCATTAGGAAGAAAAGGGAACCGAATTTGATTCCTAACAATTAATCACAAAGCTGATATAGGGGGGGGGGGGGTTCTTATTGTTTATGTTCAGTGCTTGCCATAACCGAGAAACAAACATCGGGTGCAAACAGTGTTTGTACTACAATAATTTATTGAATTACTATAATTAATTACATTACAAACACTAATATTTCGAGTGCAATTAATTCTGCAAAATTATTCCTTTATCGTTCCACTTCTATTTCTTTCAATTCAATGCCTTTTAATGTGTCGTTCTGTGGATTACAGATGTCATGTAGGATTCTGTTACTATATGTATGCACACACACACACACACACACACACACACACACACACACACACCCACACACACACACACACACACACACACACACACACACACACACACACACACACACACACACACACACACACACACACAATATAATTGTTTCTACTTTTGGCACAAGGCCACCAATTATCCAGTGCATTACTGGTACTTTATTTTATCGACCCCGTAATATAATATAATATAATATAATATAATATATGGAAATTACTTCTACAGGACTAGAACTGCTCCATGCGTAGAAAATCATTAGGAAAATACAGATAATTTTTCCTGATGATTTCACACAAATAAAACAGTTCTAGTCCTGTAAAAGTCATTTTTATATGAAATAAAAAATCCCTATACTCTAGCAATGTATTGAGTACCTTACATCTATCAGTTTATCATTCTATCTATCTATCTGCCAATATTTCTATCAAGGTAGCTAGCTAGCGATAGAATACACAACCAACATACACCCACAGACACAAACATACAAACACACATACACAAACGCACATTTCTATATATGCATGTTTTACGTAAAATAGCGTCGTTGAAGTTCGACTCCTTCGATCCTTCTGCCACACGCTCTATTATATAATTTTCAATCAAAGAATTTCCGGAGATTCTCTATGACTGTGTCTATTTTAGATGTGCTTAGGTTTATGTAGTCCATGCCTCTTGTAGTATGTGTGTGTGTGTGTAGGTGTGTGTGTATGTGTGTGTGTGGCTAATGTCTCTCTGTGTGTCTGTGTGTGTGTCTCTGTGTATATTTCTATTAAAACGATGTAGTGCGATGGAGTAACAGGACAGGTGCGTGATAGGTCACGAAATTTATCGATTTCTTCTCCAGCTTTAAAATTAGTCTTCGTCACGGCAGTTGTGTTTGTGTGTGTCTATACACACGTATGTGTATGTGTGTGTGTGTGTGTGTTAACAGGGTCTCTACTGTTTGTTATGAAGATGATGTCTTTGAAATGACGCCAACGAGTCTTAAGGCAATTTAATCCCATATCTCTACAATGTTGTGTACAGTTGCATGCTACCAATATTTGTTTGTTTAAGGCTCGGAAACTGGCAAAGAAAGAAAAGTTGGTTTATAGCAGAAGAGGAATGAATGTAACCATTCCTTCTCATTACACACACACGATTACACACAAACATACATACACATACACACACATACAGAGACATACATATGCTAATATATAAACATAAATATACAGTAAAGTTTATGCAAATAAAAACAAGGTTATATATTATATATATATATATTATATATACATTATATATATATATTGTATATACATTATATATATGTATATACATTATATATATATATATATATATATATATATATATTGTATATATTATATATTGTATATATATATATATATTTATATATATATATATTTACTGTAATTATATGAAATATATTATTTTTGCTCATATGAACAAGAATAATTGGTCGAAAGATCAAAATTCGTAGATTTATGCCAAGAATTATCAGACTCAATGTGTTTCTACAATCTGCAAATAGAAAGGACCGATTCATCCAGGGTGTAATCCGTTGGTTAAATAAATCCAGCATATTGTACGAATGCAATGATACGGACCATTTAAATAATAAATCCAGGAAGTCTAGAAGGAATTTAAAAGCTTAATAATACTATGATTTCTTTTAGTTATCTCTATCAAGCGTTTTTTTAAATTTTCTTATGAGAATGGTGTTGGACTTACAATCTTATGATCGTAAGTTCAATTCATGACAGGGTAGTGTGTTGTGTCCTCGAGCAAGCTACTGTATTTCACCTTCCTCTAGTTCCTTTGCAAGACACTAGTCATCTTGACTAGTGTCTTGCAAAGGAACTTTCCAGATTCAAACCCACGAGAGCCTGAAATATATCTGAATATATGTAAACAGTTTTGTTACATATCATTTATATATAGGTTTATTTAATTAGAAAAAGTGAACAACACAATATATAACTACTCCATAACCAAAGGTTTCTGAATCCCAGACAATATTAATATACGTCCGGATCAGTCATCAGACAGAGTTGTTAGGGATATTTTTTCTATCCATAACATCTCTGTCTGATGACCGAACCAGACGTATATTAATATTGTCTGGGATCCAGAAACCTTTGGTTATGGAGTAGTTATATATTGTGTTGTTCACTTTGTAATTAAATAGCTCTGTTCTATACATAGAGCACTCTTTTTTCCATTGCTTTTTCTTTGGAATTACCTAGCACATAGGTTTATTATATACCATTAAATATAACAGTCGCTTAAATCTTCGTCTTTATGCAGGCTCAGCTATATAAAGTTAATTAAAATATCTTTCACTATTAATGTCTCTACTTCATAGAGTATTTTG
>OZ024753.1:41213836-41233836 GCA_964016885.1 Eledone cirrhosa
TAGTTATGTAATAAACAACATAAGATATTCTATTATAGTTTTATGTAAGAAGATGTGTTAACTTATTTTCAAAACACCAGATAAATAATGAGAAAGTTACTTATATAACTAAACCCAAATGTCTTTTATTAAACAATGTCTTTTATTAGAAATATGGTAAGGAAAGGGTTAATTATATAGGCAGTGTCTGTCATTAGAAATAGGGTAAGGAAAGGGTTAATTATATAGGCAGTGTCTGTCATTAGAAATAGGGTAAGGAAAGGGTTAATTATATAGGCAGTGTCTGTCATTAGAAAGATGGTAAGGAAAGGGTTAATTATATAGGCAGTGTCTGTCATTAGAAATATGGTAAGGAAAGGGTTAATTATATAGGCAGTGTCTGTCATTAGAAAGATGGTAAGGAAAGGGTTAATTATATAGGCAGTGTCTGTCATTAGAAAGATGGTAAGGAAAGAGTTAATTATATAGTCAGTGTCTGTCATTAGAAAGATGGTAAGGAAAGGGTTAATTATATAGGCAGTGTCTGTCATTAGAAAGATGGTAAGGAAAGGGTTAATTATATAGGCAGTGTCTGTCATTAGAAAGATGGTAAGGAAAGGGTTAATTATATAGGCAGTGTCTGTCATTAGAAATAGGGTAAGGAAAGGGTAAATTATATAGGCAGTGTCTGTCATTAGAAAGATGGTAAGGAAAGGGTTAATTATATAGACAGTGTCTGTCATTAGAAATAGGGTAAGGAAAGGGTTAATTACATAGGCAGTGTCTGTCATTAGAAATATGGTAAGGAAAGGGTTAATTATATAGGCAGTGTCTGTCATTAGAAAGATGGTAAGGAAAGGGTGAAAAGGGCTTGTTATTCTGTACTCCTGTTTATTGGGCTGTAATTTTAGTATGAAGGATCACAATGATCGAGTAAATGAGATTTATTGCATTGTGCTTAGAGAAGGAGGAAATTCGTTACTCTTTATGTCTTTTCTTAATTGTTTTTGTAAACAATCCAGAAAGGTCTACCGTATTACTGTAAGCAATACTGCTTGTTTAGTTCTTCAAATTCATATCATCCCAAGTTATTTACTTTAACAGACATTAAGAACACTTTGGAACAGTGTTACTATTTGATTCTGTAGCTCACAAGGATTCTATTTAATAAAAATTATTTTTTTCTTCTGTGTGTTCATAGCTATTCAATATTTGTCAAATCATACTTCGGTTTTATATAATATTCAGGTGAAAATGTTTACCGATTCTAATTCATATATTAACACGCCGCGGAGAATAGGAGAATAATTCCATGATGCTATATGAAATTGTGACAGCAGTAGCTGATGACATTTAAATTATAGATGAAAAAAAATCACCACGTAACACCTGCCAGGCTGCAATATCTAAAGTTATGTCCGAAAATGCCCAAGTAACATTTAATCAAATATTTCTTTGCGAATTTCTCAGATTTCAATATCAATTCACTAAATATTTATTCAAACTTGCAAAAAAACCATCCATTCATATTGTTTTCCCAAATCATTACAAGTGATTAGCTCTTATTGAACTAAACAGTATTGATTTCATACATAGTGGAGGTGTGTGACCTACGGGATTGGGTCTTGAATTCACAAACTTAAAGTCAAGAGTTCGATTACTGGAAATGGCGTCGTGTTGTTTTCTTGAGCAAGACTTTTTATTTAGCGCTGCTTTTTTATGATACAACTAAAGACCCTACCATTAAAACTCCCTGGAAACATTCATATACACTACGGTATCCCTAGGAGTTAAGGGCTGATAGATGGATGGAAGGATAGATTGTTGGATGGATCAATGTAAATTGTAATGACATGACTAAAATCTACAAATCTTTTAGACAATAGTATTTTTCAAATTAATTTTGTCAGCCATTTACACAGCCTGGGCGTGAAGTTAAAGTGAATGTGGTTAGCATTCCACAGACACGTGTATCCTTAATATATTTTCAGTGAGATTGAAGTACAACTCATTTTTTTAGTTGAATGGATTGGAGGAACGTGAAATAAAATGTCTTCTTGAAGGACAAAGTGCTCCACCGGGAACCGAACTCACGACATTACCGAAGCCACTATGAAGCTGTGTAATCATGTTATTTAGTGATCTATTTGAGCAATAGTTGTACGTTCTACTTCAAGATTTTCGCTTTTATTTAACCCTTTAGCATTTAAACCGGCCATATCCGGCCAGAATTCTCTCACCTCTTTCTGTTCAAACCAGCTGTAACCAGCCCCTCATACTGATGTTAAGGAACTTTTCTCAAAATAAATAATATCAAAATCTCATAGATTCAATATTATGTGAGATAATTATGTGAGATAAAGCTTTTACCGCGAAAATATATAGTAAATATAGAGTAATATAAATACTAAAGCTAACAAAAACATAAAAAAACAACAACAACAGCAATAAAACAAACAAAAAACAATCAAACTCTCCGTCTATTTACAACACAATTGAACGAAAGCAAGAATGTAACCCCACTTCCTTTCAGAAAGTGTGTAAAGCAGGTGAAATATTTGTACAAGAATATAGAAAAGAACATATTAAATGTCGTTGGATTCCTTGAGCTTCTAAACAATAGGCAGCTGTTCACGATAGGTTGATGGAGTGCTTACTTAACATCTTTGGAGTATTAGTAAGAAACAGTTATTTAATTCACACTGTTTACAATCAAATATTGTTTACTTGGGAAAAATTTCGATTCTCAATCACAGTTCTTTTCCATATAGTAGCAGGAAAATATCTTATTCCACGAAATCTAGATAGAAAAACCCAACAAAAAACAAAATGAACGAGTTATTGTTAAGCCATAAGCTAGCTAAGGTGCAGAAAGTCAGATAGAATGCCTTGTTGTATTTGTTCAGCCTTTCTGCCCTCTGACATCGAATCCCACCCAAGTCAACTTCCCCGTTCATCCTTTCGAGGTCGATACATAAAGTACCAGTTCAATACTGAGTTAGATTCTTCCTCTAGATCATTTCCTCACGTCCTTCTTATCACTCCTCCATCCTCTCTCTCTCTCTCTCTCTCTCTCTCTCTCTCTCTCTCTCTCTCTCTCTCTCTCTCTCTCTCTCTCTCTCTCTCTCTCTCTCTCTCTCTATATATATATATATATAATGTAGATAAGTCTACCAAAATGTACGGTAGCGTCCAATCCGTATGAAGAACTCAATGTAATCTAAATATCATGAAAAGAGAAGATATATTCAAAACTTTTTTCTGAAGACAGCATATATATGTGTAGGTATGTATATTCCCTCTGATAGTTTGTAAAAATGTTACATAGATCTATATGATATACATAGTAACACACACATATATATCCTAGAAACGATCGTAAAATGATGAATTTTTTTAATATAAGGAACTGTTTCTTTGTTTTTATTCATTATTTTTATTAATTTAATATATATATATATATATATATATATATATAGTGGTAGAAGACTGGAAGCTAATACCCGTAGTGGTAGAGCACTCAGTCCATGGGACGAGTTAGGTAGAAGTGGTTACACTAGCTGTTGTGTAACTGGAATCAGTTGTATCTATCTTAAACTACCGAATCAACGTATCTCCACTGATCGACTGACGAAAGGTTGTTTCGTTCGTTTTTCCGTTGTCTTCGCCCATATGTTTTATTCATTTATATATATATATATATATATATATATATATATATATATATATATATATAACGAAGGAAATGTGGTAAGGAACCAGGTGGACCATAACCCACCAAAGTACTCAATACTTAGGGTAGTAGAGTGGGTAATAGGAACGAGTAGGACCCCGACGGCTGAGCTCAAGCCGTTTCGACGGCTAATTCTGGACTAAACGTTTTAGTCCAGAATTAGCCGTCGAAACGGCTTGAGCTCAGCCGTCGGGGTCCTACTCGTTCCTATATATATATATATATATATAAATATGTGTGTGTGTGTGGGAGTGGGAAAGTGAGTGTGCGTGTGTGTTGTGCTTACATAGGTGTGTTTGTGTGTGTATATATGTGTTTAGATATGTGTATATATATATATATATATATATATATATATGACCTTCAGATTGTTGACGCAATGGTTAGGAGATATTTGTATGGAACAGTAACGACAACAGTAACAACAAGAACAATAATAATAATAATAATCAAACGAAATATAGAAATAGTTAAAACGGTGAACGTCGGAAAATACTTCCAGTAAATAATATAAATTGTACATAAATCTGCCCGAGAGAAATTAAGATAAAAAATAATAATAATAATAATGATAATAATAAAATAATAATAAAAAAAATAATAATAATAATATTTATTATAAAAATAGTAAAAGCAATTATATATGAAGCTGGATGGACTCTTCAAATAGTTGCCAGTGTTTACAGTAGTGATAATAGCTGAAGAGTAACAGATATTTAAATAGCCCTCGAGAGGATATAGAACTATTAAACCCGGTAGGAAAAATATAATATACATAAAATCTTGCTTCAAGTAGTTTTTACTTTATTTATTATAATATTTTGAATAAAAAAAATAAAGGAACAAACAATTTCTGGTAAGACTGTGGCCATGCTGGGGCACTGCCTGATATAGTCGTTCGTATCAACTAGTAGAATTGTTTCTCTCATATTTAAATTTTTTTTTTGTGTGTGTGTGTCTGTGAGTTTCTTTTCTAAATTGGTACTTATTTTTATCGTTATATTTTTTGTAGAAGTTACGAGGCATAAACATAGACGCACAGAGACAAATGTAAATATAGAAACAGATACACACACACACACACATACACACACATACACACACACACATATACACACACATATATATACATCACATACATTATATATATATATATATATATATATATATATATATATATATATATATATATATATTAATAATAATAAATACAAAGACTAAATCCAGAAAATCTCACTTTAGGGCAAAAGCAGAAATTGTTTTGCTTAAACTTTGAATCTGTGCATATATACATATATACCCACATACAAACATACATACATAAAAATTTGTGAAATTATAAAACCAGAAGAACATACATATATACAAACATTCATACATACATATAAATACACACACACACACACACACACACACACACACACACACATATATATATATATATATATATATATATATATATATATATATATATATATATAGCAGTAGTAGTAGTAGTAGTAGTACCCGGTGTTGCATGGGCAAAAGATGACTCAGTTAGTGGACACTTAAAGTAATAATAACAGCTCTACATAAATATAATTATTTAAGAAGCGTTTTTATTCAGAAGCTTTGTGTGTGTGTGTGTGTGTGTGTGTCTGTGTGTGTGTTTTCTCACATTTATCCTGTAATGTAGTTCTTCAGGAAAAAGAGATCAAAAATAAATAACACACTGAGGTCAATTTAATCGACTTTCCCCTTTCCCAAAATTGTTGGCCTTGTGTCTAAATCAGAAACCATTATTATTAGTTCTAGGGCGGTGGATTGGCAGTATCGGTAGGGGGTCGGACACCATGCTTTGCAGCAAAGAGTTACGGCCCTTGCCATTCTGAGTTCAAATCCCGCCGAGGTTAACTTTGCCTTTCATCTTACGGGGTCGATAAAATAAAGTACCAGTAATGTACTGGGTAATTGCTGGCCTTATGCCAAAAGTAGAAACAATTATTATTAGTTCTGGTGTTACAGTACTGAGTTTTGTTGCTATATGGTGCTGTGTCTGTATATGCATGTCTGTGAGATTTTAAAATGTAAACTTAATCTATATGCTGTAGTATTAATAAATTATAATAATAATAATAATAATAATAATAATAATGAAATTATTGTGTAAAGTGCTCAGGTGCACTACAACTCGTCAATGGTGCATGTATAGTACATAGAATAATACACAAATGTCAGGGAAGAGAACAGTGTATGAGTCATGGTATACATATGTGTATGGAGAGGGAACATTAGCTGTAGTGTTGGCGGATCTCGGGAAGCATGGAGGCCTTAAAGGATGCAGTGTCTCGACAGCTAACAACTGATGCAGGTAGTTTGTTCCATTATAGAAGTATCCAGTCGTTACCTGTTATATGCAGTATCCACTCTTGTTGAAGACTATAAAGTTGAAATGGAATACGGGTGTTAAAAGTACCACCTAAATATTATTGGTAAATACAGGAGTAGTGTTACCATTACACTGTCTAGGCAACCACCCAGGGCGCAGATCTCACGGAGGCACATTACTGAACATTAACGGATCACAGTTTTATACAAATTTGTAAAGTTAAATATGTAATATTTTCCTGGAGCCAATAAATATATAACTAAACATCTTTGCCGCGTAGTTGCGGTGTGGAAATATACGAAGCAGTGGAGAGGGTAGTATGTTGTAATGACCTCTCACATGGTTTGGTGTCGATGTGTGATGCTTTTGTCGTAGAAAATACAGACTTAGTAATTGTTTTAGTGGTCAAAGAAAGAATTGTCAACAAATTTCGCCAACTTACCAAACTGTAAGTTAGAATTATATTATTTGGAAGTTTGGGGTACACATTATAGGACTAGTATTAGGCACTAAACACCCATATACATCTTGGAGGGCTATCCTAAGGTGCTAATTACACAAACATATTGTAGAGCTTGCCTAAAGAGCTGAACACCCAGACACATGATATAGGATTAATATTGAGCGGTTAACACCAAACGCACTTGCAAGCCTAACATAGGGAGCTAAACAGTCAAACTCACATCGAAGGGGTTGGCTTGGACGCTAAAAAGCCAAACACACATTGTTGGGTTAAGCCTAGGAGCTAAGAACTTAAACACACATTTTAGGGCTTGGCTTGGACACTAAACGCTTAAACACTAAACCCGACAGCGCCGGCTCTAGGTGTGATGGATAGTTTCAACATTTCAACCATAAGTTTTACACCTTATTAAGTACACTTCCGTGCCTATCACCCCCTGCCATGCTTTGACGCATAGAGTTACGGCCCTTGCCATTCTGAGTTCAAATCCCGCCGAGGTTAACTTTGCCTTTCATGCTTACGGGGTCGATAAAATAAAGTACCAGTAATGAACTGGATAATTGCTGGCCTTGTGCCAATAGTAGAAACAATTATTGTGTAGTAAAATAATGCATGTAATTTTTTTGTTTCACAATATATATATATATTATATGCATTCATATATATATATATATATATATATATATATGGAAAGTTATATTTAAAATTGTTGGGTTACAACTAGTAAATATTTATAACTGGTATAAAAGCACTCGACAAATATTTGGAGTATATTTACAATATTAAATAAATGGAAAACTATATTTATAAAACCATATTTATTTCATTATATATATTTCGGGGATATCATATTAACAATATGCTATGCCTTCATCAGACAAAATACAATATAAACAGTTTTATAGATAAACCATAAATTTTATCTATAAAACTGTTTATATTGTATTTTGTCTGATGAAGGCATAGCATATTGTTAATATGATATCCCCGAAATATATATAATGAAATAAATATGGTTTTATAAATATAGTTTTCCATTTATTTAATATTGTATATATATATATATATATATATATATATATATATTATATGCATTCATATATATATATATATATATATATATATATATATATATATATATATACATAGTGAAACAAAAAAAAATCTGATATAATAAAATCAATTCTAGAAAATAAAAAAAAATAAAGATATTAAAATGCGAGGTTGATTGAAAAGCTTTCTAACTATACAAACGACAACATCAAGATATTAGCCTTTGATCGGTGTGTGGAAATAAAACAGCTAATTGTATAGTTACCGTACAAAATAACGTTTCAAGGATCTTCAAAAGGTGTACGTTACTTTCATTGAAATGCAGGCAAAGTGCTCCCATAAAGCTCGTTGTATTGTGTACTATATATGTATATATATGTGTGTATGTGTGAGTGTGTATATATATATATATATATATACACACACTCACACATACACACATATATATACACAATACAAAGACCTTATATATATACACGTATATATGTATGTGTAAATAGATATATATATATATGTATATATATATGTACATATATATATATATATATATATATATATATATATATATATATATACGTATGTGTATATATATATGTGAATATATGTACATATATATATATATATGTACATATACATACACGTATGTGTATATAGATGTGAACATATATATATATATATCTGTATATATGTGTATATGTATACATATATATATATATATATATATATATATATATATATATATATATATATATATATATGTATATACATGTATATATATATGTACATATACATACACGTATGTGTATATAGATGTGAATATATATATATATATATATATGTATGTATTTGTATATATATTTACCAACTTCACACTAGCAATAATAGAAAAACCTATGTTTTAGTAGACAAATTCCATTAACTTGTACGTCAATTTCATTTAGTTAGATCAATGATATATCTCTGTCAAGCTGTTTATCAGGGTGGTTTATATAAAAGGTGTGGGTGCGACATCTATCAACTCTCAGCTATCGAATTAATCTCACTAAAGTTCGGAGAGATGAAAGCCAGCGGTGAGATTCCTACGAGAATTCAATTCAGACATCAAATGAAATTCATCGAAAAACATACCTGACATGATCAGGTGCAACGATTGTTTTTTTGTTGTCTTTTCTTTCTAAAGTTCCAGCCCTCTACTTTCACTAGTAGTTCCAGCCCTCTATTCTATAGTAATGCTGTTTAATGCAACAGCTAAAACATGTTTCCATCAGACAACATTTTTTTTCTTATTTTTGCTGCTCCTGGTTTTGTTGTTATTTGTAATTTATAATTGTTTTATATACTATATATCGATGGGGTGTGAAGATGTATGTCTTAGTGGTTAGAGTGCCGGGCTTACAATGGTCAAAATGTGAGTTCGATTCCCGGAGGACAAGTGGGTTGTTGTGACCTTATCGTTGGGATGTGAAAGCATATGTCTTAGTGGTTAGAGTACCGGGCTTACAATCGTCAGGATGCGAGTTCGATTCCCGGAGGACAAGTGGATTGTTGTGACCTTATCGTTGGGATGTGAAAGCATATGTCTTAGTGGTTAGAGTGCCGGGCTTACAATCGTCAGGATGCGAGTTCGATTCCCGGAGGACAAGTGGATTGTTGTGACCTTATCGTTGGGATGTGAATGCATATGTCTTAGTGGTTAGAGTACCGGGCTTACAATCGTCAGGATGCGAGTTCGATTCCCGTAGAGCATTGGGCTTACGAGCTTACTATCCTCAAGTAGTAAGTTCGATTCCAGGACTGTGCGGGCCGTTATGATCTTGAGCAAGGCACTTTATTTCACGTTACTCCAGTTTACACAGCTAGCCATCCACTAAGGGAGGGAGTAGACCTCGGAGAAAGCATTACCGAATTTTAAAGGATCGCTATTTTACAAATATGTGCATCATTTAATGAAAAAGATGGAGTAAGAGATGAAGACGAGAAAGAAGAGGACGGTGTCGATGGCAATAATGACGACGATGACGACGATGATGACGATGATGATGATGATAACGATGATGATGATGATGAGAAGGGGGAGGAGGAGAAGAGGAGGTAGAGGAGGAACATCTAGAAATAATCTGAAATATATGGAAGAATCGTTTTAAAGAATTGCGTTTTTTTTCTAAAAAAAAGACACACACACACACACACACACACATACACACACACACACACACACACACACACACACTCTCACTAATTAGTATTTCAATCTCTTCATGATGATTCTATTTCCAAGTGTCTTTTATAAATTAATTGTTTCTACTTTTGGCACAAGGCCAGCAATCACCCAGTACATTACTGGTACTTTATTTTATCGACCCCGTAAGGATGAAAGGCAAAGTTAACCTCGGCGGGATCGTAAAGGGACGTAACTCAGATCGTAAAGGGACGTAACTCTATGCTTCAAAGCACGGTGTCCGACCCTCTACTGATACTGCCAATCCACCGCCCTTTTATAAATTAATTATTTCTACTTTAGGCACAAGGCCAGCAAATACCCAGTGCATTACTGGTACTTTATTTTATCGACCCCGTAAGGATGAAAGGCAAAGTCAACCTCGGCGGAATTTGAACTCAGATCGTAAAGGGACGTAACTGTATGCTTCAAAGCATGGCGTCCGACCCTCTACCGATACTGCCAATCCACCGCCCTTTTATAAAATAACCACCAATATGTTCACCGGAATCCTAAAAATAGAACTTTCAATTTCTACATTAAAAATAAAGAATTGTTTCAATTATGGTTTTAATAGAAACCTGTTCTATCATTTGTTTCTCTTCAGCAACAATAAAATTCTCTTCGTAGACTTTGGTTAGGAAGCCAACAATTATGGTATTTAGAGGCTTCCATTGATTTTTCAAAGACTGTTATAAATCTATGCATTTGCAAACAACAGGTATTTCTATTGATTCAATCAATTGGAGCACTCGTCGTCGAAAACGATGGAGGTCCTCCATCACATATTCAGCAGTAGAATCGGTAGTGTGTTAAACCAAATACCTTGTGTTATGTGGATTTACATTCTGAGTTCAAATTCAACAAAGGTCATTCCAGACTTGTCAACTCTTTCCGTCCGACGGGGGAGATCTCTCACCCACTTTAGGATGAGAGATGTCTTCTCTTGTGTTTTGCCTCATTTCTCCCCGTTTTAGGGCACATTGTTTCATGGTACTCCCCGTTTGGGTTTTTAGGTGTTGGCAGGTCTGCCATTCAAACATCCGACAGTAATAATCGGAGTGAAAGTCGATTCAATGACATTTATCTTACACTGTATCGATACCTGCTAATGTAATAAACCATTATTACTGAATCAGCTATCAAAAATATTTTGTGTTAACGAAATATCCTAGTTAGGAACAGGTAATATAATAAAGTAATTAAAACTACGTCTTCGTTGCTAACCAATAAAAAACTCAATTAATGAATCATAACTTCAATTAAAACAAAATGGCGCTCGAAATTTTTCTTGATTCAGTTGAATATTATATGTTTTAAATTTAAGTACATGCCTACACAAAAGATTTGTTGTTTCAGAATAATAAGTTAAGGAACAAAACTCTTGCTTGGGTTGGTTGGGGTGAGGGTGGAGGGCCTTCTTAGAAGAGCTTCTGCTAACCAGCTCCCCTGGGAGTTTCTTACCACAAGTGTTATAGTAAAAAAAGAAAAAAAAAAACTACAGAACATTAATAAGACAAAGCAAATGATTCCAAGCCCACCCTTATTCACCCCACTCCACTTATTTCAGCCCCACCGCTTCTTCCAATCCGCCCCTTATTATTTGGGACTCGAGAGCAGGCAGACAATTATTACTTAAGCATTCCTCCTTGTATAACATCTTGAACTCATATTCTTCTCTATAAACCGGCCGTATACATATTATGGTTGTTAAATATTTCAATTAATGTTTAAAGTAAAAATGTCTGCTGGGAATAAGAAACCAAAGAGATGTGGCAAATATAATCTTAACAGTGGAGAAATCTAGCCACAACAATAGTGGAGATCAAATTAAGGTTAGTTGGAAAATGGATTTAACAACATTTAGAAAATAGGCTATTATCTATAATGGTGTAATTATCTATAAGGTTATAATGTTGCACGAGATTCTGAAATCCTTAATAAATGAGAAAAGGGCAATTAAAAGAGAGATATAGAAGAGCCAACCCTCAGTATTTGACTGGTACAGTTTTTACCAACCTCGAAAGTATGAAAGGTGAAGTTGGACTTTGTTGAATTTGAACTAAGAGAGAAATGAACTGGAACGAATATCGAAAAACATTACGTTCGACTGTGCCTATTCGTCGCCGACGCATTAATACCATAGTAATGTGTGTGTGTGTGTATTAGTGTGTGTATATGCGTGTGCTGGGCCCCGTAAGGAGGAAATACAAAGCTAAACCCGGCGGGATTTGAAGCCAAAAGGTAAAGTCAGACGCCCTAAAGATACTTCCCTATGCACCGCTCTATACAGACAGGTAATAATTGTTTCTACTTTTGGCACAAGGCCAGCAATTACCCAGTACATTACTGGTACTTTATTTTATCGACCCCGTAAGGATGAAAGGCAAAGTTAACTTCAGCGGGATTTGAACTGTAAAGGGACGTAAAGGGACGTAACTATGCTAGAAAGCATGGCGTCCAACCCTCTACCGACACTGCCAAAATGGGTTCTTATATAGGCACAAGACCAACAATTTTTGGGGAGGCAAAAGACGATTAAATCGACCACAGTGTGTGACCGGTACTTTATTTTTCGACCCCGTAAGGAGGAAAGGCAAAGTTAACTTCGACGGGATTTGAACTCAAATCATAAAGGGCCGTAACTCTATGTTGCAACGTATGGCGTCCGACTCTCTACCAATACTGCTAATCCACCGCCCTATACAGACATGTAATAATTGTTTCTACTTTTGACACAAGGCCAGCAATTACCCAGTACATTACTGGTACTTTATTCTATCGACCCCGTAAGGATGAAAGGCAAAGTTAACCTCGGCGGGATTTGAACTCAGACTGGCAAGGGCCGTAACTCTATGCGTCAAACCGTGGCGTCCGACCCTCTACCCATACTGCCAATCCATATGTAATAATTGTTTCTACTTTTTGGCACAAGGCCAGCAATTATCCAGTGCATTACTGGTACTTTATTTTATCGACCCCGTAAGGATGAAAGGCAAAGTTAACCACGGCGGGATTTGAACTCAGAATGGCAAAGACCGTAACTCTATGCGTCAAAGCATGGCGTCCGACCCTCTACCGATACTGCCAATCCATCGCCCTCTATATGTAATAATGAAATCATAGGTGAAACAGTTCGTTGTGGAATTATAAAGTCTATTTTTTCTTGTTTAATTTCCGATATACATTATGAAAAACTGCATGACATTAGTTAACAACAGAGACTTGGCTTAAAAGGTTCAACATTAATATATAAATATACGATATTAAATAAATGGAAACTATATTTATAAAACCATATTTATTTCATTATACATATTTCAGGGATACCAAATTAAAATATGGCCTGCCTTCGTCAGATAAAATACAATATATAAACAGTTTTATAAATAATTTTGACGTACCCTATTAGAAGCGACCATTATTTTTGGAAGCTGTCTGGATAGTTTTATAGTTGGAAGCTATCCAGACAGCTTCCAAAAATAATGGTCGCTTCTAATAGGGTACGTCAAAATTATTTATAAAACTGTTTATATATTGTATTTTATCTGACGAAGGCATGCCATATTTTAATTTGGTATCCCTGAAATATGTATAATGAAATAAATATGGTTTTATAAATATAGTTTCCATTTATTTAATATCGTATATCTACTCCAAAAACTTGTCGAGTGCTTTATATCAGTTATAAAATTATAAAATATTTACTTGTTGTATCCCAACAATTTTAAATAAAACTTTTGCATATATAAATATATATATATATATATATATATATATATATATATATATATATATTTCTTTAGGTTTGTTGGTTCACCACTGGATAGAAGTGGTCATTCCGTATAGTCAATCCTGGTGTAATATTGTGAAGAGTACTCGACGCAGTGCAGTTCACCCATCTTCGTTTGTGTAGTTGGTGGTGCGAATACGGAGTTAATTATAAATAAAATAAAATAACAGGAGGCTGGACTGGTGTAAATCCTTGAAAGGTTTATTATACTATGATCATTTCAATGACGGGGCTCCATATGAATCCGGTGATATCATCAGGTATTGGAATATAACAAAGGAATATGTAAATATATATATATATATATATATATATATATATATATATATGAATCAATAAAGAATAAAAACTTACGATCAGAATTCATATATTTATTAGACAAAGTTTACAAACAACAATAATTGTCAATACAAAAGCAAAGATAATCAATACTATATCTCTATCACTATATATCTATATATCTTCTATATATCTATCCGCATGCATGTGTGTTTGTCTGTGTGTATACTTGTCTGTGTGTATATGAGTGTTTATGTATGTATTTGTATATATATATGTGTGTGCTACACACACACATATATATATATATATATATATATATATATATATATATATATATATATATATATATATATATATATATATATATATATAGTTAGATAGATAGATAGATAAAAGCTTTTTCGCTGTAATAATTTTTATTCGTTTATTAAAGAAAATGGTTTCGTTTTTAAATATTTAGATTACATTGAACTGTCATAACACTTCATACAGTTTTTCTCTCTGTCAACACATATTTATACACCACACACACATATATATATATATATGTGTGTGTGTGTGTGTGTATGCGTGTTAAAATAAACCTATGTAAAATACAACTCATAACAAAGTACTCTGGAATATTCCAGTCAATATATTTTATAATAATAACAACAATAACAACAGCAACACAATTCTGGAAGCCTAAAGAAATTGGAATGAAATAAAATATAGATACTATATAATAACTTTTTTTTACAATGGCATTTTTTTTACTATTAAAAGCTCAAAAATAAACAATGAAGAGAAAATGAGATCGTGTAACGCATTATATGAATTTCTGTCAAATATTTCAAAATAATTTCTTCGAAAATTATATTTAATCACAGAAAATACATGATATAAACAGACTATATACCAGCAAATAGAAATATCAGTCACATATTAGAAAGCATGAAAGTATAGCAAGCTATGTGTGTATATATATATATACATACACATATATATATATACATATATATATATATATATATATATATATATATATATTAGCTTAAATTTTGTGGTTCTGTGGTTCTGCAATGGATATAACTGGTCTTTTCTTTTAGCTATAAATGTTATATACAGTATATATATATATATATATATATATATATTATATAAAGTGTTTCCGTAGAAAAGATAAAGGAAAGGAGAGTGCATATATATATATATGTACGTTTGATGTATAGGCCGCAGATATCTTTTGACCCTATTTATAACAGAGATGTAGAAATTCAATAAAACTTCAAAGACATTATTTTGCAAAAGAAAATGAGAATCCTAGAAACATGTCTCACTTTTCTGTACTATGTTTTTCAACCAGCATTTGTAATCAAAGAATATATATGCAGCGTATCATTTCTTATTTTCCCCAAATACACCTATTTATTGAAACGCTATTTATCACTCTAAATATGTGTGGGTGCTTAAGAACGTTTTCTAGCGAAAAGATACAGCATGCAAGAAATATATTCCCGTATATAGATTCCGCTTTCTTAATCCAGAATTCAGATTCCAGCTTTATCAACATGACCTTTCTTCCTTGCTTCAGGATATGTATA
The DNA here is from genome assembly GCA_964016885.1 of Eledone cirrhosa. Lineage (NCBI taxonomy): Eukaryota > Metazoa > Mollusca > Cephalopoda > Octopoda > Eledonidae > Eledone > Eledone cirrhosa. The sequence goes on from OZ024753.1 coordinate 41,229,309, forward strand.
CAACACACGTTGTAGTAACCCCCTCGGGTTAATTCATTCAGATCTATATTCTCTCTTCCAATATTGACCTTCTATTTCGTCAAATAGGAAGAGTAAATTTCATTAACGCTTTTGCTACTAACCCGCCTTAAACCGCTACAGTTTCTGTGATATAAAACTGTTCATTTCAAAATGTATATATTTATTTAAAAGCCTTCCATCATAATTGCATGTACGAACCTTTGTTAAGTTATGTTTCAAACCAGATAAATTATGAGAACGTCTGAAACATCAGTAATTACCTTCAAATAATTGATTATTAGGAATCCGCATTTAATATCTTCTTTATTACGGGAGAATTAAACCCAACCTCCTCAATGAAGAAAATAAATCAAACATTTTTATAACAGAAAAATATACGTGTGTGTGTGTGTGTTTCGTTTCTCAGCCTACTCGTGCTTATGGAAGTAAATCTTGATTATTAAGAATTCGCATTTAATATCTTCTTTATTACGGGAGAATTAAACCCAACCTCCTCAATGAAGAAAATAAATCAAACATTTTTATAACAGAAAAATATACGTGTGTGTGTGTGTGTTTCGTTTCTCAGCCTACTCGTGCTTATGGAAGTAAATCTTGATTATTAAGAATTCGCATTTAATATCTTCTTTATTACGGGAGAATTAAACCCAACCCCCTCAATGAAGAAAATAAATCAAACATTTTTATAACAGAAAAATATACGTGTGTGTGTGTGTGTGTTTCGTTTTTCAGCCTACTCGTGCTTATGGAAGTAAATCTTGATTATTAGGAATTCGCATTTAATATCTTCTTTATTACGGGAGAATTAAACCCAACCTCCTCAATGAAGAAAATAAATCAAACATTTTTATAACAGAAAAATATACGTGTGTGTGTGTGTTTCGTTTCTCAGCCTACTCGTGCTTATGGAAGTAAATCTAAACCACATGCCAATATCATAAGTGAAACTTTAGTGTCATTCCGCCTAGAGGTCCTGGCCGACAGGACGGAGAAGACATTGCCTCTGGAGATGTCGAGGGAGTTACATTGGTGCAGTTACTCCAATTTGCTCTGATAGCTATGAGCTGGGATGTGGACCGGGGGGGGCCAAGAGCACCGGATGTGTCCACTGGCTCAGGCTCAACTACAGACCTATCACAAAGCGACTGGTACTTTGAGAGCTTGCCCTCTTTGTCCTGGCGAGCTGCGAAGCATGGGGTGGTAGCCGAACGCACCATGTTGCCTCTAAAGAAGGTGTCACATATGTGGAATCTGGGACATTGAAATTACGAAACATGCTGGCATTAAACTTTACCTATCGCCGTAGTGACCTATACCCTGTCTTTGAAATTTAATTCCTGGAGGAACCCACCAATCGCTAACAACAACTACAACAACAACTACAACAACAACTACAACAACAAAAATAACAACAACACCTATTTTTTCTATTTATTTCAAAACACAAAAACTTGGAGTAAAAAGAATGTAAAAAATAGATTTACTATGCCAAGATAGAAACTGTAGATGCAATGATAGTGTTGACGGTGGTGGTGGTGGTGGTGGTGGTGGTGGTGGTGGTGGTGGTGGTGGTGGTGGTGGTGGTGGTGGTGGTGGTTGAAGTGGTGGTGGTGGTGGTGGTGGTGGTGGTTGAAGTGGTGGTGGTGGTGGTGGTGGTGGTTGAAGTGGTGATGATGGTGGTGGTGGTGGTGGTTGAAGTAGTGGTTGAAGTGGTGTTGTTGTTGGTGGTGATGCTAGTGGTGGTAGTGGTGGTGGTGGTGGAGCTGCTGGTGGTGGTGGTGGTTGTGGTGGTGGTGGTGGTGGTGGTAATACTGGCCATGACTATCATCATGATACAGCCGATGACGATGATGATGATGATAACGATGATGATAATGATGATGATGATGATGATAATGGTGAAGATGGTGACGGTGGTGAGGATGGTACTGGCGACGAAGGTGACGATGGAGAAAAACGTCCAGACGACATTTTGTTTTTGTACGATAAAATCATACAAACGAAAACAAATAACCGCCAAATATTATTATTATTATTATTGTTCTTTGAGTCTCAGTCATTGATGTTATTTAACTGGAAAGTTTGTTGGAATGAATATCAAGCCACTACCTGCAGCCTCAGATATTCAGGATGTATCGGAGGGTTGTTGCTGTTCCCAGCAAGCATGCCTTTTGAAGTGTTCCAAAAGGCGGGGCTGGACTAATCTTCGTTAACCATGCTTGAAAACTCTTTGAGATAGTACCTAGTACGCCTATGACAATCGAGACGACCTTGATTTCATGGCAGTTCCATTATTATTATTATCATTATTATTCGATCTGAGTTCAAATCCCCCCGAGTTTGACTTTGCCTTTCATCCTTACGGGGTCGATAAAATAAAGTACCAGTAATGCACTGGGTAATTGCTGGCTTTGTGCCTAAAGTAGAAACAATTATTATCATTATTATTATTATTATTATTATTATTATTATTATTATTGTTTGTGTCTTTTCTTTCTTTTACCTTCAGTTTTGTTTCCATTTCTTCTCGAGTCTCTTCCCGACATCTAGGGCGAAGAAACTCATAGAATACATTGATAAGCCACAAAAATATACACACCAGATTGTTCACCTCACGAACTTTATATAGTTACAAGCATATAATTTACTTTATACATACATGTGAACATTATCTGTTTCAAATCATATTTACGACAGAATGATATTCAATCATATAAGAATGTTCAGTTATTTACATAGGTGCTTATCTTTCTCACACCGATAGAGTTCTTTTCAATACGTGTGCCATACCAGTTTCTTCTTCTTCTTCTTCTTCTTCTTCTTCTTCTTCTTCTTCTTCTTCTTCTTCTTCTTCTTCTTCTTCTTTTCTTCTTCTTCTTCTTCTTTTCTTCTTCTTCTTCTTCTTCTTCTTCTTCTTCTTCTTCTTCTTCTTCTTCTCCTCCAGTGAAACCAGCCGAACTCCTCGATTTTATGCAACTATCTTGCTCGGAGTCTCTCCTTGGATCTCCTGTCGGTTGGTTTTTTCCAGAAAATCTCTCCAGGGATTCTTTCCTATGACATTCTAACTACATGTCCGTAGTGTCAGAACTGTTATTTCGGACCTACCACATTCTATCGAGTAAAGTTACTCCAAGGACCCATATTGAATGGTTTCGATTTAGCACCATTTATCCGAACACAAATATTAGGGCATTGGTATAGAGATATCGAGTCCACAAGACGGTGTCCCTCGATTCCATACTCCTTCAGAACCTTCTACAACAGGTCGCGTGGAACGGATGGATATGCCTTTTCAAGGCCTATGAAACAAGCACACACCACTTAGCAACACTCGAAGGTTTTCTGGAAGACCTGCCACAGTGTGAATATTTGCTCGGCTGTACTCTTCACAATTTCTATGCAGTTTCTATTACTGCTGTTTCTCTGTATATTGTATATATCTATAAGTCCTGCCCGCCGAGGTTGACTTTGCCTTTCATCCTTACGGGGTCGATAAAATAAAGTACCAGTAATACACTGCGATAACTGCTGGCCTTTTGCCAAAAGTAGAAACAATTATTGGTTATCATTATAATGGGCGGCGATGTGGCAGAATCAGTAGAGCGTCGGACAGACAGCATGTTTTGCAGCATAGAGTTATAACCCTTTACGCTCTGAGTTCAAATCCCACCGAGGTTAGCTTTTCCTTTCATCCTTACGTGGTCGATAAAATAAATTTCCAGTAATGCAATGGGGTCGATTTAATCGAATTTCTTCTCTCCCCCAAATTGATGTCCTTATGACTAAATCAGGAAACATTATAATTATAAGGGTGGTGGATTGGCAGTATCGGTAGAGGGTCGGACGCCATGCTTTGACGCATAGAGTTACGGCCCTTGCCATTCTGAGTTCAAATCCCGCCGAGGTTAACTTTGCCTATCATCCTTACGGTGTCGATAAAATAAAGTACCAGTAACACACTGGGTATTTGCTGGCTTTGTGCCAAAAGTAAAAACCATTATTATAATTGTAAGAGCGAAGGTCAGCAGTTTGAAGCGAGTGAGAAGCTGATTATATCCAACCATATACTTCATTGTTATGTTCTATTGTTGCTGTTGTTGTCGTCGTTACGTATGTATTTTTATTTCTGAATATACTCTGCCTTATTCTGAATATACTCTGCCTATTAAAGGCGGTAGATTGGCAGTATCGGTAAAGGGTCGGACGCCATGTTAGTGGGGTAGATTGGCAGTATCGGTAGAGGGTCGGACGCCATGCTTTCCAGCATGGGTTACGTCCCTTTACAAACTGTGCAAAAAGTTGAAACAATTATTAATGCTATATTCACGTTATTTCTCTGAATAGGACACGAGGTGCAAAATAAAATTAAAATAAGAAAAATGTAATGAAAGCCAAAAGTTTACTTTTACAAATTGTTAACTTTACACTTTATAGAGGGATCACAGATTCTTTGACTTTGTTACATACATTACAGGAAATTACAATATATATATATATATAATAATAA
>OZ024753.1:41238836-41241336 GCA_964016885.1 Eledone cirrhosa
TTGGCCACTGGTGTAAGAGGGAGTTTGTTGCTGCTGCCCTTATATATATATATATATCTGCTGCCCTTATATATATATCTGTGTTTCTGTCTCTCTCTCTCTCTCTCTCTCTCTCTCTCTCTCTCTCTTTTTTTTTTTTGTCCCTCTCTGTCTCTCTCTGTTTCGCTCTCTCTTTGCATAGGCGACACGGGAATGTTCGTAAGAGATCACACACAGTGTTACGTTCTCGAGAATTGGAAAAAGAATTGAGAGTTTAACTTACCAAGCTCTCCTCTTAGAAATAAAAAAAAGACTACTCGATGTTCAGAACATAACGGAACAGAAACCAGGAAGAAGATACCATCGACCCCAAGTAGCAAATAAACACTTGTCTTTACAAGATGTAAACATCAACACAGCAACACCCTTGTATTGTTCTTCTCCTTTTGTGTATGGACGTGTGAAGGACGAAACTCTTGAAGAAGGAAACTACTAATAAATTGATACGAATCTATCAGATCATTGGAGCGGTTCTTCAGTCATCCACTTAAGACCTAAGAACACTGGAAACATGGAACCGCTACAAACACTTCACTAGATAGGATCCACTAGATTTTGTTTTATCTTTTAAACAATAATATGCTAAAAATACACTTTACAATGATGTGAGTTATTCATAGAACTAGATCACTCCAAACCTCTCAAGTCAACAAGGGAGTGTCTCAGTGTGATCACCAAAAAAACAATTAAATATTTATCTTATCTTTCAAACAGATCATTAGTGAATTCCGAAACAACATGGTCGAATAGATGACAAGATGTCCGACCACATCTAGAACGCTGGTTGAACGAGAAGATATTTCCCACTAACGCTAACCCTAACACTAACAGCAGCAACCACAACACCGACGCATCGAAATATCTATATCATATAATATATATTCAGCGCATTTATTATCTGTCTATCCGTCTATCTATCTATCTATCTATCTATCTATTAGCAAGTTTTAGGAAAGGTGGGTGAAAGTGGCGAGAATGGTCCGAGTGAATTATATCAGCCTGTAGGTTAAGGAGGAGGAGAGGAAAGGAGTACAAACTCTTCGTACTCCTGGAGATGAGGGTTGCACATTTTTTCGGGGGTATGTGCAACCCATATGAACTGTCTCCTCCTATTGGGGAAAATCGACTAATTTTTTAAATTGCATTTGTGATAACATTTTACACGTTTTTATTGTATGTAAACTTCTCCTTTTGTATTTGTCCCCTTCTTTTGTGCCCCTGTGGCTAATAAAGAAACATATCTATCTATTTATCTATCTATCTATCTCTGTATATAAACCTGTAGGTTGAGGAAGACAAACAGAGGGAAGACAGGAACACCTACAAAAGGTGTTCCTGGTATTGAGGGTTGTTCTATCCCTGGGGTGTAAAACATCCCTGCAGTAACGCCCCTTACCCCTATTGGGGACTTCGATTGTTTTATTTTATATATAGTTTATTGTTATTCATCATTGTTAAAATTTTTATGTAAAACCCCTGCCGTCACGTCTTGTAATGTCCCATTTTTGTACGCCCCTGTGGCAAATAAAGATATCTATCTATCAAGTTACCTCTCTCTCTCCCTATCTATATATAAGGAGAGAGAGAGGTAGTTTGATATATATCTATATATAATCAGTCATATGGAACTATTGTCATCTTGCCTGACGGTTTGAACTTTACAACACCACCTGCCTCTTTGAGGTCAAATACTAACCCTACTAGCATCTACAAACTTACCAATGAGAATTAAGACTATTCCTGCTGACAACATTAAATTATTCCTAACAAGCTCATATGTCCCAAGGCTCTGTTACCATCAACACTAAAAACACAGAGCTGGCATATCTAAAAACTGACTAACTGCCTGATGAGGTCATATCCATTCAATGGCTATCATCGAAATATATATAGCAGTAAATAAAGGATTATGAGTTCATGCAATTGACTTATGTTTCGTCACTATATATATTAAGAAATAATTCTTAATTCTTCGGCTTTGTTTAACTACATTGAGCTATACCTTTTACTGTCATTTCTATAATACGAAGAGGGTGTTTAACCCCAACACGCTCCAGTATTTTAACCCATATATATATATATATATATATATATATATATATATATATATATATATATATATATATATATATATATATATATATATATATATATATATATATATATATATATATATATATATATATATATATATATATATATATATATATATATATATATATATATATATATATATATATATATATATATATATATATATAGTGAAGGCGTGTGGCGGATGGTTAAGGAATTGGATTCGCAATCGTAAGGTTGTGAGTTCGATTCCTGGACCAGGTGATGCGTTATGTCCTTGAGCAAGACACTTTATTTCACGTTGCTCCTTCTACCTGGAGTTGCGACCGATAGATAGTATTAGCAAGTGGAAAGACCAACGGAAACATTGTTCCCTCGGTCCGATTTG
>OZ024753.1:41248836-41261336 GCA_964016885.1 Eledone cirrhosa
TTGAAGTTTCAATTATATTTGCTAAATTGCTTTTATCGCGTGCAGGGCCCGAGATAAATGTTTTTAACATACCGAATTTCTGTTCCAGTTTCAATTCTAGTCGTCTGTGAAACGCAGTCTTAATAATTGCTTATACTTTTGGCACAAGGCCAGTAATTATCCCAGTGTATTACTGGTACTTTATTTTATCGACCCCGTAAGGATGAAAGGCAAAGTTAACCTCGACGGGATCTGAACTCTGAACATAAAAGGCCGTAGACTCTATTCTGCAAAGCATTCCTAATAATTGTTTCTACATTTGGCACAAGGCCAGCAATTACCCAGTGCATTACTGGTACTTTATTTTATCGACCCCGTAAGGATGAAAGGTAAAGTTAACCTCGGGGGGATTTGAACTCAGATCGTAAAGGGACGTAACTATGCTGCAAAACTTGGCGTCCGACCCTCTACCGATACTGCCAATTCACCACCCTAAAGCATTCCTAATAATGCTGTTATATTTCTTTTAGGAACGGCATGAAAACCACAATATCAGAATATATACAAATGAGAATGTATTTAACCGAATCAATCTAAATGTTTTATATAGTCTTAGACATAGAATTGTCAGTATTTGTTAGACTGTAGGATTTGTTGCCTTGGTATTTCTTCCAGTTCACTGTTCTCTGAGTTCAAATCCCATTCGAGGTTGATAATTAAAGTACCAGTCCAGAGGCAGTGGATTAATTAGCAGAATTGTTAACTATTTGAACGGGTTGCTCTGCGGTATCTGATACGGCTTTGTGCATTATAAATTAAAATCCCATCCCCTTCTGCCAGGAGTTAGTATCAGCAAGGAAATACCAAATGAAACATTGCTTCGTTTGTCCGCTCTAATGATCGGGATTGGCCACTTCCCTTTCTTATTCCTCGACTGTTTTACAATTCTGGCAAACCACCACACTTTTCTGGTCTTTGGTTATTCTTCCATTCACATCTAAGATGCTTCAGAATCAGAAAAATATTAAGTTGGACCTAATATATTATTACTATTCTATTTTACCGAGCCCAGAAAGATAAAAAAAAGTTAACCTTTATAGAATTGAACTCAGAATTTAAATGACTCTATTAACTAAATATTGCATGCATTATGTCCAATTTTCAAACAACTCTGACAATCAGCCATCTTGTCTTACTAATTCTACTCTAAAAATCAATAGGTTTATATTATTACAAGGGCTGGGTGGCATTGCCGAAACAGTGGAAACACTAAACAGCTAGTACGGTACCTCAGGATTCTGAGTTCATATCTCGATGGAGTTGTTTGTTCACTTCGACTTTCAGATCTCCGATGATGATAAAACGAGTACCAGTTATACAATGAGGTTGACTCAATTGATTATAACTCGTCCCCTACGAAATCGTTCTTGCACCTAGTCAAAAGAAACCAATATTAGTCATTGTGGCATGGTAACCCATGGTAACCCCCATTTTACTAAGTGAGAATAAAAGATATATTATGCGGGTTTATCTGATTATTAATCGGACTGAATTTCATTGTAGACATAGCTGTAACAATTAACTGCAGATTATCAGCCATAATAATACGCTACAAGTATTTGTATATATAACAGAACGTTACACTCCCTGTATATATATATATATATATATATATATATATGTATATATGTATATGTATATATATATATGTATATATGTATATATATATATATATATATAGTTGTGTATAGTGGTAGGTATGGTGCTTCCATAGGCGGTATGCCAAAATTAGCACTGGATATTCATCAGAGTAGAGTGTAGATATTATAATCATCAGAGTAGAGCGTGTGTATATATATATATATATATATATATATATATATATATATATATATATATGTGTGTGTGTGTATATATGTATATATATATATATATATATATATATATTTATACTCTAGCAGAGTATAAATATTTAATATAGAAGCCATTTCTATATTAAATATATATATATATATATATATATACCAAAACTCAGCCACCGTATTGCTATTAACTAAATGTGTCCAATCTGAACACCTGATTGCAACTGCATTATTGCAATTCGGCAGATTCATGTGTGTGTGTTTCATCCGTCTCCTTGTTTATGCCTCAGCGTGACCACAGTTGAATGGCTGAAACCAGTAAAATAATAAAACGAGAAAAAGAAAGACTACAGACTCCATTTCAATACGAACTTCTTCCTGAAAGTAAGCCGTCTAATAACTAATTTTCAATAGTAATTTTTGAAAATCTGACGCAACAGACACACAATTATATTCAAATAATTTGCATATTTTAGAAAAAAAAATTTCAAGAAAGTAATCGACATATTTAAAATTGTAAAGTCAAGTGAACACAATAATTCTGAGAAAGCATGATAATTTAGTCACGAAATGGCAGATGAAGAACAATAAAAATACAAAACATTAACTGGAGCAAATGTTTGTATGTTTCAGCAAATTGCTTCATAAAATTTGATATGGCTAGAAACCATGTTACTATTGTTTTACATATAGGACATTTATTCAATTTTCATTGCTGTTTTAAGGTTGCAAGTTACAGATTAGTCTCTGACATTTAATGAATATTTTGTAAGAAAAGAAACCCGTTGTTGCTTCCTGTAGAATTCTGACCAAAAACTAATATTCATAGCATGAGTTCTGTATTTTCATTCCCTAATATATTGTATTAGATATATAGATAAAATATAGTATGCTGTATTCATAAATAGACATATAAACAGATACAGACACACAAACACACACACACACCTATATATATATAGGCACACGCATGCTCACATACGTAGACACATACACATATACATATGTGCACATACACACACACACACACACACACACACACACACACACACACACACACACACATATATATATATATATATATATATATATATATATATATATACATATATATATGTGTGTGTGAAGGCGCATGGCTTAGTGGTTAGAGCATTGGGCTTGCAATCGAAAGGTTGAGAGTTCAAATCTCGGACCGGATGATGTGTTGTTTCCTTGAGCAAGGCACTTTATTTCACGTTGCTCCAGTTTACTCAGCTGTAGAAATGAGATGATAGGACTGGGGTCCCTATCATTAAATCACCCAAGCTATCTCCAACGAGATATACCTTGGAGGAGACCAGCTAAACCTGAATAGGTGTGAGCTGTCACACACACACACACACATACATATCCACCAATTCACCACCCCTCTAATCTGCTACTTTATTTATCACCCCGAAAGGATGAAAAGCAATGATGACCGTTGTGAGATTTGAACTCAGATCTCAATAAAATGAAACAATCACCAGGGTATTTATCGCAACTCTTTAATGATTCCACAAATTCGTTATCGTCTCAACAAGAAAAATATAGTGTAATGTGCGTATTCTCACGTCTCGACCTCGAAATAAATATTTTGCAGAAAAATTAGCTGATTAGAATTTATATTATCTGCTCTAATATTTCCTGATATTATCAATGCAAATAATATCAGGTTTTATTTGGTTCTTGCCATAGAAGATGTAGTGAAATACGCCTATCTGAATATTGTATCTAAAGTCAAGAGAATCTTATTGTTCCTGAAATTCAATACTGCTAATTAGTGGTGAAGATCAGCAGATGGTATCTATCAACTAACCAACTTCAAGGCCACTGTCTCGTCCTGTTTCCAATGTTACTCGATAACTTCAATAAACAAAACACGTCATCAATTGCTGCTTCATCAGACCACCTCGAAGTTTGTAAATAATTATAGTTTGTTAATAGTGAAGATGCATGGCTTATTTGGATGACGATTGTAAAGCCGGAGTCTGATGCCTAGCGACGTGTTGTGTCTTTGAACAAGAGACCCCTCCTCACTATATCACCCCCAACAACGAAATCCTATATCAATATCGATCGAATGGACATTTTTATCAATCTATAATTTGTTGCGAAGTGAGAAAATACACTCTCTTCCTAATTATAAATCGGATACAATTAACAAAATATAATTTTAGTTCGAATAATATATATACTGTGGGAGGTTCATTTTGCGAATAAAGTGTTTTTATTGGCAACATGACCCTCCCAAAGTATAACAATATCTGTTTCAACACACGCTTTCAGATAAGAAATCTCGCAATTCTAAAATATATATATATATTTTTGTCGATCGAGTTTCGTCAAATCGGACCGAGGAAACAAAGTTTCCAATTGCTAATACTATCTATCGGTCGCAACTCTCTCTCTCTCTCTCTATATATATATATATATGAAGAGAGAGAGAGAGAGAGAGTATGCGGTGCTGAGACTTGACCACGATGCATACCGGTTGCAGCTTTTGTATGTAGCGAGCTTTCCTATATATATACAGATTCCTGTATATATATATATGTATATGTATGTATACATACATACACATATATATGTACATACACATATATATGTATGTATGTATGTGTGTATATGTGTGCATCTTTCTCTCTCTCTCTCTCTCTCTGTATATATATATTGACCGTAGAATCTAATGATATATTCCTTTCATTTATTCATTGATTATTCTTTGATGTAGCAGAAATGTACCGAAAGTTCATTCTACAGTTGCCCTTACTATGATTCTCCTATATCTGAAAATGAAGCCATGACTCCTCTCCAAGACGTTCTGTCTCTTTGACACGAAGGCCTTGGAAAATATTTCTTGATTGCTGTTTGTTTAGTCATGTGGTTTATATCACGAAGCAGAAATCAATATACTTGATCTACGGTTTCACTTCGACCTTTATGGACCGAGGTCATAGGAACTTATAAAACAGCAATGAAATTTAATTTATCCCAAACCTTGAAGCTTCCTTTTATAAAGTGATAAATAAATAAAAAGTGATGATATTTTCAGGCGAGACGCTACCATATAAGTCAACTAGGTAACCATCTAAGATATAGACGTCAGAAGATATAGTATGTCTGAAATAAAGAGGGAACAGACAGCTCAAACACTTTTGATCGTAGGTCTGTTAATATATTTTAAGAAGTCTTCGTTTAGAAATCTGTTACTTACCTCTCCATTCATGTAACAAAACAACACCGAGACAATCAATCCCTGCAAAGAAACAGAATACGTTTTAATTAATTGCAGTGATAATTGAATTAATTAATTAAATGGTTAACAAATTAACCTTTTTAATACTAAACCGCTTTAAACCGAACCTGTTTATAATATAAAATATGTTTTACCCAACGTTGTCATTGACGACATTTTATTGTTTTGGCAGTTTTCTTTGCGTTGAGTTTCTCATTATTCTCTAAATTTATAATGACTCTATATATTCTATAAATTTATAATGACTCTATAGATGAGTCTATACACCAACTTAATAATAAGAAACTTAGTTACATTACTAAATCCCTCCACATTCTTGGTTATTTAGACACTCTTTTGAAAATAATAGATATCTTTGTTCATAAGAAACATGTTACTGAAAGGGTTAAATAACAGAATGGGTTTCAAGAGTGAAATCCAGGCTACTGTTTAGGTTCATAAGATCATCTTCAATTACTGTTCAATTCCTGCACAAATGTACTTTAAGACATTCCCTCAGAGATCATATCATACTGTCGACAGCATGAGGATACACCTGATAGAGAGCTTCGGGCTTTGACTACAAAAGAATGAACTCCTCCTGTCAGCTTGTCTATATAATTATTAACACTTCACTTAACCGTCTGAACTCGTCGCTGGATCTAAGATACAAAACTATTTCTTTTAATCTATTTAGTTTTAGAACAGTCTGTTATATTAAAACGAATACCTGTTTAATAATGAGAAATTTAGTTATATTTCTAAAGCCATGAAAATTGTTGATTAGTTTCAAAATTTATTAAATATCATAAATTGCGTCTTTCATTAGAAATACTTTCACGAAAGGGTTAAAGGGTCAAAATAAAAACATAGTGACATCGTTGTTAATTCTATTCTGAAAATGTCAACAAAATTTTCATGAATGAAAATTCTGAAACATGGTCTCTTTAACCTGTCTAAAAATAAATTTTAATCCTCAGGCAGTGAAGTAAAGTACAAAAATATAATATATATAAACAGAGTCGTTAGAATGTCGGATAGAGTGCTTTGCGGTATTCTTTGTGGATCTCTGCTCTCTGAGTTCAAATCCCGCCGAGGTCAACTTTGTATTTCATCTATTCAAGGAAAATACAAAAAGTACAAGTATATTACTAGGGGTCATTTCTTGCTCTATATGTTTACCTCACTTCCTCTATGCTTCTCTGGAAGAAATCTGTTGTATTCAGACTTGGAGAGGAGGTAGTTATCCGCTAGGTTTAAACATTACCTAGAAACGCCGTATGTCAATATGGCGCTATTACGACTCCCTTAGGAGTTACAGGACAAAGGGAGCTTAATTATCGGTGAGATATAACATGAAACAGAATGTACCAAGGCTGACAATTTGAATTACAGGTGCAACTCATTTTTTCTAGCTGAGTGGACCGGAACAAAATGAAATAAAATGTCTTCCCCAAGGACAAAAGCACCCTCACTGGGAAGCGAACTCATGACTAATAGCATCGTGACCCGTACACATAAGCTATGCTCTTTCATATGAGAAAACAACTTAGCTGTTATGTTAACCTTCTGCAACTCACACTTGCCTAAATCAATTCAATAAAACGTTACAAAACTGGTTTCTTAGCATACCAACCCTTATCTGTAAATCTACAAACTGGGAAAATTATATAAATATTTCAACGAATAAATAAATCAAACAGGTGCCAGAAAGCGTTCCTAATAAGTGCTGGCCACTGTTCTAGCTCATGGTTTGACAAAGAGTCTTTATGTTGTGTTTATTTAGTTGATATAACCCATCAATGCAAGTAAGCATCTCTAATTCATGCTCTGTATTCATAAGAACGTTCTAGCAAGGTCCACAGAAACCTGACCCTAATATTTTCAAATCTACTACAGACTAGACTAAAGCAGAATAAAGAAGATTAATGAACAGACACGCAAATAAAATAGTTAGAATTAGAGTTAGATGGTTATACAGAAGAGAGATATATAGATACATAGATAGATGTGTATGTGTGTGTGTATATATATATATATATATATATATATATATATATATATATATTTACAGAGAGAGAGGGGGAGAGAGATAGACAGACAGACAGATAGAGAGATAGAAAGAGACAGATAAAGAGAGATAAGTGGGTAAATAAATGGCTGGCTATGTAGGTTTGTATATATATATATATATTAACAACCCACTTTCCACCGATTGACCTCGATGTCACGTGTTCGATTCTTTTTGAATTTGCCACAGACACAGAGGCAGTGATTTTCTCAATGGCTAGGAAGTAAGTCCACGCTTTGCTATTTCCTATTCACTGATTTATTTTTTAATAAGCTTCCAGAGTCCTCGCTTTGCCTGGAAACTTATATGAGAATAGACTTTCCTGATGACGGGATGTTTCTCCACACCTTCTTCGGAAGATGTATCTACTCCATTCCAGAAACTAATTAGTTGGAAGTGATATTTTAGTAAGTAAGTTAATTTTATAATTTTCTTATCTTACGTCTCTTATATTACGTCTCTTATATTATTGTTCTGCAACCCCATGCATTGAACCACAATGTTATTAAGACAAAACCTATATATTTGCTAGCATCGATATGCATTTGTATGTATATATATGTTACTAGATATAAATTCTTTATTATATATATATATAGATAGATAGATAAATATACACGGGTGTGTATGATTGTGTATAGAAGATTATATTAATAAAAGGAATTCCAACTTTGTCTGATTTACTCGTTTTATTTACAATCCTTTAAAATTTATAATGGTATTATAATGAAATAGTATGGTAGAATATTAAATATTAAGTGTTAATTGAACAAGTACTTTCATGCTTTCGCAATATTCAGGTTCATATTCTGTGGTGACAGTCAAGTTTGCAATTTTCAACAGTTGAAAATTACAAACTTGACTGTCATTATGAATCTAAAGATTGCGAAAGCATGAAAGTACTTGTTCAATTAACACTTAACATTTAATATTCTATCATACTATTTCATTATAATACCATTATAAATTTTAAAGGATTGTAAATAAAACTAATAAATCAGACAAAGTTGGAATTCCTTTTATTAATATATATATATATATATATATATATATATATATATACAGATAAATCTACCAAAATATACGGTAGTGTCCAATCCGTATGAAGAACTCAATGTAATCCAAATATCATGAAAAGAGAAGATGTATTCAAAATTTTTTCGAGGAAAACAGAGTCAAGATAAATTAATAAAAATAATAAATAAAAACAAAGAAACAGTTCCTTATATATACATGCACAGAAAGACACACAGGGATAGTGTTAGATAGATAGATAGTCTGATTTTTTGAGTGATTGATTGACAGACTGATGGAAAACAAATAAAGAGAAGAGGAGAGGCATATAGTATAAGGAAGAGTGGGGACTGAGAAGGAAGGGGCAATGAAAGTTGTCACTTAAAAGAATAAAGTAAGTTTAGTGAAAAATCCCAGATGTATAAGATTGAATGACCAGCTATAGGAACAAATATATTTTTTTATCTGAGCCTGTATGTATATATATATAGTGTATATATGTGTGTATATATATGTGTATATATGTGTGTATATATATGTGTATATATATGTGTGTATATATATATATATGTATATATATATATATATACATAAATAAATATATATATATACACATAAATAAATATATATATATATATATATACATAAATATATATATATATACACAAACACACACAAATGAACAAATATATATGGATATGTTTATACGTATATATATATATATATATATATATATATATATATAAACACAAATGAACAAATATTTCTGTACATGTTTATAAATATAAATATAAATATATATGTGTGTGTGTGTCTTTCATTTCCTCTCGTTATATATATATATATAGAGAGAGAGAGAGACAGAGAGAGGAGAGAGAGGAAAGAGAGAGACATCTACAAAGTATAAAAGAGACAAACACACAGATATATAAAAGCAAAGTCTTATTAGGTTTACCCTTGGGAATGAAGATAAAGACAAGAAAAATAACACACACACACACGCACACGTACACGTACACACACACACACACACAATTGAATAAATATTTGTTTTTATGGGAGGAAAGGAAGCCTTAATATTATTTGTTCTGCCTTCTTCCATTCTCTCACAAATATAATCGATCAATTTACCTGACAGCTACTAACTACTCTTAAAGGAACAATAATAAAACTTTCATGCCATTAACAACCACACGCATTCCTATAATATTAACTCACTATCTTGAAGAGTATATTTTAGTTTTTTATATAAGATTATTTAATGCATATTCCTAAAAGTGCAAATTTAGACGGCGAAATGTAACGTTGGATAGAGTGGTTGTGATATTTGTTTTGGTGCTCTGTGTTCTGTTCTGTGAGTTCAAACACTATTGAGGTGTACCTTTGGCTTTAATCCTTTTGAGGTTGATAAATAAATTAGCATTCCAGTACTTGTGTCTATCTAATTGGGGGGACGACACGTGCTTACTAAAAGTTGCAACATATTCTATTGTTGAAGAGTTCATTGAAAGATGTTGAATTGAGTTTGAACACAATTTCCCGCAAATAATTTCAAATAGAGAGCAGAGAAATATTGGACGTTTGCGGGCGGATTGATGTTTTTCGCTGGATTCTATACGATGATGATAACTGAGAAAATGAAACCAGAAGTGACTCAATGTCATTAAGAATATATGTAAAATATTTGAGCTAACGATATCGTTCAAGAAGACGAAAGCTTCAGAGTTCCACAACAATGAGATAGCGAAGAAGGAGTAACTTCAGTATAGATGAAAATGTGATAGAAAATATGAAAGAATTCCTTTCTTCGGAAAACATGATTTATAGTCATTCGAAAGGAATTTTAATAGTGCTGCGAATATGAAAAGCAGCAGCTAAGCTTAATGATGTGAGAACTGTACTAACACACAACAATGTTGATATGAACACAATAGGAAACTTATCTAAAGTATTTGGGAGATCTTGTCTTACATATGAAGAACAATCTGGGCTTCCAAAAGAAATTGAAATACAAAAAATGGAACCGTGCTGGATTCAATTTCGAAGAAGGCATGGAGAATACAATTTTATAAACTAATACAGTACTATTAAATAATGTCAAGACTGCCCCCACCTCTTACTAAGCTTCATCTATGTACAACATCTTAAGTATATTGGACATGTATATCAAGCAGAGTATACGACACACAAAGAAATTATTGTTTATTAAACCAACCAGAAAATATTAGAGGGCTCCATGTTTGAAGTAGGAGAAATTGTAAACCTGACTGTTGTTGAAGTAAAAAGGTTAACACACAAACAACATCTGAATTCAGTAAGCTAATCAATGAAACAAACTTGCCTCAAGGACTTCAATGAAGTTGATAGAGGACCTCTCAGAGCGGAAATACATGAAAAGAGATGGGCTCTGCCAAGTATAATTGACCGAGGCGCGCCTTATACTACAACGGTGCCCCCAAGACTTTATCATATATACATATATAGACTGAAGATTAACAAGGGTTTTAATTAAATCATTTAATTGCTGTACTTTACGACTTTACTATTCATCCTTCATGAAGTATAAAGTACCAGTTATGTACTGGGGTTGATTTAATTAACTTTCTCCTTCCTTCACGTTTACTGGCTTTGTGCTTAAATTAGATTAAGTAAGGAAGTATGTTTCATATTCCTGGTCATCAGCAAAAGATATTAACAGTATCAATTTCCAATTGACTGTGTATCGATCTGAAATACAAGGTGATTATGCGGAAAACTGCAAATATAATTTAACAATTATCATAGAAGTCACCTTTATACATACATACATACATACATACATACATACATACATACATACATACATATATATACACACACACGGACATGTATATAAATATATATATAAATATATATATACATATATATATAAATATATATATATATAAATATATATACACACACACACACACACACACACGCACGCACGCACACACACACACACACACACACACACACACACACACACACACATATATATATATATACAGAAAGAGAGAGAGAGGGGGGGGGGGGGGCAAGAAACCCGAGAAGTAGGAAAGCAAGTAACTTATAGAAATGATACCATTACTTTAAAATTCCCAGTC
This sequence comes from Eledone cirrhosa, assembly GCA_964016885.1. Taxonomy (NCBI): domain Eukaryota; kingdom Metazoa; phylum Mollusca; class Cephalopoda; order Octopoda; family Eledonidae; genus Eledone; species Eledone cirrhosa. Next base: position 41,260,144 of record OZ024753.1, read on the forward strand.
TTACAATATTAGGATCAGGTGATAGGTTATATTAAAATTTCACAAAATATTTCATATAACAATAACTTCTTCAATAGAAGAAGTTGAAAGATACTTACCTTTGTTCCCATTATGGTTTCATTAATTATATTCACCCAGAAGTAATGCTTGCTTCCCTCGGAAACTCTATGTGTCACAATCAGCATTTGAATTCCAAACAATGGCAGCAACAAAATTAATGCTTTCACAGACCGCCTGCAAAATAGAAGATTTATGTATATACAGTATAGTTTCAGAAGATCCCGTTAAGGGTGAAAGCAGCGATTCTTTGCTTAAACTTTAATCTGTTATTTTAATAAATATATATATATATATATATATATATATATATATATATATATATATATATATATATATATATATATATAGAGAGAGAGAGAAATATTAAAACAATGAAATTAAACAAACAACGGTTAATTCATAGTAAAACTCATATTTTCTACCACCAAATATTAAAAAAATGACGTGTCAGAGGTTTTGGAAACATTTTGTGTTTCAATCTCAATATTTGGATGATAGTCACGAAATGAAAGTACGCTACCACAAACAATATATATATATATATATATATATATATATATATATATATATATATACACCCATATATATATATATATATACACCCATATATATATATATATATATACACCCATATATATATATATATATATATACCCATATATATATATATATATATATATATACACCCATATATATATATATATACACACCCATATATATATATACACCCATATATATATATATATATATATACACCCATATATATATATATATATACCTATATATATATATATATACCCATATATATATATATACCCATATATATATATATCTATATATATATATACCCATATATATATATCTATATATATATATACCCATATATATATATCTATATACATATATATATACCCATATATATATATCTATATACATATATATATACCCATATATATATATATATATATATATCTGTGTGTGTATATAAATATATATATATATATATATATATATTGTTTGTGGTAGCGTACTTTCATTTCGTGACTATCATCCAAATATTGAGATTGAAACACAAAATGTTTCCAAAACCTCTGACACGTCATTTTTTTAATATTTGGTGGTAGAAAATATAA
>OZ024753.1:41266336-41293836 GCA_964016885.1 Eledone cirrhosa
AGGGAATCACATGATTGGATGATCAAACTCGTTTTGAAACACGAAAGCATCAAAAGATCATACACCATTACAAAAGATGCACAAAGATACAGTAATGGACTACAAATTTCAGAAGTCCCATTTACTGCTGAAATGGAAAACACAGAAAAAGAAAAGCAGGTAAAAGTAACTGCAAAGAAAGAAGTGCTACAGAAACTGGCTAAGAAATGGCAAGAATAGCCTCTGTATGGAAAATACCCAGAAAGTGCTAACAATCCTGATGTTGACAAAACCCATCAGTGGTTGGCATCCTCTGGACTGAAATCGGAGACTAAAGGACTGATTATATCAGCACAAGATCAGTGTCTGCCAAGAAAAAATGACCAAGCCAACATAATAAAAAATGGATGCAACCCATTATGCCGTGTATGTAAAAAACAACCAGAGATCATTGATCATATAATTTCAATGTGCAGTCCTATAGCTCCAACCGAATACCTAAACAGGTATGACAGAGCTGCACAATACATACATTGGATAATGTGTAAGCATTTTGACCTGCCCCATCAAAAGAATTGGTGGGAGCATCAACCACCTCCCATACTTCAAAAAGATCACATCTCAATCTTGTGGAACTTTAGCATCCAAACAGACCGAAAAATAGATACAAATAGACCTGATATAATATTGAAGGACTTTAAAAAGAGGGTATGCCTGCTAATTGATATGTCCGTTCCAATAGACAAGAATGTATCTATAAAAACATTTGAAAAATTGAGCAAGTATAAGGACCTGGAGATAGAAATTGGAAAAATGTGGAAATTGAGAACTAAAACAATACCAGTGGTTGTAGGCGCTCTAGGAATGATACCTAAGGAGTCTAATGATTACTTATCGCAAATCCCAGGAAACCCGCGTATAGGAGAAATACAAAAGATAGTACTAATGGGAACTGCCCATATACTAAGGAAGATTCTGTCAATATAAGTACATCACAAGTCTAAACACCTAAAGATGCATGTGTGTGTATGTATGTTCTTTCTTGAACATGGCGGACCCTGTTGTCTCTTGAGGTCACTGGTTGTGATTTGGTGATAACTCGTATGAACATAAAGCAAGATAAATGCAACTGTAATAATAATAATAATAATAATTGAAATGTATGACCGGGTCTGTAATGTACTCCACAGGTATTACTATTTTCCATGCATTTCTAAGAAGAGATTGTTTCGTATGTTAAAAGTTCTCGAATGAAGTTGCAACCGAAAGAAAAGAAAATGTTAAAACCCATTTTTCCTTTTTGTCTTTCTTTTCGCTTTTTTATACTTGTATTTTAGTCAAACATTTATACTAATCTATAAGGCTAGCTACTTTTCTTGCCACAGAAATGGAGAATGGAGAATAGAAAATGAGGGATCTCTCCTGGTATTCAATGGTAATAAATATAGAACTCGTGACAGTATATTTTATGTTAAAATAAGGATTTTGAACTTTGATTCACATAAATACGTTAGTTGAGATAGGATATAGTTATTTGTAACACCCGTAGCCTATTTCGGGATTAGAATTTAGGTTATGAAGGGACGTAACTAGATCCAACAAAGCATTTATTGTCTGGCTCTCTTACGCTTTGTTTTTACTCAACAGACTTTATGATTTTGAAATTACTAATTAGATTTCTAGATGGTTTATATATACTAATTCTATTGTCAGAATATTTAGCGCGCTGTTAAAACGAATGGGCTTAGTGTATTGGAATGTATTGTTCGGAGGTGAGAATTAATTAGAAAATAACATTAATTGGAGATTAATGACAAACTGATTCTGACAGTAAAGAAAAAATATTATGATGCAATTTTTCAAGTGTAGCATGAATGAAAAGATTCAAAATTTATTGATATTATTCCTCCCTTTTCTAGACACCTCTGCAGCTCAGGATCTGCTTAAAAGTTTCCGCTAAGGAACAAAGAAATCATGTTGACTTTTGCACTATGTCTCATAGATATAAGTTGGCTGAGCTGCACTAGACATCAAAGAATGCCGAATCAAGAACGTAATGCACTAGGGGTTCTACTACCAGTTGTTCAACCAGAAATGTCCGATAGAGTCATTAGTAAGTCGCTTGGACATAGGTTAGGGCTTCGTCGACCTCTATGGGTTAAGGTAGATAAGGATGTATTTTGGAAGGCCTGAAACAGCCAGTGAATCCAGTATACAGAACTGATTATGTGTCCAAGGAGTTACCTCCGTGGATGAAGAACTATAGGAAAATTCTATGAAGAACTATAAGAAAGTTCCACGAAAGACTATAAGAAAGTTCCAAAGCACTGATGCTTTTAGCGAGAGGGATTTCTTCCGAAAATTAAAATTATTGATTTTTCAAAAAATGATTTACGATAATTCGATAGCAATAAATAATTAAAAAATTCTCAATAGTTGACATAGCAATTTGGTTCTGTTCTACGTTCTTGATAAATACACTAACACTCAACAGTTCCAGGACTCCTGACTGTAAAATGAGGTGATTAAGTTTATTACTAGAAACAGTGAGGAAAATGTAAATCGAACGTCGTTTAATTTATTTCATTACCGTGTTGAGCTGGAATGTTCCAAATGGTTCATTTTCTTTCACTCTCTCTCCTTCTCTGAAAGAAATTGGCTTCAAAATAATGAGCTCCACCAGGTTTAAATTACCCAAGACACGCTATGTGTCAGGACGGTGCCTCTACGACACTACCAGGACTTTCCTTCCTTTCCAATGTTGATATCCATTTAGTCATTTCACATTTACGCAATATAGATTATTACATATAATAAAGTCAGGAAGATTTCATACGCCATCCGGTTTAGCAATACCATCTACTCCAGGGGTGGTTTTAACGTAGGTTTGGCCGGGGCAAGCATTCACGTAAAATCTCTGATCCGAAAAATAATATTTTTTCATTTAATTTCTGTCTGAAAAAGGGATAATTGACACAACTTTTACTTATCTGTCTATCTTAATTGACACAACTTTTACTTGTCTGTCTATCTTAATTGACACAACTTTTACTTCTCTGTCTATCTTAATTGACACAACTTTTACTTGTCTGTCTATCTTAATTGACACAACTTTTACTTGTCTGTCTATACAATGACACAACGTCCTTCCTTTAATTGTGTAGAATTTCTGGATAAGATTTTACTCATAGGAATAATAATTTGATTTTTCAAGCCTTCTGCTCATCGTTTTTGAATTGGAGATTTCCTATGCCAGACAAATAAATGTATTTGTGGCCAGTGAAAATGTTTAAAGTCATAGAAATAGGAAGATATGTCCTCTATCTGTGGTTGATTAAATATCTACCGAGCAAAGCAATTTCATTTCGACAGACATGTCAGTATTCTCTGGCAATAATTTCTGAATATTCAATGCTATTTATCCATCTTCTACCATAATTTTACTTGACTTTAATTAACAATATTGTTCTGACATGTTTCATTAAAAGGATTGTTACATTTCTTAACCTCTGCATGTCGCCGTGAATTGCTATTTTACATTTCATTTGACAAGGTTGTTTCAACCTTTAAAGAAGTCAAGAATTAATGAAATATTTTTTCGAGTTTTGACAAGTGCAGACATAGCTGTGTAGTTATGGAGTTTGTTTTGTAACTGCGAGACTCTGGTTTCAATTCCACCGTGTATCACATGCAGCCATAGCTTTCGGTTGACCAATGTCTGTGAGTGATATTTGATAGACGGAAACTGCAGAGGCCCGTCACACACACACACGCACACATATATATATATAAACTCTCGGGAGTTTTAACGAAAAAACAATTTATCCTAATAACAAATGTTTTGAAGATACAAAACGGAGAAAGCCTTTGCTAACATCAATTTTATATATATATATATATATATATATACATATGCAAGGTGCGCTTTTCGAACCCTTTTTTAATCATTATCCTTTTATATATATACAGTATGTATATATATATATATATATATATATATATATATATATATACGAATGATGGGCTTCACCAGCCTCTGTCTACTAAATTCCACTCACAAGCACAGATCAACGCCAGTCTATAAAAGACACAGGTTTGTGAAGTGAACTCTTTAACCATACAAACAAGCCTGTGTGTTATTTTCTAATGCAAATACGTTTGTGATTATAACCTTTCTTCCAGGAACTAATTGACTTATATAAGTATCGATAAAGGAAACATTATAGATGTTCACTTCTTAAATTATATTGATCGGTTATGTCGAAGTAAATGAAATCTATATTAGATGTGGAACCTCTATGGGTTCTTGAATAATGATTGAGTTGTTGGGGAAGTGAGGGTGATATAGCTTGGATATTTTAAATCTGACAGAGTCCATCTGATTTCTCCCAGAAAATGACAGAGGGTGATGGTGATACGAGGAAGATATATAGAGGAAGAATCTAGCATGCTAATTTTTATATTGACCTTTAAAGGACGACAGTTTTAACATTGGAAAGATTTGAACTAAGAACGCAGAAAACTGAAACGAAAAGTGCAAAGCGTTCTAACGACTCTGTTAATTCGCCGGTTATTTAAAAGGTGGTGTAATATTGTCAGGTAACTTCTGATGGAGTTGTAGGGGTGCCGTACTGACATACAGCATTGCTTGGGCATCTTAAGCCTGGCGGAACCCATACTTTTCCAAGCCCGAGTACAGTAAGTTTCTTCCAGAGAAGGATAGCACGCCAGAGAGAAAGGACGTGAGAAAGAGATACATAGAAATAATAGACCGACCCCAGTACTAGAATGGTACTTTTTTCTCGACTTCGAAATGATGAAAGGTAAAGTTGACCTCGACAGGATTTGAACTCAGAGAGTAGAAAGCCGGAACGAATACAACATAGCATTCTATCCGACGTTCTAACGACTCTGCCAATTTTCCGCCTTAATTAGAAAGTGCATTTCGATACTCTGAGAATTTCATATTTTTAGAATGTTCTTACCTTAAGCTGCTTGGATCATTTGGATGGGATTCTAGTTTAAACAGTTGCCGCAAAATGTGAGAGAGAAATAGTACATTCAGCTGGAAATAGATTTGAAAGCAGAATATCGTTAGCATAGTATAATTCTTCATAGACACTGACTCACACTCTTGCACTCAACACACACGCACACATTCCTATATATATTATATTTATATATATTTGCGTGTGTATGTAAATATATAGGTAATTCAGTATATATTTATATATATATATATTTGTGTGTGTGTAAATATATTATATTCAGTAGATATATGGTTTAAAGAGGAAGGTACCAATATAAGCACTCTAAAACAGTTTAAATGAAGCCAAAGTCTCCATTGGGGGGATACAAGCTAGACAACCTAATGATATAAGAAAGTTTCGCTCGTATCTTATATAAATTTGTCTAGCTTATATTCCCCTCCAAGGGAGGCTTTGTCATAATTTAAACTAAGTTCACATGCGTCTCTGATTTGATATTTTTAGCTCTCTTTTCATTGAGATGTTCCGTATATTAATGGCAAATAACTTTTTCTTTTACTCAGTTTGGTATCTCCAATAATGAAGTAGAAGTCACTAGGTTTTATATATATATATATATATATATATATATTATATATAAAGAATTAGTATATCTACTAACATATATATACAGATGCATACCTATGCCAGCAAATATATAGGTTTTGTCTTAGTAACTTTGTGGTTCAATGCATGGGGATGCAGAACAATAATATGAAAGACGTAAAATAAGTGAAATTTTAGTAAGTAAGTTAATTTTTATAATTTTCTTATTTTACGTCCTTCATATATATATATTTATATATATATATATATAAGTTTATCGGGGGTAACCACAGTAAGTAAGGTACTCAATACAAAGCAGAGTATAAATATTTAATATAGAAAGGCTTCTACATGACTAGAACTGTTTCAATCGGCACCCGAATGAAACAGTTCTAGTCCTAGAGAAGCCTTTCTATATTAAATATATATAATATATATGTATATATATATATGTGTATATATATATATGTATATATAATATATATATGTATATATAATATATATATGTATATATAATATATATATATATATATATATATGTATATGTATAAATCATGCATATAAATATATTCGAGTCTATTGTAGAAGAAACCTGCCCTACTCGCCCACGTCGTTGTGCAGTGGGACTGAAAGTAGATCCACTTACATAGTTGTGAAGCGATCTCCTTAACCACATAATCATGCATACCGCCATTTTAAAATAACTTTCAGAATGTCGACACATCAAAGATTTATGAAACTATGAGATAAACCAATGTTTGTGAAGATTAAAAAGTAATGTATATTCTGCAAAGGAATGACATGTTACACACGCTAACTGATTAGCTCGGGATTTCCATTTGAAATTCGCTGGACTGAAATGCTTCATTAAACTATGCTTTCCACGTAATCTTTGTTAAGTTCATTAAATATTTGTTAAATTATTCGTGTGAAATATGTGGCTTAGTGGTTTGGGTATTCGGCTGACGATTGTAAATTTGTAAGTTTGATTTCCGGCAGAGAGCTATGTCTTTGAGTAAGGTATTTTATATCAGCTCCTATACTATGGATGTGTGGTTAGAATGTCTTAGGAAAGAATCGCTGGACAGATATTTTACGTGCAAAACCAACCGACAGGAGACCCAGGGGTAAACCCCGTGCAAGATGGTTGGATAACATCTATGAGCTTGGCTGGTCTCACTTGGGGGGGGGGGGGGGGTCCAGCTGGATCAGTTGGAGACGGTTGCTTCTGATAAGACCCGTTGGAGGGAGTGTTTGAGGACTCTGCCCTCCCCCGCGTCCCTCTCAGGAATAAGTGGACAAAGAAAAGGAAGAAGAAGAAAAAGAAGAAGAAGAAGAAATTTATTTCACGTTGCTCCAGTCCATCAGCTGAGAAACAAAAATCGAGTTGTCCCAGTAATTTGAATGGGGTTGCCTTATTACATTCTATGTAGCGCTGAATCTCCCTTAGAATTACGTTAAAAGTATATGTATCTGTAGACTGATCAGCCACTCGTTTCTTAATTTCACAAATACACTGTTTCATTGTTCAAACAACAAGAACACTTACTGTCGCAACTGACGGAGGCCTAACAACAACGAACCACTTAGCTTTTAAGTAGCTCCACAAGGAAAAGTTACTTATTAATGTAAAGAGTGCAGTAATTTCGCTAGACGACAGAATTCGTTTTAAGCTCTATAATTGCTTGCTAAACGTATATAGAATTTTAAATATTAAGTTTAGCAAAGATTATGTAATAATATACTAGCTGTTACAATATTTCCCTCAAACCAGCCTACGATGATCGACCGGAAAGTTCATAGACTGACCAAGATACTCTCATGAAATGAACAAATGAGGTTTATTTTTCAAAATATTCCCTTGAAAGAAACAATGCAGTTAGTATTAAGAAGTTTTGAAATTAATGCCTGCAAGATTTCACTCCGTAGTCAGCCGATGAACTTCTCAGGCTATCCTCGTAGAGAGATTTCACTTCTCTTTATATATAAGCTAATATAAATTGACCAGGGCTCTTTTAATTGCTTTTAATCATATTCTACCTTGCAGCATTATATACAGTTACAACATTTAAATTCCGTCTATTTCAAAAGCAAACACGCTTTACTTTACCAAACCTGGTCGACTGAAAGACGCAGCACACCCCCTAGAGGTGATGCTGTTAAATGCATAACATGTGAGACCATTCCTTTATAAACAACAGAATCATGTCTGCCTCAAGTAATTTCGTGTATCTTTAGACAAACTCTGAATTTTTCTTTTACTGATAAATCTCACATATGGTTACATGGAAGTTTAATCTGTCGTTCAATTAATTCTGAAATAAACAGGAACGAAGCGTTGATTTACAGGTACTTTGGTTATGTGTGCACCAAATACATGTTTTTAAAATATTGTTTATCCTTCACCGAGATAATTGCTGTAAATGAAGTGAATAATAGATTGCGAATGAGAAGCAGAGTCCAGGGGAACTAGCAGTGGCCTGCTTCCTCAAATAATCGTTTCTGATAAAGGCACAAGGCCAACAGTTTTTGAGGTAAGGGAAAGTCGATTAAATTGGCCTCAGTACATTACTGGTGCTTTATTTTATCGACTCTGGAAAGATGAAAGTCAAAGCTAACCTCAGCGAGATTTGAACTCAGGACGTTAATGGTCGTAACTCTATGCCGCAAAGCACGCTGTCTGACACTCTACCGATAATACCTGCCCACCCCACCACCAAATAACAATAATAATTGTTTCTACTTTAGGCACAAGGCCAGCAATTACCCAGTACATTACTGGTACTTTATTTTATCGACCCCGTAAGAATGAAAGGCAAAGTAAACCTCGGCGGGATTTGACATTAACAATAATAATTGTTTCTACTTTTGGCACAAGGCCAGCAATTACCCAGTACATTACTGGTACTTTATTTTATCGACCCCGTAAGGATGAAAGGTAAAGTTAACCTCGGCGGGATTTGAACTCAGAAAATGGTTCCTGATTTAGGCACAATAATATATTTTTTAAAAAGCCTAAGAAATAAAATTATTTAGTGAAATTTATAAATTTGGATAAGTTTGTAAGATTTGCAGAAAGGAAACCAGAAACTTTGAGAAAAGAATCTTGCAGTTTCAAACTTCTTCAGAGAGACAGAGAGTAATCTCTCCCTCTCTCTCTCTCTCTCTCTCCATCAACACCTCTCTCTTTCTCTTTCTTTCTACTTCACCATCTCACTCGCTATCATTTTCATGCTCTCTCTCTCTCCCTCGACATCTCTCTCTCCTTCCCCTCTCTACCTCACCATCTCTCTCCTACCCCCCCTCACTCACCATCTCTCTCCTACCCCACTCACTCACCTGCCCTCTCTCACCCCCACTCTTACACACTCTCTCTGCCGAATGATTTTTACTAGTAACATAATATCTCGTCCCCTCACGTCAGGTCAACTAATCCAAATACACAAATAAAAGATTGAATTGCTGCAATATTTTACAAGTACGTTAGTGACATAACATTATCAATCCCAGAAGTATTCAAACAAAGAACTGTAACAGACAGAACTACAAAACCACAGAACGACAGACTAGTTATAAAGATATTAAAGATGGCTGATTCATAAAAAAAAACTTTTAATATCTGTCTACTGTTAGTGGATATATTTGTTTTGTGAGTGAGCTTATAAACACTTATATAGATTCTTTCAATACCTTTACTTTGTATTATTTTGAGTAGTTTATATGATAGGGCGGTGGATTGGCAGTATCGGTAGAGAGTCGGACACCATGCTTTGAAGCATAGAGTTACGACCCTTTACGGTATGAGTTCAAATCTTGCCCAGGTTAACATTGCCTTTCATCCTTACGAGGTCGATAAAATAATGTACCAGTAATGCACTGAATAATTGCTGGCCTTTCTCTCTATCTCTCTCTGTCGCTCTCTCTCTCTCTCTCTCTCTCTCTCTCTCTCTCTCTCTCTCTCTGATAGCAACCCATTTTAAACTAAAGACATCAGTCTAAAAGAAAAAGACATTTCTAAATATTTTACTAATGCATTATCACTACATTGTATTTTTAGTTGTCATAGTAACTATATTTTTCAGTCTAAAATTACCTTCTAAAATGTCATGAATAAATCATTAGAATTATGCCATGCCCTTTTCTAGAGATATGCATGACACATTAGAAATTTCTAAGTATATCTTTTATACTTTCCTCTAATGTTTTGCTACAAATTGCAAACCTAGATACTGTCCGCCATTGCTAGACTAATGGAAATATAGTTTCCTTGGTCCAATTTGACGATCAGCTCCTTTGCTTTCCTTTTCTTTAGGTGAATTGAAAAATATAGAGATAAGTAAACGTACGAGAGATACAGAAGAAACATTACTCTGGATAACTATTTACTGCTTACGACCTCATTGTCCCAGATACTACCTAATCGGACATTTTCTCTCTATATTTCTCGTGTTACCATATATAAATGCACCACTAACAAAACTCTGTTGATAACATCTGACTCTCCAGATAAATCTTTCACCTACTTATTAGAAGGTATAACGAGATAGGCCATGCTTAGTAATTGCTTCCTAACAGTAAGTAGCGAAATCATTTCCAAATTTAAAGAATGTTTCGTAAGATTGCAGTGGTGATTTCTCTGGATAAGGAAAATATATTTTTTAAAATGTAATCCTGTATATACAGAGCTCACCAATAAAATGTATACACACTTCAGGAAAAGACATAGCAATTAAGATATCTCAACATAGAAATTCATCTTTTGTACGTATGTGTGTGTATGTACACACACACACACACACACACACACACACACACACACACACACACACACACACACACACACACACACACACACACACACACCAGGTAAAGCAATAGTTAGATACAACTTGACACGTTGCAGTTCATCTCATTGTTCCTCCTGAGTGACTGAACAAAGGTGGAATGATGTGTTGTGCTGTAGAGCACAACGTGCCACGCAGTGTAGGAATCGAACTCAGAACTTACGATCGTGAGATCCAAATAGTAATAAATAATTGTTTCTACTTTTGACACAAGGTCAACAATTACCCCAGTGTATTACTGGTATTTTATTTTATCGACCCCCATAAGGATGAAAGGCAAAGTTAACCTCGGCGGGATTTGAACTCAGAATGGCAAGGGCCGTAACTCTATGCGTCAAAGCATGGTGTCCGACTCTCTACCGATACTGCCCATCCACCGCCATAAAATAGGAATAAATAATTGTTTCTACTTTTGGCTCAAGGCCAGCAATTGCCAGTACATTACTGGTACTTTTATTTTATCGACCCCGTAAGGATGAAAGGCAAAGTGAACCTCGGCGGGATTTGAACTCAGACCGTAAAGGGACGTAACTATGCTGGAAAGCATGGCGTCCGACTCTCTACCGATACTGCCAATCCTCCACCTTAATAGGAATAAATAATTGTTTCTACTTTTGGCACAAGGCCAGCAATTTCCCAGTGTATTACTGGTACTTTATTTTATCGACCCCCGTAAGGATGAAAGGCAAAGTTAACCTCGGCGGGATTTGAACTCAGAATGGCAAGGGCCGTATATCTATGCGTCAAAGCATGGCGTCCGACCCTCTACCGATACTGCCAAGGAATAAATAATATATCGGAAACAAGACCGTTTATATCATTTTATGACGACTGACCCCTAAAGGTGTGTTTGTGACAGGAGAAACAGAACCGACATCAAATGGCCTGTCACGTTTAGCGTTTTTTTCTGTTTGTCATTCATCCATCTTTTGCCACACATGCGCACAGGAATACAGATAAAAGAAATGGAGAAAATATTAGATATTGATGGAAGATGGAAGTATCTTAACGTGTGCGTGCGTATGTGTTGGCAGCGCATGTGTGTGTTTGTGTGTTTTTATGTGTGAGCATGTACGTATATTTACGTGTTAGCGCGCGTGTGTATATGTGTGAGTTCGTATGTGTTGCCTGAGCATGTGTGTGTTGTGTTTGCGTGTGTATATATGAGAGAGCTTATGTATATTTACGGGGTAGCGCGTGTGTGTTTATGTAAGTGTACGTATGTGCTGGCTGAGCATGTGCGTGTATGTGTTTGTGTGTGTATATGTGAGAGAGCGTATGTATATTTCCGAGTTAGTGTGTGTGTGTTTATGTGTGTATTTGTGAGAAAGTGTAAGTATATTTACGAGTTAGCGCGCGTGTGTATTTGTGTGTGTATATATGTGAGAGTGCATATATATATTTACGAGTTAGCGTGTGTATGTGTCTGCCTCTGTATATGTGAGTGAGCATATATATATATATAAGGCGTGTGGCGGAGTGGTTAGGGAATTGGATTCGCAATCGTAAGGTTGTGAGTTCGATTCCTGGACCAGGCGTTGCGTTATGTCCTTGAGCAAGGCACTTTATTTCACGTTGCTCCTTCTACCTGGAGTTGCGACCGATAGATAGTATTAGCAATTGGAAAGACCAACGGAAACATTGTTCCCTCGGTCCGATTTGACGAAAGTCGATCGTTCCTTTATATATATATAACGAAGGAAATGTGGTAAGGAACCAGATGGACCATAACGCACCAAAGTACTCAATACTTATATATATTTACGAGTTAGCGTGTGTGTGTGTGTGTGCCTGCCTGTGTATATGTGAGTGTGCATATATATATATATATATTTACGAGTTAGCGTGTGTGTGTGTTTGTGTGTGTACATGTGTGAGTGTGTACGTATATTTACGAATTCTATCAAGATGTTTCAATTTGTACATTTGTATCTAGTTAGCAGCATTAGAAGCTAGAATTACGTATAGCTTTTTGTTATTGACTAATCATTTGTTGTCTAAACAGACAAGCGAAGCTGTCAGGAATGAAGAACAATCCAAAAATAGGCTAAATTCACACCTAAATCTTTCATTGTGATCTTCACAGATAATAATGTTTTTACTTATTAACGAATTCTTTTATAAAACACGTCAGATTCGTAGAGCTTCGGGTTAAATGCCTCGGTATCGTTTCGGTTTACGGCGCTCCATGTTGAAATCCCCACTGAGTTAAACTTAGCCTTTCATCCTTTCGCAGACGATAAATAAACTATATGATTATACTGCGCTACAGAGGTGGTGAATTGGCAGATTCGTTAGAACCATGGATGAGTTCTCTGTGGTATTCCTTCCAGTTCTTTGCTCTCTCTCAATTAAAATTCTGTCGAGGTCAAATTTGCCTTTCATCCAATCAAGGTCGTTAAAAGGTACCAGTCTAGTACTGAGGGACCAATTCTTCCTCTATATTTCTTTCTCACTTCCATTCTCTTTCTTTCTCTCTCACTCTCTTTCTTTCCTTCTCTGGAAGAAATCTGATGTATTCAAACCTGTAATGATGAAAGACAAAGCTAACCTCGGCGGGATTTGATCTCAGAACGTAAAGGGATGTAAACCGACGTAACTCTATACTGAAGCATGGTGTCTAACGCTCAACTAATACTGCCAATCCACCACCTCTATCCTCTAAAATACAATATATTGATAGAAAACAATGCTTTAATGATCCTCATAGTTGCTATACATTTATTTAATATGCTGTTTACATTATGGGGGATCCAACAGCGTATATGTTTAATAAATAGCAGAAAGCTCCACAAAATATTAACAAATGTTAACTGAACTGCCTAACAATACCTCAGCGTCAAACGCTGTAAATAAATAAGTAATATTTCACATTAATGGCATCAAAAGAAATGTGATTTTCCAGGGATATAATATTAATGGAATGGATACCAACTTTCATAAAAATATTTGATCACTAAGATATTTAATGCGTTTATTAAAGAGTTGTTAGGGATGTTCACATTGGCTTTTAAATGCAAATTGAACAGATATAAAACAACATTAAAAGACATTATTGGTAATTGCTGATTGAGTAAGAGTGTTAATAAAAGAACCAATAAATGAGTATAGATTTATTGATTTTCATTTTTGTATCTTTTACATTTTAATCGAATTTCGTCGATCAATCCCCTGATTGTTTTGAATCTATCAATTTATGTGTAAGTTTTCAAATATTGATTTCGGAAAGAATAGAAAGGATCTATGTAACTTATTGATATTAAATTTAGACACAAGGCCAGCATATTTGAGGGAAGGGCAAAGTTGATTATATCAACCCCAGTACTTGACTGGTACTTTCTTTTATCGACACAGGAAGGATGAAAATCAAAATCAACCTTAGGGATTTGAACTCAGATGTAAAAAACCTGAACAAATACCACAGTGGCTTTTTGTTCGACGCTCTACTAATTCTGCCAATCCATCAATAGGGCATATTCCATTTATATGCTTTTTTTCTAAATTTAAATTTGTTAATTCGTAACGTGACAGAAGGATGGATAAGACTGGACCTTTCAATTCTACGTAGAACAACAACAACAGCAGCAACAACAACAAAACAGCAACAGCTTTAACAACAACAACAGTGTACAATATCAGCGACAACTTCAACGACAACAACAGCAACAACAATAACAACAATAATAGCAACAACAATAACAACAACAATAACAAAACAATATAAAAAAAACAACTGCAGCTGCAGCCACAACAACAACTACAATAACAACAACAATAACAACAACAATAACAAAACAACACAAATAACAAAAACAACAGCAGCTGCAGTCCCAACAACAACAGTAGCAACACAACAGTAACAATAACAACTACAATAACAACAACAGTGCTACAATTCTGAGCCAGTCACGTTTGAAGGAAATATATTGATACTACTCTTTAGTTTAATTTCTAAGTATTTAAATCCACCTCGAGTTAACTTCAGTTTTTATTCTTTACTGTTGATATTCACTAAAATAATTAATATTAAGATGGCTGACAGCGATATAATCATCTTATGACTTTTCTACAACCACAATTAACTTGGGAAAATCGATATTTCATTAGATTGAAGAGATTTGGTTAGATCATAATTTCAAAGTCATAAGATTTATTTCTGAAAAACATGTCTTTGTTGAATACAATGATGCGCCAACTCACTCTGTTTTAAGATAGGAGAGAGTGTGAAGTCTAAATTCTAAATAAATGCCCAAGAGAGATAACTATTTCAAGAAAGTTAAAAATATTAGCTACGCTGAGCCGTTAGAACGTTGGTATAATGCTGCATGGTACTGGTGATAATTCTCGTCAAAGTTATTTATTTTTATCTTACAAAGTTGATAAATAGAATATCAGTACAATTCTAGAGTCAATTCTTCCCCTGTATCACTTTCTCTCTTCTTCTTCCTCTCCCCTTCTCATTCTCTAGAAGAATTCGACGATTTTTAAACATGGACGGATTGACTCTGCTAGATTTAGATATACTACGTTCCGACATTAAAACAATATTGGCCCTTCGAATTACAAGTACAATTCATTTTTGCAGATAAGTGGACTGGAGCAATAGGAAATAAAATGCCTTGCTCAAGGACACAAGGCACCACCTGGAATCGAACTCTCTATCTTACGATCGTAAGCCGAGTACCCTATCCACTAAGTCCTGTGCCTAATTGAATGTGTAGGTTAGTTAAACTTGAAATTACAGTCAAGCAAATGATATATTTAAACAAGTAAAATAAAAATTTTCAATTTGATGTGTGATTAAAATTGAACTTACAATTAAACAAACGATATGCGGTATATTAAAAATCAATTCCAATTTTCCAGCACGTGATATCCAACACGTGACCCTTGGGTCATCTACTTCCGTATGGAGGCTGAAAAACAAAAACAGTTGCAGAAAATTAGCAATTGGTTATCCAAAGGTGATGAATTGGTGAATGGACTAAAAATTTATAGGCTGACTATAAAGGAGTGATGCTAGAGCTGTGAAATCTTTCAAGCATTAATTTCAACTCTTCTTATTAATAACTACATTGTTTCCTTTCAGGAACTATGTTGAAAAATAAACCTCATTTGATCATTCATTGAGAATATTTTGGTCAGCATATGAGCTTTTCAACCTATGAACTTTTTAGCCTATGAAATTTTCACCCGACCCTTGTATAGCTTCCATTAAATTTATAGCTTCCCTAAATGCAGGGAATCAAATATTATAATAGGAAGGATAAGTAATTTATCTTATCTTTTCATTTGCATTCTCACTGCCCGATGTTATTCTTTCTTATTAATTGTAAATATTTCCTTATACAGAGGTCACTAGAATGAACACACTACCATATGTCATGTGAGTTCTACCAAAGATTAATAATCACGTAAACCAAACAGTAATTATCCTTTCAAATAGGAATGTTTGTTTATGAAGCATAGCAATAAATACAAGGAATAAGTATTTATAAATATTTCAGAGTATTCCCAATATGCAGCTGCCATTATATATTAAATATTACACTAAGAAGCCGAATAAACCAGAAATTCATATATGTGTACAAACACTACTGGTTATAACTGAAGTTACGTGAAATGTGTATGTAAACATAACTTTATATATTTAATACGTTTGTGACTGCATTTCTTCAAAAATACTCACTCTTAATTAATTATGACACTGGTCACTCGATCTGTTAGGTTGGCTCCTACTTTAGCAGTGAAAATATCTTTAGCACTTTCATAACGTAATCGCCTCCTCCTCGCCCAAAATGTTTGGCACCTTTTCTCTGAATCAGAAACCATTGTTACTGTTTTTAAGGGCAGTGGATTGGCAGTATCGGTAGAAGGTTTGACGCATAGAGTTACGGACCTTGCCATTCTGAGTTCAAATCCCGCCGAGGTTAACTTTGCCTTTCATCCTTACGGGGTCGATAAAATAAAGTACCAGTAATGCACTGGTGAATTGCTGGCCTTGTGTCAAAAGTAGAAACAATTAATAGTCTGTTAAAGAGCAGCGGAATGGCAATATCGGTAGAGTGTCAGACAACATGTTTTGTGGCATATAGTCACTGCATTTTATGTTCTGAGTTCAAATCCCGCAGAAGTAAGCTTTGCCTTTCATCCTTACTGGATGGACAAAATAAAAGTACCAGTAACGGGCTGGGGGTCGATTTGCCTTGTTCCAAAAGTAGAAACAATTATTACTGCTTGTTATTCTATTAGTAGTTTATTAATAGGGTTTTCTGGTGAGACTTTCTAATTAAATACACTTTATTTCATTTAATTCTTGAAGAGTTCCGAGGGATTTACTGAAAATGTTTACGGTTTCATTAGTAAGATAGTTACATAATGTGTGCATGAATAATATATGTTTATAGGTTTATATATATATATATATATATATATATAAAACCAAGAAAATGTGGTAAGAAACCAGGTGAACCATAACGCGCCAGAGTACTCGATACTTAGGGTCAATGACCTTTTTCCTATATATATATATATATATATATATATATATATATATATATATATATATAGGATGATAAGTTATCGTTTAAGGCAATCCAGCTAGAGGTGTATTGTGGATAGTTTTAACGTACGGCGTTGTTTGACTCAACAAGAAGTTTCCTTAGTTAGGTGGCGAGTTTACGAGAATTCCTATGTAGGTGATTCTTGGAGTAATAATAGTGAAAGAGTGAAGAATAAATAAAACCTTTTATATATATATATATATATATAATAATAATTTCGACGACCAAAATCCAAAGAGGGCTCGATATATATATATATCTGTGTGTGTATTTAGTCATACATCAACCCTGCTAAACCCCTGCTGGCTGATATATGGTTAAACAACTCGCAGGGTCTGTATATTCGACTTTAACTCGGCGCTAGAATGTCTATTGATAGGATTTTTTCTCCTGATTTCAATTTTAGATTAATCCATAAAACTGACAATGAACACAACCCTTATATCGATCATATATAGATGCTATCATTAAGTTACTGTATTAAATAAATATGAATAGAGTAAAATAGATAATAGAAACAAATATGAATCTCTTGTACATTAATATCCGTGATTTGAGCAGTTCATTGAATTGATTAATCCAATAGAAACGACAATATGAAAGAAACGAGAGAGAAACAAGTTGACCCTAACAATTGAGGGATCCTTCTTCGTTTTCGACGATGAATATTTATTTGGTTGATCAACTGAACGTTAGATTTGCTAAATAAACGTGTACACTGCTGGGTATTCTACAGACCCGTGTCGTATAGTATGGTAATGTCCACTAACTCAAAATGGAGTCGTAGGAGCAACGTAGTGGAATATGGCGTTCGTTGGGCATTTTGTGTCTGGCGGAGCCCACCCCCTGTTCAGATCTGAACACATCAGATTTCTTCTAGAGAAAGATAGAGAGTGGGGGAGAGGAGGTGAGAGAGATATAGAGGAAAAATTGACCCGAGTTCTAGAATATCGGATAGAATGCTCTCTGAGTTCAAATCCCACCAAGGTCAACTGTCTTTAGTTCGGTAGCGCGCTTGATGTTGGACACAACCCCACCATTTTTAACTGTTTTGTATTTCTCTCCTTTAAACCACCCATCTTACTACATTAATAATAGAAAAGACACCAATTGGATTGCCAGTATCGTGAGAGGGTCGGATGCCATGCTTTCCAGCATAGTTACGTTTCTTTACGGTCAGAGTTCAAATCTCGCCGAGGTTAACTTTGCCTTTCATCCTAACGGGGTCGATAAAATAAAGTACCAGTAATACACTGGGTAATTGCTGGCCTTGTGCCAAAAGTAGAAACAATTATCTATTATATATACAATAATATTATTCTTCAAAGTTTTAATAAATCTGATAGTTTGTAGTCACTAGCTGAAAATACTGAAATATTTCAACCTCTTTCTAATATAACGTCTAATTAATACACATAACTAATTGATTAAATAAAGTGTTCAAAATATTCTTAGTCTCTTGTGAGCTGCTGATTAACTTCTGTTTCATAATGTATCATGGATAAGAGATGAAGGTATCTGGCGTATAGGGCGCCAGTCTATTGTAGGTCACTTCTCCCACATGACTTTGTGCTTATCTCCGATCGTTGCTTGACCCGAAGCCATATAACAAAGAGAAACACTCCCAGTCGAGTTTAACTCACTATGAATAAATATAACAATATCTTATCCACTCTCATATTTCAGCTATAGAACTACTAAAACCATTGATATTTATTAGCAATAAATCTCGATTAATTTTTTTTCTAAATTTTAATTCTTTATATAATTCATCTTAATTTATATTATTATACATATTTTGCTTCTTCTTTGCAAAAATCTACTGACCTTTTCACGAAAAAACAACAACAAAACGATCAATATAATACTTGCTTTCAATGATAGCTGAAAATACACGATGTCGCCTATAGTTATGAATAAATTTTAAGTGACTGCTGTTGTAGGACTTACGACGACGGATGTTCACAGCTTGCTTATGGAATTAATATGTAAGTGGCTGAGCAATCGACTGACACCTGTACCCACCAGTAACGTAGTTCTTGTAGGACAAGGCTTGCCTCTAGAATCACAGCTACAATGCTCCTGTTTCTTCCAGATGACTGGAATAAAACCTCATTAAGTGTCATGCTCAAGGATACAGCCCCCAGCGTGAGCCGAACACACTAACCTCTAAGCCAGGCTCTTCACGGTCGTCAGATTACTATTTCAATGATAATACTAATGAGAGTGGTGAAGTGGCAACCCTTTATAAGAGCTGCTATATGAGTTCAAATCCCGCCGAGGTTAACTTTGCCTTTCATGCTTACAGGGTCGATAAAATAAAGTACCAGTAATGTACTTGAATAGATTTAATTGATCTTCTCCTCCCCAAAATGTGCTGCCCTTATGCCTAAATCAGAAACCATTATCAGAGCTGCTATATCCAGTTCTGCTCATGAGAGTCTATTAATATCAGTTTAATATAAAATTCTCTCTCATCACATATTAACCTCATACCGTAAAATTACTTTCGTCGTCTTCCTCCATAAACAAATCAATACCATAGTATGTTTCTCTCACATACCACGCAAGTTATATATTGTATATCAGATATATGGATGTATCTATTGAATCATTACAAAGTGTTACTAAGTACATGGCTTCTATATAAAGTTATTGTTTTTTTTTTTATACATATGATGGACTTCCGTCGGTTTCGACGATGTCTAGTGTTCCAGTTGTTCGAACAAAGAACAGCCTGCTTGTGAAATTAACGTGCGGCAAGTGGTTGAGACACCCATAGACACGTGTACCCTTAATACAGTCCTGAGGGAGATTCAGCGAGACACATCGTGTGACAAGGCTGACACCATAAATCACTAGCTATATACACGGTGTCCTCCAAAGATTTATACACACTTTGATTACCTGTACATGCAATATTTATTAGAAACTGTTGAAGTGTGTATACATTTTTGGGACATCCAGCAAATATATATATATATATATATATATATATATATATATATATATATATATATATATATATATATCACGATACATTAACGGAGCCATAGACTCTCGCCGTGATAGCGAATTGTATCTCTCTCTAGTGTGTTACCTTTTCAACATATTGTATATATATATATATATATATATATATATATATATATATATATATATATATAGAGAGAGAGAGAGAGAGAGAGAGAGAGAGAGAGAGAGAGAGAGAGAGAGAGAGAGAAAACGAAAAATCAGTGATGCATCTGAACTCAATTTATTGTGTGTTACAGTTGTTTCGCCGGCGTACAGCTCCAGACGCGATCATTGTGTGGATCTGTCTGATTCTGGACCCGCAAGTTCGACGGACACGGCTAATGATTTCGGAGCATATTCTCTCACATATCGGCCGCCCTTATGTCTCTGCTTTTCAGCCCCATGGATTTTGTTTATTATATTCCTTTGTTATATTTCGAATACCTGATGATGTCACCGGATTTATACTGAACCCGGTCACTGAAATAATCATAGTATAATAAACCTTTTAAGGAATTACACCAGTCCAGCCTCCTGTCATTTTATAATATATATATATATATATGGGCTTTTGCTGTTTTCTACGAAATCCCACTCAAAAGATATTGGTCTAGTTGAGTCTATAATAAATACACTTACATAACTTACCTCGTAGCGAGACCGAACCCAGAAGCTTGTGTTACCAAGGGAACTCCTTACCATGTACTTGTACTCCTTTAACTATATATTTTGTAACATTAGAAAATAAATAATGGTTTCTTATATAGGCGCAACGCCAGTAATTTTGGAGAGGGGAAAGTCGATTAAATCGACGCCAGTACATTACTGGTACTTTATTTTATCGACACCGTGAGGATGAAAGGCAAACTTAACCTCGACGGGATTTGAAATCAGACCGTAAATGGACGTAACTATGCTAGAAAGCATGGCGTCCGACCCTCTACCGATACTGCCAATTCACTGAATAATAATAATTGTTTGTACTTTAGGCACAAGGCCAGCAATTACCCAGTGTATTACTGGTACTTTATTTTATCGACCCCGTAAGGATGAAAGGCAAAGCCAACCTTGGTAGGATTTGAACTCAGATCATAAAGGGACGTAGCAATATTACAGTACTTAAGACCTTCCGTTTTTTTATACGAGATCTTTCTAGATCTATATTTATCAAAGCACAGAATTGAGAGAGGTGAATATATTATATATTTAGATTCCGTGTGACATGGAATATATTATATTGCTTGAAATGTTTCTGCAGATTCAGAAAATTACTTACTATCCTCTGGTTTTACTCTTTCTGTATTAAAGAAAACATACATTCGTGTACATATACACACAGACACAAACACACACAAATACACACACACACACACATAGACATACAGATGTACACACACATATACATAGAGTGCGACACCCATACTCACACACATACAAATGAATATACATACTCACACATGCACGTATATATATATTTATATATATATATATATATATATTTATATATATATATATATATTTATATATATATTTATATATATATATATATATATATATATTTATATGCAAAAGTTTTATTTAAAATTGTTGGGTTACAACAAGTAAATATTTTATAACTACCAAACCAACTTCTTACATGGAAGTTGATCAATATTTATGGTACGTCAAATTTATTTATAAAACTGCTTATATATTGTATTTTATCTGAAGAAGGCATGCCATATTTTTAATATGGTATCCCTGAAATATGTATAATGAAATAAATATGGTTTTATAAATATAGTTTCCATTTGTTTAATATCGTATATATATTTATATAAGGGTGAAAGCAGCGATTCTTTGCTTAAACTTTAATCTGTTATTTTAATAAATATATATATTTATATATATTTATATATATATATATTCATAATCGGAGAAAGCTAATAGCGATACTCCGGCCAAATATATATATACACAAACACATACAAACATACACACACACACACACACACACACACACACACACACACACACACACACACACACACACACACACACACACACACACACACACACACACACACACACACACACACACACACACACACACACACACACACACACACACACACACACACACACACACACACCCACACACACAGATACAAGTATATACACGAACATACACATACACGGACAAGCACGTACTAACATATGCATACACAAACACACAGGTGCACATAATCTCACACACATACAGGTACAAATACATACACACATACACAAGCACATAGTAACATTTACACAGTCACTTGCTCAAAGTTTCACACACAAATTTCACTGATATATCAAAGACATTTACTACGAACGTAAAACACGGAACATAATCTTGAATCCAGAGAAAAAGCACAAAGAGATTCAGCGCCATATTTCACCCAGTAAACAGATACATATTTCACCCAGTAGACAGAGACCCCTTCTCTGATTTCTAACATTTAGCAGCTCTCCACTTTAACGGAGAAGTAATAAACTAATAAATATGATTTTGAATGTAAAATAAATGTATATATATATATATATATAAACGGAAAAAATGAAACGAAATTTCATTTCCCACTCTTAGTACGGCTGTTACTTAAATATAAGTATGTACACGTACATACATATATGTATACGGACGTACAGTAGTATTTATATATATATACATACATGCACACATATATATATGTACGTATGGATTCACCGAACATTTATTATAATGCTCGGTGTGCTTGTAAACAAACATCCCGTATTAAGCCGTAGTGTCCAGCAACCATCGTTGCTCGTTTGTTCAACACTGACAAAGGAACGCTGTACTAGTTTCAAGCTTATTAGCTATCGTCAGCAACGTATACCTTCCTGCCACATTGTTGAACTTATATACTTACCTTACGCATATTAACGGCTGAGTAGCCCAATTTGCATATCGAGTGGGTTAATCGGCCGGGTGCACTGAAAACGATAAACGGAAAAAATGAAACGAAATTTCATTTTCCACTCTTAGTACGGCTGTTACTTAAATATAAGTATGCACCCGGCTGATTTGCCCACTCGATATGCAAATTGGGCTACTCAGCCGTTAATATGCATAAGGTAAGTATATACGTTCAACAATCTGGCAGGAAAGTATATGTTGTTGACGATAGCTAATGAGCTTGAAACTAGTACAGCGTTCCTTTGTCAGTGTTGAACAAACGAACCACGATGGTTGCTGGACACTACGGCTTAATACGGGATGTTTGTTTACAAGCACACCGAGCATTATAATAAATGTTCGGTGAATTCATACGTACATATATATATGTGTGCATGTATGTATATATATATACTTAATACTGTACGTCTGTATACATATATGTATGTACGTGTACATACTTATATATATATATATATATATATATATATATCAGGAAAGAAGAGTGACACGGTTTGCTATACAAAAAAGGTTTTTAATCTCATTGGAATACCTATCACAATAATCTGTTACCCCGTATATATATATATATATATATATATATATATATATATATATATATATATATATATATTAGTAAAAAGGAAAAGAAAATGGTGACAGATTTTTCCCAGTGAAAAATAGTTTAATTAGGAATAAATATAAATTAGTAATAAGTATTGGTTAGTATTCAGCCTTTTCTTTTCCTTTTTACTAATATATCACAACTCGTGTGTCACACCTCTATTTTTTAAAATATATATATAATTGGAAAAAGTATTACCCCTTTTCCTATTACCCACTCTACTACCCTAAATATTGAGTACTCTGGTGCGTTATGGTCCATCTGGTTCCTTACCACAATTCCTTCGTTATATAATAAATCAATAAAAATAACAAACCTATATCGGGCAAATAGCCTCTGATACCCGGACAGGCATGAATCTGTTTCGCAAGGATTATTAAGTGGAAGCTAGAATTCCTGTGCTCTTGTGCGGATATCCAGGAAAATTCGTACCTTTCACTTCAAAGGATCTAAGAAGACTGAACGATGCGCGGGTATAAATTATCCAATTATCTAATTATATTACACGGCTCGGAAAGATTCCCTTCTTTGAGCTATTTAATTGTGAAAGACTATTTTGAGTTTTTAACTCAATCTATGATATTATATATATATATATATATATATATATATATATGTGTGTGTGTGTTTGTGGAGAGAGAGAAAGAGGGAGAGTTTGTTTGTGTCTATATGCATAGGTAATACATAAACACACACACATATATATATATATATATGACTGTGTGTGTGTGTGTGTGTGTAAGTTTATCCCGGGTTCAATCGGAGGTAACCACAATAAGTAAGGCACTCAATACAAAGCAGAGTATAAATATTTAATATAGCTTCCTAGTGATTTCTCACGAATGAAACAGTTATAGTCCTGTAGAATCTCTTCTATATTATATATATATATATATATATTTATATATTTATACACACACACACATAGAAAGAACGCCTGGTATATTAGCCGAGACTGTTTCCTTCAGAAAACAAATAAAAGTAACATTATTTCATAAAGTATTAATTAGTATTAATTAGTGATATAATTACCTTTTGACTCTCAGAATTATGTAGACTATCATCAGTGCCAACGGAAGCCCTGTAAATAAGGTAAAATATATTCAGTGAAAATCGATTAACAATAACTTTTACGATAATAATTATTTCTGATCTAGACACAAAGCAACCGTATTTGGGGCAGGGAAAAGTTGATTAAATTGAGCCCAGTGCATTACTGGTATTTTATTTTATCGAGCCTGTAAGGATAAAAGGTATATATATATATATATATAAATGAAGTATTTCCGTTGGAAAGGTACAGGAAAAAAGACCGTTCTATGTAGGCTACAGAGCTTATTAGTTATAACTAAATAAATAAATAAATATATATATATATATATATATATATATATATATATAAACATTTGACTTATTTATTTTACTTTATTTTATATATATATATATATGTATGTATGTATGTATGTATGTATGTATGTATATATATATATATACATATATATATATATATATATATATATATATATATATATATATATATATATACATATAGATATATATACACATATATATATATATACAATAATGTTTAATTCATATTATTACGAAATTCCGTGTAATACGCCCACTGTGTTCAATAGGCTGTATTAATTGGTATATTGCAAACTCAACATGTAAACACACATACATACATACATACATACATACATACATACATACATACATACATACATACATACATACATACATACATACCTACATACATACATACATACATACCTACATACATACATACATACATACATACATACATACATACATGTTATATACATATGTATATATGTTATACACATGTATATATGTGTGTCTGCCTGCGAGTGTTTATATATATGATAACGTTGGAAAAGTTAATCAACAGCCAGCCATGACAAAAACTAACAACAAATTCTATCAACAGTAAATGTCACCTGGAAATCTCGTAAAAGACAATAAATCACAAATGTTTATCTTGGCTTAGACAATGTTTTATGTAACTAATCTTCTGCAGACAATCAGGTTTGTGATATTTGATGATACAGTAATACAGTCATATTTTATCGTGTATATCTCACAGGGAGACCTGGTTACTACACTAGTGAAACATCTGTATGTTCTTCTGGTTTTATAATTTTATAAATTGTTTACCAATATAGATAGAGTCGGTTTTTAACATAGACAGAAGACTCTCTCATGAATACAATCAGGTAAAACTTGGAGAGAGAGAGAGAGAGAGTATCGTGGGGGTTCTGATGATTCCGGAGAATGAACTCTATAGATAATTGTTTCTACGTTAGGCACAAGGCCAGCAATTACCCAGTGTATTACTGGTACTTTATTTTATCGACCCCGTAAGGATGAAAGGCAAAGTTAACCTCGGCGGGATTTGAACTCAGAATGGCAAGGGCCGTATAGATAATGAACTCTATAGATAATGAACACAACCACAAGGATATGGTCCTTACGCGGAAGAGCCGAACTCCCACTGTCATCACCTCAATCTCTTTCGCCCTCCCCATCTCTCCTTATGGTGAGCAAATGGGGTCTCACGTGCTGGCCTCCCCACAGCCCCGGCGGACATCAACTAGGTAGATATGTATGCATGCCTGTGGGTGCAGGTATGGATGGTATTGTATGTGTGGATGTTTTGAGTTATATGTGTGCATGTTCAGAGAGTGGGATTGGCTCCGTGCAAAGCCTTTCCACATTTAAAAATAGCTTCAAGCACAGGCACTGATTGATATGGGACATTTTTCACAGTGCATTGCATGTCTGAACATCGGCAAGTCCCTAGCAGGACTAAAAAGCCACGTCCGTGCTTAAGTATCAAGCGATGGCATTACACGAAATCGAGCTGCAGCCATTATGTATGCATGTATGTATGCATGTATCCATGTATGTATATATATGTATGTATGTAACCGATCGCGCGGTTAAACCACTGGGGGTGAAGGATCCCTAGCCTTTGTCAGTTCATTCTTCTAGGAGAAGGCAACTCAGGAAACTGGGATAACTCCGACATAAAACCTGCGGCTCAGTAGTTACCTATGATGTTGATCTTTTCTTCTTTTCTGGCTATAGCTACTGTTGCTCAGAGAGTGGGATTGGCTCAGTGCACAGTCTTTCCGCACTTAAAAAAAATCTTCACGCATAGGCATTGCACGATGGCATTAATTGATAATTATTAATAATGTTATATCGTGCAATGGCCATACTCGATAACGATGGGGCAGCCATCATGTATGTATGTATGTCATTTGTAAACTCACCAAATCAAAACAATTCGCTGATCATCAAATATATATTATGACGGTTTTATGGTCCAACTACTTAGTTATTATTGCTCCGTTTCCTTATAAATCTTCTATAATGGAAATATTAATAACAATAGTATACATCCATTATATAGAAGACAAATGTCTTTACACTTATGTGTTAATATCCAGTAGTATTAACATCACCTTCAATCCTGTATGTGCTTCCATATTTTATAAGTTAAGGCATTAATTCGTATCTATTCAATTATACATAATATAATTTAGTGTAAGTAATACATCATTAACGTAGATTATTAATAGTATGTATCAAATATATTTCAGCTAGTAAGGATTTAATCTCCGGATGTCAGTCTATATTAACCGAAATGTGTGTTTCGTAAAGGAAATTATCTATTGCCGTATGTTCATAACTTGTTCACGTGGGAAGTAATTATTATTGATTAACTTCAATATATTAATATGTTAAATACTCTGAAACAATTGTCGACGTCTGAGTAGAAGATTTAATTCATCATTGGCTTTAACGCCACTATCAGGCCATTGATAATTCTGTAGAGACCAATCTATTGCAAGTATTAGGTCTCCGGAATGAGGGTAATGTCTGTTCTAACTAAAACCAACATAAAGGGCTATGAAATAGATTAGAAGTGTT
>OZ024753.1:41298836-41311336 GCA_964016885.1 Eledone cirrhosa
CATATCTATCTATCTCATTGTCTCTCTCTCCTTCACTTTCTCTCTTTATTTCCTCTTTCCCTGGAATGGTCGGCTGTTTTCAGACCTAGAAAGAGATGGGCTCCATCCCATCAGGTTTAAAATATCCCAAATCACTGTTTTTCTAGCTCTGAGCTCAACTTCGTCCGACGTCATTGAACTAGGAGGGATGCGAAGCAATTATGCTGGATGAGGATACTTAAACTCGGAATAAAGCGGAGAGCTAAAATTAGATACTGCAAAACACTAAACTCTTGTTAATATTTAATCATCCGCCCTTCTACCGGATATTACCTCTGCCTCTTGTTTAACATAAACAGGAAAAATAATTGTTTCTACTTTTGGCACAAGGCCAGAAATTACCCCCAGTGTATTACTGGTACTTTATTACTGGTACTTTATGTTATCGACCCCGTAAGGATGAAAGGCAAAGTTAACCTCGGCGGGATTATTGTTATACTATTTGTTCATTGTCAAAGCTCATTCGTCTCACATTATGTGACCTCCACAGTGACTAATTTGTTATTTCCTTACTACAAATAATCACCCATCCAGTTATCAAAACAACCAACTGGAAATTTGTAATAAACTGAAGTGAAAACCAACAAGTTCATATGTTTAGGCAGCATGACCTTCCCAAAGTATAACAATATCTGTTTCAACACACGTTTGCAGCTAAAAAATCTTGCAAAAGAAATACAAAAATGAAAAACAATATATCACATTGACAACTATAAAGCGACAATTGTTTAAATGTCCTCTGTAAAATCAGAAAACTGTCAGTCAATATTTACTGAGGCATTCACCATCCAGAATAATCGATACGAATTCTATTAACCGAATTATGGATATTGAAATAAAGAAAGTAAAATTGTGCTCCTCCATTATGACTTTGTCACTCAGCGGAGGTGATTAATAGACCGGAGTATCTAGTAATCTGTCAAGTCACAACATCGTTGTAGTCCGCCACAGTCCGCCAAAGTCCGCCACAGTCCGCCAAAGTCCGCCACAGTCCGTCAAAGTTCGCCAAAGTTTGTCTACACGGACGTTCATCCTCAAGGCAACCAATAATAGGACAGATACGAGTAGGGAAAATCCTGTTTGGGGCGCGAAGTATAGGATACATACTTTCGACCGCTGATAATACACACGTGGAGCACTTGTGTACCAGATGGCTGTCACTGACGTTGCCAAGCCATGCGCCTGTCTCTGGTCAGAGCGAAGCTTTAAGAGGTCAGAGAGATGTCGAGTGGAGTGGTGACACACCCACCCACCCGCGCACACATAAACACACACATACATATACACACACACACATAAACACGGAAACACTTGCAAACACTCACTCACATACATATCCACACACATACACACGCACAGAGAAAGAGACTGTGAACAGGCACTCATACATAAAACGTGTATATATATATATATATACACTACACACACATACGTATATACATATATATATATATATATATATATATGTATATATATATAAACATATGTTAAGGAACGAACTCTAAATAAATGTTCCCCTTCTAACCACTTCTTGCGTAGTCATTCCTGTTTTTTTCCTATATATGTGTGTGTGTATGTAACTGTATATATATATATATATATATATATATATATATATATATATATATATATATATATATATATATATATAATAATAATAATAAATTTGAAGACTAAAATCCAAAGAGGGCTCGATAAGGATAAATATATATAAAATATATAAGAACTGTAGAGCAAATATTTATTAAAATAACAGATTAAAGTTTAAGCAAAGAATCGCTGCTTTCACCCTTAACGGGATCTTCTGAAACTGTTTCAGAAGATCCCGTTAAGGGTGAAAGCAGCGATTCTTTGCTTAAACTTTAATCTGTTATTTTAATAAATATATATATATATATATACGGAAAAATACCCCGGCCGATTAACTCACTCGATATGCAAATTAGGCTGCTCAGCCGTTAATATGCATAAGGAAAGTATATACTTTCAGACGTTCAATCATCTGGAAGGAAGGTATACGTTGCTGACGATAGCTAATAAGCTTGAAACTAGTACAGCGTTCCTTTGTCAGGGTTGAACAAATGAGCAACGATGGTTGCTAGACACTGTACGGCTTAATTCGGGATGTTTGTTTACAAACACATCGAGCATTATAATAAATGTTCGGTGAATCCATACGTACATATATATATATGTGTGCATGTATGTATATATATAGATACCACTGTACGTCTGTATACATATATGTATGTACGTATACATACTTATATTTATATATATATATATATATGTATATATATATATATATTATATGTATATTATATATATGTATATTATATATATATATATTATATATATGTATATTATATATATATATATTATATATATATATATTATATATATATATATGTATATATATATATTATATATATATATTAAAATAACAAATTAAAGTTTAAGCAAAGAATCGCTACTTTCACCCTTAACGGGATCTTCTGAAACTAAAAAAACATTAATCTGTTATTTTAATAAATATTTGCTCTAGGGTTCTTATATATTTGATATATATTTATATATATATATATATAACGAAGGAAATGTGGTAGGGAACCAGGTGGACCATAACGCACCAAAGTACTCAATACTTGAGGTAGTAGAGTGGGTAATAGGAACCAGTAAGACCCCGACAGCTGAGCTCAAGCCGTTTCGACGGCTAAGCCGTCGAAACGGCTTGAGCTCAGCTGTCGGGGTCTTACTGGTTCCTATATATATATATATATATATATATATATAACGAAGAAAATGTGGTAAGGAACCAGATGGACCATAACGCACCAAAGTACTCAATACTTAATGTAGTAGAGTGTGTAATAGGAAGAAGTATGACCCCGACGGCAGAGCTCAAGCCGTTTCGACGGCTAATTCTGGTCGAAACGGTTTGAACTCTGCCGTCGGGGTCATACTTGTTCCTATATATATATATATATATATATATATATATATATATATATATATATATATGACACATAAACGCATTCCCAAATACACACAAATATGCCCACACATCCACACTCAAACACTCACACAGATTCACACACACAGACGAACACACAGACACCAGGTCGCTGGTTTCTAAAATTAGTAGATCTTTACTTACTTGTAAGCTAGGAATATAATAATAGCTGGTCCCAGGAACAGTATTGAGGCGGCATTGGTGTAAATATTCACAAGAACAACGGTCTTTACATCCTGTAAAATGATGAAGTAATATATACTTTTAATTGTATTTAGTTTCTCTCTCTCTCTCAATACATCTCTCTCGCACATACATGCTGTCTCTCTCTCTCTCTCATACACGCCTTCTCCGTATATATATATATATATATATATATATATATATATATATATATATATATTAAAATAACAGATTAAAGTTTAAGCAAAGAATCGCTGCTTTCACCCTTAACGGGATCTTGTGAAACTAAAAGAAAATATTTAATAAATATTTGCTCTACGGTTCTTATATATTTGATATATATTTATCCTTATCGAGCCCTCTTTGGATTTTAGTCTTCAAATTTATAATTATTACTGCCGAGGTTGACTTTCCCTTTCATCCTTACGGGGTCGATAAAATAAAGTACCAGTAATGTACTGGGTAATTGCTGGTCTTGTGCCAAAAGTAGAAACAATTATTACTATATATATATATATAATAGTAGAACACTGGTTGGTTAGAACCGTAGTAGTTCCACAACAGTTAATTCACCATACTGAGAACAATTGTTTCACCTTATTCGGATCCTCAGCCAGAGCTGAGGAACCGAATAAGGTGAAACAATTGTTCTCAGTATGGTTAACTAACTGTTGTGGAACTACTACTACTACTATATATATATATATATATATATATATATATATATATATATATATATATATATATATATACTTAATACATTAACAGAGAAAGCTTTAAGCAATACTCCGACCGGCTTCCGTCTCACTCAACAAACATTAGGATATACCTTAGTATAATCCGAATTATATATATATATATATATATATATATATATATATATATAGTAATAATAATAAATTTGAAGACTAATAAATATATATATATATATATACATATATATATATATATATATGAGAGAGAGAAAGAGAGACAAAGATAGGGAGAGAGGGGTGGTCTCAAAAATGTATACACACGTTAGTTATAATCCTGTTGATGTATTTATACATCTGTGAACATACAATATGAGGAAATATTTTGATGTTTTAAATGTCAAATCTCGTCTCCCAATAGATTAAATACCACTGTCTTGTGATTTAGAGTTTGAACTGCACAGCTGAAATGTTTGGTCATGTTTTACGATTTGCCTGTCTATCCAGTTAAATCTGCCCAAGTAATCACATCATAAGTTATAAAAATGTATGGGCTGAGTGCTCTTACCCTTGAATAGTTCTACCAAACTTATACAACATATATATAATATATTATAATTGTTTCTACTTTAGGCACAAGGCCAGCAAATAGCCAGTACATTACTGGTACTTTATTTTATCGACCTAGTAAGGATGAAAGGCAAAGTTAACTTCGGCGGGATTTGAACTCAAATCATAAAGGGACGTAACTCTATGCTTCAAAGCATGGTGTCCGACTCTCTACCGATACTGCATATATATATAATAATAATAATAATAAATGGAAAATATATCACTATATATATATATATATATATATATATATATATATATATATATATATATATATATATATATATATATATATATATATATATATATATATATATATATATATATATATATATATATATATATTGATACTTTTTCCAATTATTACTATTATTATTTTTATTATTATATATATATAGAAGTAGTAACACAACAGTTAGTTCACCATACCGAGAACAAATGTTTCACCTCAGCGGATATATATATGTTTCACCTTAGCGGATATATATATATATTATATATATATATATTATATTTATATATATATATATATATATTATATATATTATATTTATATATATATTATATTTATATATATATATATATATGTTATATATATTATATTTATATATATATTATATATATATATATATATATATATATTATATATATTATATTTATATATATATATATTATATATATTATATTTATATATATATATATTACATATATTATATTTATATATATATATATATATATATTACATATATTATATTTATATATATATATATATATTATATATATATATATATATATATATATATATATTATATATATATATATATGATTAAAAATGGTTTTCCTGAGGGTTACAGACAGGAACTACAGAAGTGTGCACGTCATTTCTATATGAAATATACATGTGTGTGTGTAAGAATATTTCCAGACTAAAATAACATTCACTTCTTTTATATTTACGTATATCACATATGCTGCTGATATATAAAGGAAAGTATTTTCACTTCATGCATCGTATCACAATACATTTTCTCGTTCATTTGCCATCTTCTTCATCAAGCAGAAAAAATTATTGAATATCTGAATATCTTTCTTAGACATTGAGTTCTATTTTTATTTAAGAATGAGAAATAATTCGCAACCGACCAACTGTGACTTTCATCATCGAATTGACTACACCGACTGCTTTATTTAATTTTGTATGTTCTTATTTTTTTTTTGTTCTTGGCAACAAGCAAACCTTTTATCCTCGTTGCGTTTCCGTGCATATTATTTACGCACGTGCGGTGGATTGGCAGCATCGGTAGAGGGTCGGACGCCAACCTTTGACGCATAGAATTACGGCCATTTATGGTTTGAGTTCAAATCCCGCCGAGGATAACTTTGCCTTTCATCCTTACGGGGTCGATAAAATAAAGTACCAGTGATACACTGGTTATTTGCTGGCCTTGTGCCAAAAGTAGAAATAATTATTTACGTGCGTGCGACGTTTCAAAATGGCATTCTACATTAAAGTAATGATAACAAATCTTGAAAGCAACCATAACAACAATATCAACAACAAAATCCAAGACAATATATGAAAGAAAAACATTCAAGTATTATGATAAAATGATAAATGCCTGCAGAAGCAATAGGGACGAAACATTGTGCTGGTATTTCGCTTAGAATTCAGTTAATTTTAGGAGGACAAGCTATAAATTCAGGTATTATCTCAGGTAATATTTACACGAGATCTAGTATCTGCTTTTGTCCTTGATTAATAATGTTTCCTGTCCTCCCCAAAGGGAGAAAAGAACAAAGTTAATAAGTGCAGTATGTGTCATATATCATGCCGTCCATATATATCTAAATTTACACTATATATTCCTATAGTATATTTCCATCATCGCTGCTCGTCTCTTCTCACTTTCATTCCAGATATTTCTGTTCTCTCTCTGATACTACTACTACTACTACTACTACTACTACTACTACTACTACTACTACTACTACTACTACTACTACTACCATACTCGCTTACTGTACCACTTTACATCACCCTCTATATCTCTCTTCATCTCAACCTGAGAAGTCTTCCCCACTTTCTCCCTATATATATGTATGTATATATATATATATATATATATATATATATATATATATATATATATATATATATATATATATAAATATACATTTAGCGAGAATCGCATTTCGACGAGTAGAAATTAGCGAAACGCAACTTCCGAATTGTGTTGGCGAGCGCTCAATCGATATGAATATACCAGAGCCATACAAAACTGAGTCGATGGTTAAGAAGCCATTAACCACCTAAGACAAAAAAAAGCGAGCAGGCTAAGCGGGTGAAACAGAATAAGATATGATTGAAATATTTACCCGGACCCTCGGGAATAATTGTATAATCCGATATAGGGTTTCTGCGACACCTAAATCAATAATACTGTCTGCTTATAAAAATAATAAGCTTTTGGTATAATGATCGAACAAGGATATCACTTTCTCAACAGGCATTTTGTTCTGCGTGCGCCAGGAACCCTCAGTGTTCAAAGCACATGTGAAGTTCTAAGGGGAGAAAACCCCTAGTTTGGGCAGATGAATTCAGTATGTGTAGTCATTGCAAAAATTTGCAAAAAAAGGCACAAAACGAATTAAGCTCTAAACCGAGAATAGAATTAACTAAAAAAAAATCAAAAAATTAACTGGTTAATTGCTAGACTTGGGATATTAATACATATATACATTTAGCGAGAATCGCATTTCGGCGAGTAGAAATTAGCGAAACGCAACTTCCGAATTGCGTTGGCGAGCGCTCAATGGATATGAATATACCAGAGCTATAAACACAAGTTAAAAAAACCATACAAAACTGAGACGATGGTTAAGAAGCCATTAACCACCTAAGCCAAAAAAAGCGATATATATATATATATATATAACTTTCCACCCCTGCCTTCTATCTTTACACACGGCACTAGGCAAAATTGTTTCTTCATCATACACTCTCATCCTGGAACAGTTCTGTATGGCGCCAGTTCGTGATTTGAACTTGTGAATTTTATATTCTCCGAGCGAGAAGAACCCTCTGACGAAAGTCTTCTTCCCAATGGATTTCCGCATGGATTATCCATTTATTTTGAGACTTGAAATCTATATATATATATATTGAAATATATATATATATATATTGAAATATATATATATATATGTTTGTATATATATATATATATATTTATGTTTGTGTATATATATATACAAACATATATATAAATATATATATACATATATATATATATATATATATATATTTATGTTTGTATATATATATATATATGTATATATATATAGATATATATAGATATTTATATTTATATATATGTATATATATATATATGTATATATATATAGATATATATAGATATTTATATTTATATATATGTATATATATATATATATGTATATATATATATATATATATATATAGATATTTATATTTATATATATGTATATATATATATATGTATATGTATATATATATAGATATATATATATATTTATATTTATATATATGTATATATATATGTATATGTATATATATATAGATATAGATATATATTTATATTTATATATATTTATATTTATATATATATATATATATATTTATATTTATATATATATATATATTTATATATATATATATATTTATATATATATATATATATTTATATATATATATATATATTTATATATATATATATATATATATATATATATATATATATATATATATATATATATATATGTATATACATATATATATATATATATATGTATATACATATATATATATATATATATATATATATATATGTAAATATATATATTCACAAAAATATGGGTTGCGGAAGGCGACACTGTGATAACGAGTGTGAGAAGGTAAGGTGAGACAAACAAGAGATGGAAAGTTTCCCTTCGTCAGCTGTTTACTACGGATCATAGATGTTTCGGCGCATTATAAACAGAACATCGATCCATAGCGCGCCCATGGCCTTTTATCTATCAAAAAGCCACGAGGGAAAGAAGTGAAAGCGAAGAGAGAAAAATAAAGGAAGAAGAAAGGGTATGTTTGTCTCTATGGCTCTTTCTCTAATTATATTGTCATTCTATATTTATATTTATCGATCTCCTCTTTCAGTCTGTTCCAATATTATCCTGAAATATTTACTTTCGTAAATGGACAATACATGTTTTACTTACCTCTATCTTGTTTATAAAACACACCGTATAGTCGGTCCAGTGTCTTTTAGTGATCGGATGTAAATCCCACGTTCCATTTACATTGCACCCTTTGGTCACCAGTAGGTCCTCTATAGATAAATAACAAGATCAATATTTCACTAACATGTATAACGCATTAAATCTCTCAACGTCCTATACCACATGAAACCAACTGCATTAGGAAAACATACTTGAAAACCATAAAGTATAAATGTAATATAATATAAAGGATGATGTGTCCATGCGCAGAGAAGCTATAAAACTTATATAACTTATTGACTAGGGTGCAGAACCCTAAAAGACGGAAAAAGAAGTTGTCATCGATCGTTATGAGCAAATCATCCTTTATCGAGCTTAAATTACAGAATAAAGCGTGCATTACAGAGTAAAACATTCTTCCTGGTTAATTGGTTCCACTATATAATTGATCTAAGTTACACCCATTGCTTTCACAAAACATATTGCAGCTTCCCATTTAATTTCTCTTAAACATTTTCATATAAAATTGTCTAAAATCACTCTTGGTTCTACGATAAATTAAATAAACATTACAGTGAAATCTATAATGGATTTTTATCATTCTTTGTTGAATAGAATAAGTGCAACGAAGAACATGATAGGGTTAATTTAATCTATCATTGATCTGGCTCTTGAAGAAATTATATTTGTTCGAAGTCAGCCAGAAATATTTATTATTGATATGTTTCACACCAACATTGTGTTGAATGAATAACACTTGACATAGAAAACGGTTAAGACAAAATGTCAAAGACTTCAATTTAACGTCTGACGTCTTGTTTAAATATACTGATGGACGATAATTGTTTTCAATATATGGATTAACATACGGGTCGTGGATTTATAGAATTGCTAGATCTTCGGATAAAATATTATTATGGAATTTGTTCAGGATCTTTACATTCTGAGTTCACATCCCACCAAGTTAAACTTTGTCTTTCAACCTTATATGTGTGTGTGACAGCTCACATCTATGCAGGTTTAGCTGGCCTCCTCCAAGGTCTATCTCGTTGGTGTCTTGAGTAATTTAATGATAGGGACCCCAGTCCGATCATCTCATTTCTACAGCTGAGTAAACTGGAGCAACGTGAAATAAAGTGTTTTACTCAAGGAAACAACACATCACCCGGTCCGAGAATTGAACTCACAACCTTTCGATTGCAAGCCCAATGTTCTAACCACTAAGCATGTGGCTTTCAACCTTATATGGCGTTAGAATAAAGTACGGTCAATTTTTGGGGTTTATTTAGTCAAATTTGCACTTTCCCTAAATCTGTTGGCCTTGTGCTTCAATCAGTAAGCGGTAGAGCGTCGGACAGCATGGTTTGCGGCATATAGTTACGTCTCTTTACTTTCTGAGTTCAAAACCTGCCGAGGTTAGCTTTGTCTTTCATCCTTATGGACTCGATTAAATAAAGTACCAGTAATGCACTGGGGTCGAGTCAATCGACTTTCTCCTCTCCCCCACAAAAGTTGTTGGCCTTCTGCGAAAATCAGAAACCATAATATTGATTAACGTATGTGAGGTGGCGTGGCCCAGTGGTTAGGATGTTTGTGAGGTAGCTTTTCCTGTGGCGCCGTATTTCCTTGAGCAAGACACTTTATTGTACGTTACTCAAGTCCATTCGGCTGCCCCCAAAATTAGTTCTACTTGTAAATCAAAGAGTCTGTCTTATCACACACTCGGTCACGCTGAATCTCCCTGAGAACTATTTAAAGAGTGCACGTGTCTATGGAATGCCAGGTCACATACATGTTAATTTCACAAGCAATCCACTAACTGGAATAGACGCTCAAGGCACATAAAATAAAATAATAATTAAGTCTTTACTTTTGTAGATGTGTGTACTTAAATTCATACAGATATCAAATCAGATATTGGTTATTTGAACTGACGGGAAGCTGCCTAGGGTATTATTTAATAAATATTGATTTCTAATTTATTTCATACGCTAATGGTGCCCATTATGGTAAATCTAAACTATACAAGGAATTGCTGTGTTGTCTCAGAAAATACTCTTAATGTACTATATATATATATATATATATATATATATATATATATATATATAATAGAAATGGCTTCTACAGAACTAGAGCTGTTTCATTCGGGAGAAATAATCAGGAAGCCTTGGGACTTTAGTCAAATTTCTCCCGAATGAAACAGTTCTAGTCCTGTAGAAGCCATTTCTATATTAAATATTTATATTCTGCTATGTATTGAGTACCTTACTTACTGTGGTTACCCCCGATTGAACCCGGGACAAACATATATATAGATAGATATAGATATAGGAAAAGATTCCGGACCACAACGGCTGAGCTCTGGCGGTTTCGACAGCTAAATCCGAACTGGATCAAGCTGTCGAAACGGCCGGAGCTCAGCCGTCGGGGTCCTGAATCTTTTCCTTCTACCCACTCTACTACACTAAGTATCGAGTACTCTGGTGCGTTATGGTCCACCTGGTTCCTTACCACACTTTCTTTGTTATATATATATATATAAATATATACACACATGTATGTGTGTGTGTGTGTGTATATTTTTTCTTTCTTTTTCATTACAATTGCCGACCATCTAGTTCTAGCTCTGGTAGTTGTGTAAGTTGTGGTTGTTTATGTCCAGAGTTGATCTGAGTGTGTAAACCGAGAATGTATAACCAAATGTGTTTATAGTGCAATAATTGTTTCTACTTTTTGGCACAAGGCCAGCAATTATCCCAGTGTATTACTGGTACTTTATTTTATCGACCCCGTAAGGATGAAAGGCAAAGTTAACCTCGGCGGGATTTGAACTCAGTCCGTAAAGCGAAGTAACTCTTTGCTGCAAAGCATGGCGTCCGACCCTCTACTGATACTGCCAATCCTATAGTGCAATAATTTAGTAGATACAACTTTTAGATAAACTCATTCTCTCTTATATACACATATATACACCAGGTCTGAACATTAAGTGACTTTAAGAATTTTTTTATTGTGGCAGACGACAATAACATTTTCTTTTCGAAGTCTATTGGGAACAACGTTGTCTCTCAGATTAGCATGTATTATGTTCCCTTGCCATTCTGAGTTCAAATCCCGCCGAGGTTGACTTTGCCTTTCATCCTTACGGGGTCGATAAAATAAAGTACCAGTAATACACTGGGTAATTGCTGGCCTTGTGCCAAAAGTAGAAACAATTATGTTAGAAGTTCCAAGAATCAAACAATGCTATGACTGTACTATGGTGTGGTGTATTTAATTTGTTTGTAGCAACACACGAACTGTATATTGAATAGGGCGTCCATTTCATCCTTATGGGTTCGATAAAATAAAGTACCAGTAATACACTGGTTAAATTGCTGGCCTTGTGCCTAACGTAGAAACAATTATTATATTTTACGAAATTAAAATAATATATGAATACTGCATGGCATTGCAATAACACACACTCACATTATATAGACACACACACACACACACACACACACACACACACACACACACACACACACACACACACACACACACACACACACACACACACACACACACACACATGTATGTGTGTGTGTGTGTGTGTGCGTGTATGTGGTTGTGTGTGTATATATATATATATATACATAGAAATATATGTATAAATATATATAACCAAAGAAGTGTGGTAAGAAACCAGGTGGACCAGAGTA
>OZ024753.1:41318836-41331336 GCA_964016885.1 Eledone cirrhosa
TCAACATGTATGTATAAATGATATACAAGATGAGAAATAACTATTTACATGGACATATGTAGGGTTAGAACCCAGGAGACGTTGATTGGAAAGTGAACTTCTTACTGTAGCAAGAAGATATAGAAAATGTATTGTGTGTACGTGTGTGTATGTTTGTGTGTAAATTTTAAAGACCTATACACACACACTCACACTCATACACATACATACATACGTGCATATATATATATTTGTATATATATATATAGAAATATATATATATATATTAAGGAGTCGATCGACTTTCGTCAAATCGGACCGAGGGAACAATGTTTCCGTCGGTCTTTCCAATTGCTAATACTATCTATCGGTCGCAACTCCAGGTAGAAGGAGCAACGTGAAATAAAGTGTCTTGCCCAAGGACATAACGCACCACCTGGTCCAGGAATCGAACTCACAACCTTATGATTGCGAACATATATATATATATATATATATATATATATATATATATATATATATATATATATATGAACTTATAGCATATTTTTTATGGCTGATTGTCTCTTACTGGGATATTAAACTACTTTTATTATCCACATTATTTCACATATATGATGAAGTTATTGGGGTCATTTATTCTCTGATGTCTCCTTTACATGAAAATACACCAGTACTAATCTCCACGTTTTTCTTCAGAAACAGTAATGTATGTTTAAGTTAATATGTCGGACACGAAATTCTATAGTAAACTAATTCTATTTCTTTCGCAAATTTTAGTAGAAAATGATATCTAGCAATCTCTTCAGATAAATACTGAAGCTTCTTCAGTATCCTCGATAAATACTCAAGTATGGCTAATAAATTTCTCTTTTCGTTTGGCAGACGTATGACTTTTTCTCTTAATTAATTCCCAGTCACAAAGAAAATATCATTCCAGAGACATAAGTATATTCTAATTAATTGTTAATATTGTTGTTACTGTTGTATCTCTCCCAAGTAACTAATCAAATATTTGATAGAGAACCAAGGCATCGTTTCATTCACTGCGGAATAGTTTCTGATATACTATTCTGTGATTTCTTTTAGTGTTTCCGTGAAGGTAAACACTTCACTATTCAAAAGAATACTATTCATTCAGTTGTCACGTCTGTTAAAAATCTATTCTTCAAATTCTAAGCTACAAGCAGACGACAATTACTTTTAAGCAATAAGCAGGCGATAATTATTTGTGAGTCTTCACATCGTCATCATTATCATCATCATTTAGGTGTGAAGAATGTTATCTTTTTAGAGATATAGAAAGATCTTTATTTTTTTATTCAGTGTTCACTGAACATTCTAGAAGGTTTCGGAATTAAATACGATAGTAAAATTTCAATACTTTGTCATTGAATTAGTTCAGTTGTTATATATGTGTAAATGAGTGCTGCCTACTGGTTAGGGTAGTTATCTCACGGTTATGAATTCCATTCTTGGCGGCGCATTGTGACTTTGAACCACGACCTTTCGTTTCACGTTGCTCCAGTTGACAAAATATGAGTTGTATTTGTGATTCAAGCGACCAGATTTGTCACACACTGCCTCATTCTGAATCTCCCGGAGATC
This sequence comes from Eledone cirrhosa, assembly GCA_964016885.1. NCBI lineage: Eukaryota > Metazoa > Mollusca > Cephalopoda > Octopoda > Eledonidae > Eledone > Eledone cirrhosa. Next base: position 41,320,424 of record OZ024753.1, read on the forward strand.
TACACTACGAGTACATGTTTCTTCGTACGGTCAGCTATGTGTATGTTAATTTTACAAGCAGACTTATCCCACTGAATAAATAAACTGAACTCACGTTGTTGGAACCATCGCAGGTCCAACACATAATATATATTGGCAAAGAAAATATCATACATATAGAAATGTTTATATTAATTGAAAATTTCAATTAACGTTTCCAATACCAGAGTTTTAATTATATTTTATAAATGAAGCTTTACATATTATTACTACTCCCTGATACAACTAAAGAAATTATTGTATTTTTCGAAATATAAGATGTACTATTGTGGAAGATGCTCTTTTATTCAGGAGAGAAAAAAAATGGGAAAAAATTATTGTAGGATTTTATATTTTTATTCGATGTATTGGACACATCAAAGTTTTGGTTAAAGAAACGCGTCAAAAAAATAAGGCACGTCTTGTACTTTAGTCTTTTAAAAAATACGGTACTTTGTCAAATATTATTTTATTCCTTCAGTCAAAGTTACTATTTGCATATCACATAGCATAAAACTGATTAAACAGCTTACTCACTTTGACAGTAAATAATGATACTGGATGAATCAGCTTAACACTTGCTGTTACAAGCTATTATAATGAACATAACCCTCGTATACAAGCAGCTGGTCACATCCCGAACATTTAATCTATAATAAACTGTATGTTAATTTCAAGTTAGTGGAAATCGATATGAATCAGCCTCTGTAAGAAGAACACACTAGGTAGCCAATAATCACGTAGGAATACATTTATAGTATTTTTAGCATACTCTTAAGAAAGTTTTCAAACACATAAGTTGGGCAGAAAAGTAATGATTCACCAAATACTTTTTTGATCGTAAAAGAAAATGTATTCGACTAGAATTTGTTTTTAAAGAAACAAATCGATAGAAATAATGATGGGAAAGAAGAGAAAGAATCTCTCTGAACTAAAATGATGAATGTTTGTCTTTGTAGAGGCATAGAGTAAGGGCGGTTCCAGAGGTTGCAACGATGTGCATAAATAAGAAACGTTTATGTGAACTAAAGCATGGCAAATAAATTTAGAAAACACCTGGGACAAATAAATATTTCGGAAGAAAAATTCTTTATAAAGGAAATTCTATAAGACTATTATTGTGAAATAACTAAAGAAAAAAGAATAAAAGATACTTTAAGAAACTCAAAAAATAGTAGATTTTATTTTATGAGGATAATCAATAGCAACTCTTTCATAGACTATTAATTCTACCTAATGTTCAATACTCAATTTGTGTGTGTGTGTGTGTATATATATATGTGTGTGTGTGTGTGGAGGGTTTTTTCTGTGTGTTTTTTTTTTTTAAATATTTGCTATATATTTTTCAATTATCAGAAATTATCTTAGCGTAACATTTTCCAAACTGTTGTGAATTTTAAAGGAAAACTACTGAAATAAAAAGAATATATGTGAAACATAATGATTAAATATATTGTCTAAATAGATGTGAAGATAAAGATAATTCTAAAAAGATGTGTGAAAATAATGGTTTAATGGATACGTAATTCCATGTATAGGAAATACAGATTGTGTATAGGAAATACAGATTGTAAATATGATAGTGACCACAGTTATAATAATTACAAGAACAATGGTTATTTAACTTTAATTAAAATATACAAATATTACCTAAATTGTTTACATATATAGACCCATAACACCTGATAGAATCGCGAAGGCAACGTAGTGACATTCGGTATATCTTGGATATTTCTAAACCTGGCGGATCACAGCCCTCTACTAAACAGAGCCGTTATATCTTCCGAGAGAGAGAGAGAGAGAGAGAGAGAGAGAGGATGGGAATGAGATATAGACATAGAGGAAGAATGGACCCCCTCGAAAGGATGAAATGCAAAGTTGACCTCTACAAGTATAACCTCTGCTTCTTCGCCCACTTGGGTCCCCATTTGCTCACAATAGTGAGAGATAGAGAGAGAGAGCAGGAAAGACGGAGGCAGATTCAATGAGAGTTTGGTTCTTTTGTGTTCCGACCTGGTGTATATATGTGTATATAATATATGTAATGTGGGAAATATAATATAACATTTTAAAATTGTTCTTGTATTCTAAAATGGCTAAGAGATTACTAAAAGAGTATATGCATTGAAAATAAAACTATTATCCAACTGGCTTCGTATATGAGTTAAATCTTGCCATAGTACATATAAGCACGTTTTTCCTCAAAGCAATACGTTTCAAATATTACACTGATTTATAATTCATACATTGAAAATATCATGAAAACATACATGAGCTACTAAATATTCTCATAGCAAAAAACATTTTTATCTCAAAGCTATACATTTCTAATTCTGATCTGGCTTATAATTTATACATTGAAGATATTCAGGAAAACATTGAATCGACAAATAAGTTACTTCTCATACATGAGAAGTATATTGAAGCGCCAAACATCTGTGCTTCCTGTCGATAACCCTCATACAAAATTAACAGTGTACTGGAAATTTTAAAGACCCTCTCCTAGCCTTCCGATATAACTGAACATGGGTTTACATCTATTAAGTTCCATGAACGACACCACATATTTTTAACTTTGATTTTGAAAGTAGGTTTATAATTATTAATTTTCATTGCACTTTTGTAGTTGTCTCTGTGGCCTATTTCTAGGAATCATAGACAGTGGTGATCTTGGTCTGAAGTTCGATCCTGGTCGGAGTAGGGTTCCCGGTAAACCTTTTCATTTTTTTTTCTATGGTATGTAAAATAAAAACTGAAAAAACTACATGTACCTCTTGACCAGGATTGAGCCCAAGACCAGGATCTCCACCGTCTCTAATACCTACAGCTAGGCCACTGAGACAGCACCGAAAGTCTTATGAAAATTCATACTTATAAACCTACTTTCAAAATTACAATACAAAATGAAGAAGAAGTAGAAGAAGAAGAAGAAGAAGAAGAAGAAGAAATATGACAGAACAGGTTGAAAATGTTCACTTTCACAAGAACATTTAAAAGCAATCAGTCTCACACTGTACACTGTTACACTGCCGATCTCTTGAAATAGTATAAATATGATAAAATATATATAATATATAATATAAATAATATATAAAATATAATATATAATAAATATAATATATACAATAAAGATAATATATAATTGTTTTTACTTTTGTTACAAGGCCAGCAATTATCTCAGTAGATTACTGGTACTTTATTTTATCCACACCGTAAGGATGAAAGGCAAAGTTAACCTCGGCGGGATTTGAACTCCGATCATAAAGGGCCGTAACTCTTTGCTGCAAAACATGGCGTCCGACCCTCTACCGATACTGCCAATCCACCGCCCTTATATATAATAAAAATAATATATACAATAAGGATAATATATAATGTAGTCTGGGTTTAAACAGAACACGATAAAGCAATTTTGATATTTTTCATTAGTATAAGCATCTTTGTGAATCTATTGGTAATAAGCTAAGTTTAATATTTATCTTGACTTTCAGAAAATATTGACTGGATACACGTTTTGTCTTTCTTCATTAGATATTGAGTAGATCTTAAGTGATGTAGAACAGCTGACAGTGATTTTCGGTGAAAGCTGTCTGAAATCATTGGACCGTTTTGTATTTTTGTCAAGACGAGATTTGTGTTGGAGACAAGATTTTTGTTTTAAATCTGTAATCGTATGAAACTATATAGGAAAAAGTAAATATTTTTCTGTGTTAGCGTGCAGAGATCCCTGTCTGTCTGTTTGTCGTATTCATCTTATTGAATATATCATGATATCTAATCATTAGCCCGTAAATATCAACTTCATACCTCGGATTAAAATAACTTAATTTGTTCTGTTAAAATAAAACATTTCCACAGCTTCAATGATATACCTGTTTAGAAAATATAACATTTCTCAGCAAGTTAATAAATTCCATGTTACTAACGAGAAAAATAAACTGTCCAATTGGCGTGGTCAAGAGATCAGACTTAAATTTAGCATTATTTTACTTGACTAGGGCGGTGGATTTGAACTGAGAACGTACTTAATTTGGCAGATCAAAAATTGTGGTCCCCTAAAATGGTTAAATCTGGGAAGATGGAATCTGTTTGAAAGCCTATCGGATGGGCTATACCTGCAATTCAAAGAAACAGCTTTATCACACAGTGATTCACGCTGAATTTCCCTTAGAATTACGCAAAAAGTACATGTGTCTGTGAAATGTTAAACAATCTGTATGATAATATCTCGAGCAGGTCATTCCGTTGGTCGAAGAACTGGAACACTCATCGTCGAAACCGATGAATATCCACTCAATTTCATTAGTCATTATAGAGAAAACAAAAGCTGAAAACCAGTTGTACAGTTCCAGATATTGGAAATCCCAGAAGTACTAGTTTCAACTTTACTTTTGAAATACATCAGTTATAGAGACATCTTGACAGGTAATAATGGGAAATTAATAAAGAAATTATGGATATTAGTTATTGATGAAGGTGTTGTTGTTTTCTCATCCATTACTTTGAATGCAGTAAAACACACTTCGAACATAAACAAATAGAATAAGAAAGAAACAATTTCAGACATGTCACTTTCTAGAATGGTTTTCAGTTTTGTTGTTGATCATACTTAAACCACGTTCGAAAATAAAATTGAAATTGCCCATGGTTTCTAAAGACAGGATACATTTTGAGAACGCCTAATGTGGATTCTTATCAATAGAAAGAAATATATATATATATATATCAACTTTTTCTTTACTATATTTCTAACGAAAGATACTGCTCAATGTGTTTCAATTTATTTTCACCCTTATCAACATTTTGGGGGAATTTAGTAATATAACGAAGCTTCAGTCACAAACTCGAACACCGCTTCTCATAATGAGGCGGAGAGGAAGATGGTTAAGTACCGGGGATTGACCGACCGCTATTATAATGAAAGAAATCACAGTAAAACTGGGGAGCTTTGTTTCATTGGTCCGCAGAAAGCTGCTCATCACTCAGCAAGTTTATTTCAATCTACTTATTTTAGACTGGAATCTAATTCCGGGGACACTCCTGTATAATTTATTGATATAAATGAAACTTGTAGACAATTAGGAAACCAATCCAACACCGATATCCGTAAAGGTATGTACACTTATGTCATCAAACAATTTGTTTAAAAGGCATGACTTGTCAAACGAGTGTTAACTGCTGAGATTTATCATTAAGAAGTTAACAAACCTTATTAGAGGAAACGAAGCATAAAGAATCGATGAAAACATTCAATGCTACGGAAATGAAAATCCAGTACAGTGATATTGATACTAGAATAACTAGCGGCTTAGTTGTATTGTCTTATACATCAACTGACAACAGCAATGAAACCCACTTAAAATGTATTTAGTGTGTATGCTGTTTATGTTCGTTCCGTCTACGAGTATTCCAATAGTTTAAACAACAGAAGACTCTTGAAATTAACGTGTGAGTGTCTGAGCATTCTACAAACATGTCCACGTTTGATGTGGTTCTAGATTAGGTTCAGTGTGAATCATTAGTGTGACAATAAGGGAACTGAAGTAACGCGAAATAAAGTGTTTTGCACAACACCGGTCCAGGAATCAAAGTTACGACCTTATGTTCGTAAGCCGAACTTTCTAACCACTAAACTACGTGACTTTATTTTCGGTGTCTAATATCCTTATTAGTTACCAAATTGTGAATCATTTCTATTGTAATATGTGCATAAGGGCCAGTAACTCCTGGTGGAGGTGTAGCGGTAGATCTCAATTCTCCTCAGGTTTAAACACGGCCTATTTCTTCCAGAGAAGAAGTGTGAAAGAGATATAGACGAAGAATAAATTGATCTCAGTACTAGACTGATACTTTATTTATCGACCTTGAAATGATGAAAGGCAATGTTTCCCTCGGTAGGTTTTTGAACTTTGAAAGCAAAAAGCCGGAACAAATATCGTTTTAACGACTCTGTCAACCCCCTTTTCATTTCTAGTATAGGTTTAAACTAATATTATTAGGATTTATACAATTCCCACACTAGAATATAAGCATAGAAAAGAGAAGATTGCTCATTTCTATAGCGTTCATTACTCAAGTATTTTGACAGATATGCTAAGTGAAACACACTCCCAAACAGTTTTAAGGTGTTGAGAATCTAAAACCGTTATTAGTATTGACAAGATTTGAGAATCGTAGGTGGTCAATGAATTTTCTGCTGTGTAAATATCTCACATTAATATGCTGCTATGGAAAACAGACATCATAAGTGAAATCCTGTCAGAACATTTGGCGTCAGTACCATTATTGCTAGAACTGGTAAAAGTTGTTTTATGTTTAGATTATGATTGACATATCCGAGAAGAAAGTATGAAAAATAAAAAAGTAAAAAAAAAAAATAATAATTCATCTCAGTCTACATTTTTTTTATTGTTTTAAGCTGCCAAGTTTAAGGAAAAAAATAGTATGTGTAAAACGCTGACACTGGGTTTAAGCAAAACTCGTTATAAATATACATAGTTAAATCTCCAAAGGATCATGCAGTAATATATAATGCATATTCATTAATACAAACTCAAATAGACAAATGCAAACGCCTATGTTCACATCTAATTATTCAGCAATAGTTTTTATGTGTGTTATGTATGAATTATTAACGGCCAGTTGATATAATAACAACATAGACTTTTTTCCAATAAATAATCTTTTAAATACATGTTCTGCTGATAATTGTAATCATATTATGGAATAATGAAATATATATTTATATTTATATTGGACGTAGAACGCATTTTATATTTAAGTAACTCGAGTCTGAATTAGAAGGTTCTAGGTTCGATCCTATTACGTGATATTTCAGGCAAGTATCATTTACCATAGGCGCAAATTAATCCCTGCTTTGTGAGTAAAATTGGGTAGACAGAAACTGTTTGGAAGCCTGTCTGATGGACTGTATCTGTAATTCAATGGATCAACCTTGTCACACACTGTGTCACGCTGAATCTCCCTGTCTGGGGAATGCTCAGCCACTTACACATTTATTTGATATATAAAACCATAAAATATGTTTTACTTTCATGTATTCCATTCTATAGTTTTTGAAGCAATATCTGTGAAAATTATAATTATGTATACGATAATTTCATCTTATAGTGTGATATTCACGCATCATTGCTGTATCATGACACACTCTTTGAGGAGATACAGGGAATAGGTTTCAATCCAGTACATTAGTTGTGCTTGTTTTATCTTCCCCATAAGAATACTTTCATCGATCTAAACTTGGCCCCAGCAGAGTTAGAATACGACGTCAAAGAGACGAGACGGAATATTATAAACTATTTAGGTTTCCGCTCTGTAGCATTTATGGTGATTGGTTTCTTTTGGTCTAAGATGAAGTGATTACAATTGATAGAGGAAGTTATTTGTTGTGTTGTGTTGTTCATGCTTTCCTAGACTCATTATCAGTGTTAATAGATTTTATATATACTTCAATTAGTAATGGAAACTTCCTAATGGAAACGTTCGAGAGAGAGAGAGCGAGATCCAAATGGAATCATAGATGCACTGTAGTAACATACTTGGCCAGTTGAACCTAGTAAAGATCATCCCTCTCCGGATTTGAACAGTATTTTATTGGTATTTATTTTATCAACCACGAAATGATTAAACCATTTTGTCCGGCGCTCTACCGATTCTGCCTTAACACGGCCGTTAATTGGTTATATATAGCATTCTAGTATATTCATGCCTAATATATATATATATATATATATATATATATATATATATATATGAAATTAAATTTTTGATTCTGAAGAGCAATTTCAGTCGTCTGTGTTGAGCTCGTCTGTCTTCGTGAAACCTTTGGTAAATGGAATAATTGTTTTATGTTGTTTATTACATATATATATATATATATATATATATATATATATTTAATTTAATATATATATATATATATATATAAAACAAAGAAAGGTAAACAACCAGGTGGACCGTCCATCACGCACCAGTTCGGATCTAGCTGTCGAATCAGCTGGGGCTCAGGCGTCGGGGTCCTGACTCTTTGCCAATATATATATATGTATATATATATATATATATAAGAGTGTCAAACTGAAGCACGCAAGATTGGTAACTTTATATTTCTCATTGATTTACTGACACCTAGAACTACATGGTAAACATAAACCAAATAGATTTGTCTATTTTTAATGGTTAAATTGATTCTTCAATGTTGTAATTGCTTTAGTTTCAACACACGGTCTCGGACATGCCACTTACCAGATAAGTATATATATATATATATATATATATATATACTTATATATACGTATATATATATATATATATATCCGTTGAAATTGCTTCTCACACATTCATATGCGCATATATATATATATATATATATATATATATATATATATGCGCATGTGAATGTGTGAGAAGCAATTTCAACGGATATACTCGATATTCGGTATCGGAAATCTGTACAAACCCCTCGAGGAAAGTGTTTGCCAATCCTAGATTACTTATTTAATCAACTCTTCAATATAAACTTAGCAGTGCAACTGCAATAAACAGTTTGTTGCTCTCGAAACCAATCGATCTGGGTAACTATTAATATTGTTAATTCATCAATTTTCTTGATAACCCACATTTCTTTACTCACATATCTTCGTCTCGCCACTACATCTAACATTTCTGCTCTAATTCGGGAATATTCCTGGTATCGAGAGAGTGGGTGAAAGGTTGAATTCACACAATTTATAGCGCCCCGCCCCAGGGTATTGTGATATCTAACATCAAGAGCAAACTTTCCATCCTGCTCCGTTCAAAATCCTATCATCTGCATCCCTGAAAAGATGAAAGGCAAAGCTAACCTCGGCGGCATTTGAACTCAGATCGTAAAGGGGTGTAATTCTATGCCGTAAAGCATGTTTTCCAACGCTCTACGCACCAACCCGCCACCCTTTTCTGCTGTACTGCCTCTTAACAATGAGTAATTCGCTCCCAATGGTAGTCTTTGCTGTTGTGCTGTCTATTTAACAATGAGTAATTCGCTCTCAATGATACAGTCTTTGCTGCTGTACTGTCTATTTAACAATGTGTAACTCGCTACCAATGGTAGTCTTTGCTGCTGTACTGTCTATTTAACAATGAGTAATTCAATGATACAGTCTTTGCTGCTTTAATATTACTATTATCAATGAGTAATCCGTTCATATATTAAACATAACGTGACTCTGGGTATGTTTAGATATTGCGTGTTTTCATATGTTCTTCCATATTTTTGTTATCCTGATTAGCAAGTATGAAAGGAGGTATATGGTTTGTATTATGGAGAGAAGAAAATGGAAAATAAATATGATCGATAATTAATGTATAAAAACAGTATTGTAATGCAATATCATCATGACATATGTCAAAATTTCTCTGTAGCTTGTAGACAAATAAGAAATATGCGAATTTATGGTAGCAGACGTCAGGCGATCTAACATATCAATCTGCAAACAACCATCATTACCATGAGCTTTATTCAGATAGTCGTTCACAGTCTCGTAAATTTATGAAAATATCCATTTTGAATGTCAAACAACAATGTCTTGTTAAACGATCGAGTGACATGAGATAATTAGCTTTAGGGGAAATATTCTACAGATGCTTCTATAATTTTTTTTAATCTAAACACAATTATAGGTTTTATGTTTCGCGCCCGCCCACAATTATATTAAAAGCTAATATAATTTCTTTATATATATATGCCACCAATCAAATTAGTGAGTGTGATACAAATTACAACAAATTTGTTTTTCACAAGAAATAGAGACAAAATGGTGGAACACTCTGTTTGTCTATCACTCGGTTAATACAGAATAGAAATTGGGTCATAGTTTTAATTCTTCGGAAGCGTGTATGCTGGTCATCTGTGTTTAGGAACCGATAGTGAGAGCTTCGTTTATTTTGATGGAAAAGAAAAAGAAAGGAAATATGTGACATTCACACTTTCTCGATGAACATTGCCATCATAGTTAAATGTTGTTGTTACAGCTCACACCTCTGCAGGTTTAGTTGGCCTCCTCCAAGGTATATCTCGTTGGAGGTGTCTTGGGTGATTTAATGATAGGAACCCCAATCCTATCATCTCATTTCTACAGCTGAGTAAACTGGAGCAACGTGAAATAAAGTGTCTTGCTCAAGGAAACAACATATCACCCGGTCCGAGAATTGAACTCACAACCTTTCGATTGCAAGCTCAATGCTCTAACCACTAAGCCATGCGCCTTCACTTAAGTTAAATGGAACTTGTTTCAAACACTAATCAAAATGGAGCTGTAATGTTGACATTTCAGGACCTTACTTCTGGTTTTACTAGTCGTAGTACTTTATTCTATACGAGTGTCAGCTGAAAGGTTCATAGGATGACTATGAAGGAGTGATGCTAGAGCTGTGAAATCTTACATGCATCAATTTCAACTCTTTTTATTACTAACTGCATTGTTTCCTTCCAAGGACTGTGTTGAAAACTCATTTGGTGATTCCAAGAGAGCATCTTGGATATAGGGTTACTATGAAGGAATGATGCTAGAGCTGTGAAAACCTGTATACTTTGATTTCAAAGTTTTTGCATTAGCATATCTCTCAATCTAACAATTTCTATAACGTACAATTATATTGATTTTGTTTTAAAAGGCAGAGGGCGTGTCTAGCAAGACAAATATAATTGTGTAAAATTATGCTCCCTTAAGGCAAAATATACAGGACAGTTGTGGTACATTTACTTTACATATTCTGACCTAATAACTGTAGAAAACTCCCAGGATTCTGTGAATTGGCCCCTTAGATATTTTAATCTTTCTATTAAATTGCTAGTATTACATGTGTTCGAGGAATAAAAGATAGTCTTCTATATA
>OZ024753.1:41336336-41346336 GCA_964016885.1 Eledone cirrhosa
GTATTTTAATTGCATGTTATTGTAAGCATTAGGGTATTCTATAAAATAGAAATTTCCGGTTTTCAGAAACGTTCTGATATATGAATAGTTTGCGAGGCCTGTTATAGGATTAAATAATTAGTTTAATTGATGTTAGATAATTAATTACATTGATTACGTAAGTAGATAAGTAATTGTCCTCTTTTCTTGATGGTTTCATTTACAGATGTAACGAAAATACATTTTTCTTTCCTTGTACAAGTTTACTGTTTTCTAAGATGTACCTTTGTGGGTTTAATATTATCAGATCGATGAGAGGAGGTGGATTAGCAGTATCGGTAGAGCGTCGAACAACATGATTTGCGGCATTTAGTTGTGTTCCTTTACGTTCTGAGTTCAAATCCTGTCGAAGTCAATTTTGCCTTTCATCCTTTATAGGTTTATAATGTACCAGTTAAATGTGAGGAGTGTCATTCTTTCTCTATAAATCTTTTACATAGAAATAGGGGCAGTCATCTATCTATAGCAGATAAATTGGTAGATGACAATATATTATTATTATTTCAACCTAAAAAAGGTCGGACACCATGCTTTGCAGCATAGAGTTACGGTCCTTTATGATCTGAGTTCAAATCCCGCCGAGGTTAACTTTGCCTTTCATCCTTACGGGGTCGATAAAATAAAGTACCAGTAATGCACTGGGGTCAAATCAATGGACCCCCCCCCCCCCCGCCACTCCACCACGACGACTCCAACAGAAGTCAAGGAACTAACGATAGATATGGGAATAATATTTGACAGGGATTTTTTCCCGTTTCCCCTTTTCCAAAAAAGCAACGAATAACTTTTGAAAACATTTTGTAAATTTACTTAAGATAAATAATAAAAAAAAAACCATTGCAATAATATTTCTCCGTTAAAGACATTTCTAATGTCGTTGGCACTAAAGATTATTATATATTGAGGAATGATAAGCCCACTACCAACCACTTTATCATTACATTAGTATCGATTTCTGATATATTCACATTTACATAAAACAGTGTAAATAACTTTACATAAATATTTTAACTCACTTGAAAATTTCAACACGCACACGCATGCACGTATCCATACACGCGTGCGTATATATATATATATATACATATATATATATATATATATATATATACATATATATATGTGTGTGTATGTATGTATGTATTTATATATATGTAAATTTATATGAATATATATATGTATATGTACACAAATGCATATATATACATATATATATATATATATATATATATATATATATATATATATATATGAATGTATATTTGTATATACGTGTATGTATATATATATATATATATATATATATATGCGTGTACATATATATGTATATATGTTTGTGTGAGTATGTGAGTATGTAATTTCATTCACACGCACATACATATCTTCCCTCGCTCACATACATATAAGCATATATCTTTTATCTGTGAAATATATATTTCATCTTAGCACTTATTTCGTCGTTGTTTTTGTGTACGTGTGTTTTTTTACAAACGTATAAAGAAAGTAAATAGTTACCTACGAGAGAAGGAAAAATTATTTAGATGTATATTAATTCGTTTAAAAATATTTCTAACTTCCTCACTCTTGACAGTAAAGTTTATTTAATGATAGCCATCAATATACTATACAGTTGTAAAAAGCAAATGGCGTCAGTTATTATTCTATATACTTTCTACAACTGCCTGCTCTATATTTTAAAATATGTTTTGAATATATTATATTTTATATATATATATATATATATATATATATATGACGAAGGAAATGTGGTAAGGGACCAGATGGACCATAACGCACCAAAGTACTCAATACTTAGGGTAGTAGAGTGGGTAATAGGAACAAGTATGACCCGACGGCAGAGCTCAAGCCGTTTCGACGGCTATTTCTGTCTGGACTCTGAGTCCAGAATTAGCCGTCGAAACGGCTTGAGCTCTGTCGTCGGGATCATACTTGTTCCTATATATATATATATATATATAGCAGAGTTAGTATTCTAAAATAACATTCTTGCTCAAAAATTTGTTTTTCTTCTTTATAACATATTCCATATACGAAAATCAATAGGATTTATATTTTACATTGTACATGATGTTCTATTTTAAAGTGTTCTCTGACAGACAATATATTGAGAATTATTGGCAGCAAATATGCCATTCCATTTCTCAGCTTTGTGTCAAAGTTTTCAATATTTCTTCTGTTTTTTCCTCTTTTAATCTACGGCAAAAGGCCAGATAGCATGACAATTTTCTCGTACCATTGTGTTAGACCCCATCATCTGGGATGTTACGTATTGTAACACTATCTGACGGTCACACTTCCAGGCAGATGGAGACGGGATATGAACTCAAAACGCACAGAGCCATATCAGACTCTTTAGTAATTCTGCTAATCCATCTCTCATTCAAACTGTACATAACAAAAGATAAAGATATATGAATGTATGAAAGGCAAAGTTGATCTTCGCTGGATTTGAACTCAGACCGCAATGATGTAAAATAAATACCGAGGCTTTAATCCATCACCTTCATATAAGTACATATCAATGACTACGAAAACAAATATACGATAAACCTTTTGTTTTGTTTTCCTCTGCGCAAGAAACCTTTGTCTCATATTTAATTATATATATTTACAGAATATAGAGAGAATTAGAAATGGGAGAGAAAGAAAGAAAGAATAGATATATAAATAAAAAGAAGGGTGAACAAAAGTGGAGGGGGGGGGAATTCTATACTTATTGTTGTAAACAAAATAATTGTTTCTACTTTTGGCACAAGGCCAGCAATTAATCCAGTGTATTACTGGTACTTTATTTTATCGACCTTGTAAGGATGAAAGGCAAAGTTAACCTCGGCGGGATTTGAACTGAGAATGGCAAGGGCCGTAACTCTATGCGACAAAACATGGTGTCCGACCCTCTACCGATACTGCCAATTCACCGCCTTGTTGTAGACAAAATAATTGTTTCTACGTTAGGCACAAGGCCAGCAATTACCCAGTGCATTACTGGTACTTTATTTTATCGACCCCGTAAGGATGAAAGGCAAAGTCAACCTCGGCGGGATTTGAACTCAGATCGTAAAGGGACGTAACTATGCTAGAAAGCATGGCGTCCGACACTCTACCGATACTGCCAAACAAAATAATTGTTTCTACTTTAGGCACAAGGCCAGCAATTACCCAGTGCATTACTGGTACTTTATTTTATCGACCCCGTAGGATGAAAGGCAAAGTCAACCTCGGCGGGATTTGAACTCAGATCGTAAAGGGACGTAACTATGCTGGAAAGCATGGCGTCCGACCCTAACAAAATAATGAAAGTATTACAGTGGAGGAGATCTAGCGATATAATCTGAATAAACATAACTTCCTTTCTGCGAAAAATATTCTAATATATATTTACATAAACATCAAACTGTAAAATTATTTAATCGTAAAAGGATAGTTTTAATGATAAATGAAAAATTGTATGTTATTATAGATATCATATTAAATATTCATGTAAATATATTGAATATTGATAAATATATGATTCAACTAACAATCTACTGTATCATATGGGCACCTTATATATATATAGAGAGAGAGAGAGAAATATAGATATATGTGTGTGTGTGTGTTTATATGTATGTATGTATAACCATGTCCATTACGAGCTGAGGATCCGCTAAGGTGAAACAATTGTTCTCGGTATGGTGAACTAACTGTTGTGTAACCACTTCTATATATATATATATATATATATAAATGTATATGCTTCTATATATAAATGCCTATTCTTATATATATTTAGACATATATATATATATATATATATATATATACAATTCAATATATTAATAAATGGAAACTATATTTATAAAACCATAATTATTTTATTATATATATTTCAAGGGCAACCAAGGCAAATTTTGGTGCGCTTTCATCAGATAAAATACAAATTTGTTTTATAAATATTGACATACCTGCATAAAGATAACCTTAACGGTTGAGGTTTGCTGGATATTAATATACTGAATATTTACTCCACTAACTTGGTGAGTGCTTTATATCAGTTATAAAAATGTTTAAGCTTGTTGAATCCCAACAAATTAAATATAACCTCTGCATATATATATATATATATATATATACCTCAACCTCATTTGCATACTCATCTTAGTAATTTGAAATATCTGACTTTTCTTCTCTTTTCCCTTCACTAACCAAGAAAAACATGAACCGTTAAGGTATCTTTTCTTGGTTATGTCAAAACAAACTTTGTATTTTATCTGATGAAAGTGTACCAAAGTTTTGGTACCCTTGAAATATATATAATAGAATAAATATGGTTATATAAATATAGTTTCCATTTATTAAATATCATTGAATATTATACTCCAGAAAATCTGTTGAGTGCTCTGAATCAGTTATAAACATTTATATTTGTTGAATTACCAACAAATCGAATATCTCCTTTGCTTTTATATATATATATATATATATATATATATATATATATATATATATATATATATATATATATATATATATATAAGGAAAGCGGCTATGTTCAGACGAGGAGAAGGGAATGGGCTTCGGTATGTTCAAAATGTTAAAGAAACACCATGAGTCATTACGATGCTCCTGCGATTCTATTGCTTAGTTACGAGTCCATATATATGATATATTACACATAATTATATTGTATTGTTTATGTAATATTTATGATAAATTTATTACACAAATATATCTTATACGGGTTTACATACATCTTTATTCTTATCCACACTGGGCTAGTACTACTGCTGCTTACTCTAATCTTTATGATAGATACGTTACATAATTATATTGTATTCTGTTTCACATACATCTTTATTCTAAAGCACGCTGTGTTAGTGCTACATCCGATTACTATAATATTTATGATAAATATAATAGATTATTAATTCTATGGCAGTAATTCGTGTGTCGACCAACTGTTATTAAACAAATTAATATTTATAAGTTAAGTGATGAGAATAGCTAATTAATTACGATAATGAAGTGAAGGTTTTAAATTAAATTATGTCTAATAGGCCATGCCATAAGCTCAAAATGTTAAATTTGACATAATGATTATTAAAGCCGAGAAACTAAACTTGTGTAAGTTCATCCCACCACATACATATACATATATAGATACATGCACATACACACAAACATATACACACATGTATACGTGTATGTGTAGTTGTATTGTGTGTAGGTGTTTGTTTGAATTTATATATATATATATATATATTAATACTCATACTCACACATACACCTACATAAAATATCCTTATCAATATGTACACATATGTTTGAATATATATATATATATATAATTATATATATACATATATATATATATATATATATACATATATATATATATATATATACATATATATATATATATATATATATATATATATATATATATATATATATATGTATATATGTATATATATATATATGTATATATATATATATGTATATATATATATATGTATATATATATATATATATATAGGAACCAGTAAGACCCCGACGGCTGAGCTCAAGCCGTTTCGACGGCTAATTCTGGAATTAGCCGTCGAAACGACCATCGAAACGGCTTGAGCTCAGCCATCGGGGTCTTACTGGTTCCTATTACCCACTCTACTACCCTAAGTATTGAGTACTTTGGTGCGTTATGGTCCACCTGGTTCCTTACCACATTTCCTTCGTTATATATATATATATGTATATATATATATATATGTGTGTGTATATATATATATATATATATATATATATATATATATATATATATATATATATATATATATATATATAACGAAGGAGTTGTGGTAAGGAACCAGGTGGACCATAACGCACCAAAGTACTCAATACTTAGGGTAGTAGAGTGGGTAATAGCAAAAGAGTCAGGACCCCGACGGCTGAACTGTCGAAACGGCCGGAGCTCAGCCGTCGGGGACCTGAATCTTTTCCTATATATATATATATTTCGTTTCTGAATTCGTTTAGCAAGATTCTTTATCTGAAATCGTGTGTTGAAACCGATATTGTTATACTTTGGGAGGGTCATGTTGCCAATAAGAAACACACGCGTGTGTTTCTTATTGGCAACATGACCCTCCCAAAGTATAACAATATATATATATATATATACAGTAATAAGTCTGTCTGTATGTTGTGTGTGCGTGCGTATGTGTGTGTGTGTTTGTATTAATCATTTTACTAATACTTTAGGCAGACTATTATTTCAAACATTTAACATACGCGATACTCTTTCCTATGTACGCATATCTATATATTTATATACACATATACACGCACGCACGCACACATATATAGCTGTGTATATATACACACAAGCTCTGAGCTCAAATTTTGCCGAGGTCAACTTTGCCTCTCATTATTTTTGAGTCGGTACTGCCGATCAACTGCCCTGATTCCTGGATTAATAATTGTTTCTACTTTTAGCACAAGGCCAGCAATTAAATCAGTGTATTACTGGTACTTTATTTTATCGACCTCGTAAGGATGAAAGGCAAAGTTGACCTCGGCGGGATTTGAACTCAGAATGGCAAGGGCCGTAACTCTATGCGTCAAAGCATGGTGTCCGACCCACTACTGATAATGCCAATCCATTTTTTTTTAATAGTATTCACAGATCACAGTTTTCAGTAACGTTTCAAAGCTTAGAACACTAATTCCTTTCCCTTTTATGTAAACGCTAGGGTATTTATGCCAAGACAGAATGGAACCAATATTTGATGGCTACTACAATGTTATCGATTGTTAAAGAATATTTCCTTGCAAGTCCAGTCTGTGATGCGTTTTAAATTTCCGAAGAAAATCAATTCCCTTTATATTAGGTGAATATAACAGCACCCCACACTTATTTATTCTCCTAACTTATAATTTGGCGACGATGAATTTTAAATAACTAAGCAATAATTTAAATATTATTACTATAAGGACCTACAGTTAGCTTGCCTTACATTGACATCAAACTGTACAGTGTGAAGAACCTAGAAGCTATATTTCATCTTAGTTGCAATGTTCAATACTTGAAATGATTGATTTTTAGCAAGTATTAAGTAGAATTCAGTGTACATCAAGCGCATGTTGTCGTAAGCCTATTACAATCAAACTAAACACACACAGATCAATACTACAGCTGTTAAAGGTTATAAACTCCCTCTCTCTCACACATGCACATACACAGGTACACACACACTCTTACACACACACACAGACATATATATATATATATGTGTGTGTGTGTGTGTGAGAGAGAGACAGAGAGAGAGGGAGACAGAGAGGGGAGTGAGAGAAAGAGAGACTTGAGAAAGAGATATTGCAAATGGATTGATCTCAATATTGAACTCGTACTTTATTTATCGACCTCAAATGAATGAAAGGCAAAGTTGACCAAGATGGGATTCGATCTCAAAGCGCAGAGTTGAACAAATACAGCAAAGCATTCTATCTTTTGTTCTTACAACTCTGCAGCTTCATTACCGCATTCAGAACATAAATTAGACAAGAGAAAAATACGTGGTCTCGTGAAGTTCTTGCATTTCCCATGTACCAACAAGAATAACTGAAATCTGTTTAAGTTTGCCTCAAATGTAAATTCTTTACTTTACGGCATGGAGAATCGATCATTTTCTTTGAGGCATTGAGCATATGAAATCTGAGACTTTCTGAGAGAAAATATACAAAACAGTGTGTCGTTCATGGTTTTTCTTTATCGGAGGAATTGGCAACAAATATGAAGTTGTCAACTGCATAAATCCAGTAATTGAAGATATATGATGAAATCGATACTCAGGAAGCTTAGATACGCTCTACATCAATTATCCCAGAATGATATGCATACCGATTCTGTTCTTGTTGGGGTTCTACAAGGACTGATACGCTATCAGATTACATAACAATTAAAATGATTCCATATCATAGTATCATTGCAATTAACCTCGCTAATCATATTGTACTCTTAATCAGATAAATAATTCATATAGCATTTATCCAGTCTAAAACTATGTAAAACCTACCTCTTATAATATATTTACGTGAATTAAAAGCCGAACTAAATCTTATATAGACGTTCAAGTATGAAAGTCGTTTAAGTATATAATTTTCTGAACAACATATCTGCCAGATCAAGGAGTTTCTCCAGGTAGAGTTGCTACTTCTCCGAATTGAGTGATCAGAGTCCCGATACTATGGATATGTAGTCAGAATGTCTAATCGCTGAACAGATTTAATGGCCAAAAAACCAACTGGCTGGAGACCCAGGAACAGACCAGGAGCAAGAAGGTTGGATAACAACCATGAGCTCGGCTAGTACTTTATTTTATCGACCCCGTGAGGATGAAAGACAAAGCTAACCTCGGCTGGATTTGAACTCAGAACGTAAAGCGCCGTAACTCTATGCTAACTGCTGTATTAGAATAAATATTTTTAACATACTCTATGAAGATAACATTAATAGGCCGGAAAATCCAAATGTTAATAACAACACACTTCAGATAATTAAAAGTATGAGAATATTTTGTCCTGATATATTTTTTGTCGGTCGCACCTATTGACTCTATCTCTAGCTGTATGTTGATGCCTGCACCCTTTTTTTTTTAAACTGGGAACTTACCATCTCTGACGCACTAAATAAATATAGTTTCCCCTTTCTTGAAAGTACTGACGTCATCAAAGGAAGAGAGGCTAGTCATCTATATCTGGAGGAAAACTCCATTATATCCAGATTCAATGTAAACATCCGTATCTACAGGGATACATATGTAAATATCATCGGTTAGGTTTTTATCAGCAGGTCTTATATCTAGACAGTTTGGGTCCCTTAACTCTATGGGTATTTCTTCCAGAAAAATACAGAGAGATCAAGAGAATGAGAAAGAACATAATAAAGAGCCCTCGAAGGGATTTGATCTCAGAGCGCAGAAGGACGTAACACAAAGTATTCTATTCAACGTCCTAATCACTCTATGGCAACATTAGTAATATTCAATATGGTTTATTGAAACTGTTGATTCTATCCTTATTGATTTGTTTCTACTGTAGAATCTTCATTGACATCTAATTATCCTCTCGGCTGGGATTCTAAAAACGCTTCTATCCAGCATTTTTTTTTTTTTTTATTGTGGAATTAATAATTGTTTCTACGTTAGGCACAAGGCCAGCAAATACCCAGTGTATTACTGGTACTTTATTTTATCGACCCCGTAAGGAGAAAGGCAAAGTTAACTTCGGCGGGATTTGAACTCAGAATGGCAAGGGCCGTAACTCTATGCGCCAAAGCATGGCATCCGACACTCTACCAATACTGCCAATCCACCGCCCTGTGGAATTAATAATGATTTCTAGTATAGGCACAAGGCCAGTAATTTGGGGGCAGGGGAAAGGCGATTAAGGCAGTGCTCCAGCATGACCACAGTAAAGGAATAGTAGGAAACGTTATTTATAGGTTGCTAAAAAGGATAGGAAATATGTCTTAACTTCTAATGGAACCGTAGAGATGCCGACCTGAGACAGGGTACGTCTTGGGCATTTTATCCCTAATGGAGGCCGTTCCTCTCCAGGTTACAACACAGACGATAATTTTCAGAGAGACGGAGTGAGAGAGAGAGAGAAGGAGAGAGAGAGAGTGTGAGAGGGAGAGAGACAGACAGGTAGAGAGAGAGAGAGAGGCGATGGAGAGACGGGGGTAGAGAGGGTGTAAATCGATATTAGTACTTACTGCTACTTTATTTGTCGACATCAAATGGATGTAAAACAAAGCTCTCGTCGGGTTGACTTGATTGAGGTCCCATAAACCAGAACATTCACCAAAACCTATTCTATCGGACGTTCTAATAACTCCGTGAATATGTCACATTGCTTTAACTATTGTAAAGTTAAGTTGTCAAATCAAATTACCAGGAAGTAT
>OZ024753.1:41351336-41391336 GCA_964016885.1 Eledone cirrhosa
TTGACATGACCTCATTAAAATGTATCTATATTTAGAACTCCAAAGAACAGAATCAGTAATTATCTAAAGGAAAAAAAACACAAAAAAAAGAGAAAAAAATCTGTTTGTTTTTTACAATGTTATCCCTATCAAACTGTGGGTAACCTTTCTTTTTTTTATGTTTCCTAACTGAAAAAGAGTTAATTAATCGGTTACTTAATAATTAAATATATGTTTCATAAAATAATATTTGTTTTTAAAAATATGTAGACAAAGTCGCCACTTTACGATTATTTAATCTGTAAACTGCAAATATTTCAGCTCAGCAGCAAAATTGTTCAGAATTGCTGATTAGATAAGTTAATTAGGTAAGAGCAGATGTGTGATGAATCTATTACTTTATCTATTTCCTAGTAAAATATTACATAACACTTGTTTTACTTTACTAGGCTATATAATGGTTTCTAGTTTAGCCACAAGGCCAAGTGAATGTCGATTATACCAACCAGGGTGGAGGAGCGTGGCCTAATTGTAAGGGTGTTGGACTTACGATCATAATGTCGTAGTTTCAATTCCTGGGTTGCGTGTTGTGTTCTTGAGCACGTTGCTCCAGTAAACTCAGCTGAAAATGAGTACTAGCAATAGCTGGGAGTTTAACCCTGCGTTGGACTGGCGTCCTGTCCAGGGGGAGTCTTGTACTCTCAGTCGCTTCACGCCATGAAACCGGGATAAGCACCGGCCAAAAAAGCATTCTGGCTTAAGACAGACAGACAGACAACCAGAGTACTTTACTTACTTTACTGGTAATATATCTTATCGACCTTCGAATGACCGAACTCAGCATTAATTTCAACTCTTCTAATTAATAACTGCATTGTTTCTTTTCAGAAACTATGTTAAAAAATAAACCTTCTCATGCCATGAGACTATCTTGATCACCCTATGAAACTTTCAGCTCTCATATCTTGGGCAAGTGGTATTTACCATAGCTTCTTGACAACCCATGCTTTATGGATGAAATTGTGTAGACGGAAACTGTTTGGAAGCCTGTTACATGAACTGGCTTTGAAATTCAAAGGTCCAAACTTCTTAAACATTGCGTCACGCTAAATCTCACTGAAAACTTACGTTAATGATACACGTGTCTGTGGAAACTCTTAACTACTTGCACATTAGGTTCATGAACAGACTGCTCTATTGACATAGTCCGAAGCGATGGATGACCAACACAACATATTCATATAAAATGACTGCCTACTTCTACTGTATAATAATCTAATTAGTATTATGTCTCAAAGCTATGAGGTGACTAATAATAGAGACAACCAATCAACTCTATACAAACGTATTGGATTTTTAAAACGGCAAATTCCATGCAATAACATTCGAACGCCTTTGTATTTTCTTTTATTTTTTATCATATAGAAATGAATTGCTATGAATTTTCGCGAAGGTAATACATCTTAATAGACAGATCAATATAATAGAGATATTCTAGGAAGCCTAACTGGAATATTAAGAATGGCACTTCGCCAAGAATTCAGCGAAATGATAAAACGCTTATATTTTTTTTATGTATTAACCACTAAGTGAGGTTTTGTTTTGGATAATATTCTGTAAATAATTGTATTACGATGTGTTACATTGGGTATAAATGATTATTGATTTCAATACGAAACGAGAAAATAATGTATGTTATATCTCCGTCTATTGCGGCGAGTAATGTTGCAGCTGTATTGTCAACGGATCAGCCTGCTTATGAAGTTAACTAGAAAATGGCTGGTAACTACCCCAGGGGCGTATATTCTTACCACAATTTTCAGCACACATACATACACACGCACACATAGAGTCGAACGACAAGATCTCAGACCTCATTCGCTGAACAATTGGGATGAAGCTCGTCAAATTGGACGGAGGAAGCAGTGTTTCCATCGTTCGCAAATCTAGGCAGAAGGAGTAACGTGAAATAAAGTGTCTTGCTCAAGGACATAACTCATCGACTTGTCTGGGAATCGAACTCACAATCCCACGATTGTGAATCCAATTCTCTAACCACTCAGCCACGCGTCTTCACAATATATATCTCATACGATTTATCGAGGCTACTAAATGATTTGAAATGTTGAAATCTAAACAGGCTTCCGCATAAATGTCTTTATGCACGTGGCCGCAATTCAAGAGATGCAAAGTTCGATTCTCTGTAGCGGCTGCCGTCAAATTATTTTCTGTCTCTAAGGGTATTTTACACGATTTTCCAATTTTATCATCATTTTAGTGAATATATATATATATATATATATATATATATATATTATATATATATATATATATATATATATAATGTGTGTGTGTGTGTAAAGACACGTGTTTACTATATATATATATATATATATATATATATATATACGTGTATGTGTGTACATAATAATAAGCAGCATTATATGGTAATGAGAAAGAAGAAAATGAGATATATAGAAAGAGATATGAAAATAATGGTCGTTGACAGACGTAATTTGCAAGAGTTGACTTCTCAACACAAAGTATAGTATAAAGAAAAATAAATGTCGATTAAGATATTAGTGGTTCTTGTATTTTTTCATGACAATAGGAGAACGGTACGAAACAAAGTAGAAAAACTGTCCATTAACCTCGATGAAATAATAATGAAAAATACGTAAAATAAATGACAAAAATGCTTGAATGTAATTAATACATTAACTTGGTGATATTTCTATTGTCCTCTCCCACTTTTGTTTTTGTCTCCGATAAGTAATGTACCGTGAATGTTCACACTAATAGAAATTTAACCACTGTCTATAAACACGTAAATGACTACATGTTAGAGCCATTATTGTTAGGCATATTATCTCATATACTAGCTACAGTCAACGTTATTATCTCACACACTAACATCACTCACCATTTTTATCTCATTTACTAACTACAGTTTAGTTGTTTTTTTTTTAACAACAGCTAGTTTAGTTTAAAACTATTCTAAAAAATTACCGAAGCATTGGAACTGTAATAAATAACAGAGAAATAATGGCGTTTCCATCTGAAAAATAGAATATGTTGTTCATGTGTTAACGAGTACGTTTTGACCTAATTAAAATTAATATTTATAGAAGCTGTTTATATTTAGTATTTCTAACTTTAAACCGTTTGTAATTCGAGATGACTACATGTCCCAGTAGGGTAGTTAGCTAGTTAGAAAAATAACTTAAATATGGTTTATTAGAAAAGTTTTAAAAACCTGATATTTCTTAGCTGGTGAGGGTGAATGCCATAAAACTGTAAACTATATTGTGTATCGTCAATAGAAAGTAAAACTGTGTTCATCTCAACATATTTGAGCCATGCAAATATTTGAACCAAATATCTTGTTCTTGGACGCTGTTAGAAAAACTATTACTGGCAGTCTTATCAGTTTCTATAGTGTTTATAAATGCCACACATTGTAATCATATATACACACCTACACTTACATACATACATACATACATACATGGTGGCTGCCAACTCGTTTTCGAGTACGGCCACTACTTTACATCCATGTAGGAGAACCCCTACCGATGCGCTGAACAAGTGTGACTTTATAGTCCAGCCAGCGACTTGAAAACTCGGGTACAAACACTACACTTGTGACAATTATTGACACATAGTGCTGGGCCCATGGTACCATGTCACGACAAGTGCAGAGAGATCTCCAGATATAAAGCAATGCCTGTGCCGTGAAGCTTTTATAGTGAGCAAAGGCACTGCACAAAGCCAGTCCCACTCTCTTAACCAATATGATATTTACCAAAAAGAAGAACAAGTCAACATCATTGGATACCATCAGGGTTGCAGGTGTTATATCAGAGTTTTCCTTCTCCTAGAATTCTGCCTTGACAAAGGCTAAGGGGTCATCTCTCCCGGAGAATTCTGCCTTGACAAAGGCTAAGGGGTCATCTCTCCCGGATACATACATACATACATACATACATACATACATACATACATACATACATACGTGTGTGTGTGTGTGTGTGTGTGTGTGTGTGTGTGTGTGTGTGTGTGTGTGTGTGTGTGTGTGTGTGTGTGTGTGTGTGTGTGTGTGTGTGTGTGTGTGTTATCTGGTCGTAGAGTAATTATAAATACTACATATATATTTCCGGGAATCGGATATTCTGTGTCTGAAAGTGAAGAATTATAACGTCAACCGTTTATTAATGATATAAATAGCAGAGAGTAGTGTCCTTAAGCAATGATATAAATAGCAGAGGAGGAATGAGAGATCGAATTCACGCTTAACATGTGTTTCGCAAATGTACCGCTCTAAGCCACACGAAGTTACGTAATAATTCGGTAACATGCTGCTTAGATCTGGTTCGATTTCTTCATCAGACTTTAGAACAGCCAGAAACACCCGCTGTATCAGCCATTTCACCTCACATAACTCCATCCTCGGGCATGTTGCACTCATCCCAATTTTGCAGAGGGCAGTGTTCGTGAGGTCTTGCCCGTAACCAGCACAGAGAGGAAGCCATCGGTTAAATCCTAGTGCCATTTATTTCAACATCGCGTCAATATTTTTGCAAAATAATTACTATTTATATCAAACCTACTTCAATTTATTTGCAAATATAATAATCTTGTTTTACACTACCTGAATGTTTGTCAGAAGACTGAGAATATCGAAAGTCTTGCCCGTAACCAGCACGAAAATGAATCAGTCGGTTAACTCATAAAATTATTTATTTCAACATCACCGCAATAATTTTGCAAAAAAAGTATTATTTATTACAAAATTGCTTCAATTTATTTGCAGAAATAATAAGCTTGCTTTACACAATCTGTAAATATTCATGTAGTCTATTATTCTTCTGTTTACATAGCTTGGCTGATTATGTAATCCTGTGTTTATATTTATATTTAAGCTTGTCTAATTATCTGTATAACTTTCCTCTATACGTGACTGTTTCTTTTGTGTAGATTGTTTTGTGTTATTTATCAAACAAATAAGTAGTGTATTTTAGACATTTTGTTTCTATATATTACCAAAATAATCGTGCTGAATTGTATAGAATTGAATTAAGCTTTCGTAATATGAAACCTTTTTGCGATATTATTTATAGTTGAGATATCAATAAGTAAAGAATTCTTTACATTATTTCATTAACTTCTTTTGTTATTATTTCAAATCTTCTACCAAGATTGACGTGGTATTTTCTCCCTCTAGAGTCGATAACAGTTTTTACTAGTTTTACTAGATAATATTTATGACGGATCAGGTTATTGAGAAATGTTTCGGTATGATTATAAAAGTAACAACATCATTAAAGACAGCTTTAACAACAATAACAGCAACAACTGCAAAAACAATAAAAACAACAACACTAAGAACAACATCAATAACATCCAGAGCAATAATAACAGCACTAGCAACAAGAGCAACCTCATCCGTTACAACAACAACAACAGATCCATTATCCATTCGTGATTCACAGCTGAAGTCAATTTACTACCTTTGTGGAGTTAATATCGGGAAAAATGTTATCAAGATGGCGCAAGCTTATTCACTTCTTTACGATAATGAAAATATCGAACCGTCTTTAATATGTTCAAAATGGACTATGCTAAGGAAATGGACTATGCTAAGGAAACTTTATGATTTTTCGAACGATAATATTATTTTAATGGTCACCATGGAAATCTTGTGTTATTTTTTATTTTCTAATGCAATATGAAATGAAAAAGCATTGACAAATTGTTAATAAGTGCGGTTTGTAATTACGTGGTCATTGTACTTTCCCAACTGTGTGAGACCCAGGGTGTCATCTACCCTGGTATTCTCTTCACTCAAGGTTTGAGCGTGAAACTGACTCGACGTAAAGGTGGTAAATACAAATTTGCTGATAATACCGTTTGTAAATCTTTATTAAGTGAAAGCGCGTAGCTTAGTGGTTAAGGAGATTGGTTTACAATCGTGAGGGTGTGAGTTAAATTCCTAGGCCGGACGGTGCGTTGTGTCCTTAAGCAAGACGGTTTATTTCACGTTGCTTTTCCTAGCAGGAGTTGCGACCGGTAGATAGTATCAGCTATTGGAAAGACCAATAGAAACATTGTTTCCTTGGTCCGATCTGTCTAGCTCCACACCACCCGGTAAGCGAGTGGGGTTTGGGATTTTGTTATTTCGGATAGAAAGAAAAACATCTATAGTTATTGTTATTTACATTTCCCCTGTGTAACATATTGAGTCCATGAGAGGAAATGACTCATATTGAGAAAATTACCTAACTTTACTTCAATAGTTTAAACTAAATTACCTTTTTTATGTCTTTAGATTTTAGTCGTTACATTTCATTACATGCGCCGTTTAAATTAGCTTGTGTAAACAACTCTTTTATATTGTTAAATATTTTAATGTCATTTAATTCATCTATAGTATCCTATACATTATACATTGTATGAAGTCTAATATAATAGATAAACAAATACCTTTGTACATATACATATATATAGAAATATATATATATATATATATATATATATATATATATATATATATATATATATATATATATATATATATATATATATATTGTGTTAATCTAACCGATCAAAGTGTTAGGTTATTGCTCTTAATGGAATTTACATGTGACGACTTGATTTAGCTATGATGAAAAGTAAACCAAATTATCTTAATGTATAAGATTTAATAGAATAATAGAAACATAATATAGAATTGCAATTATGGTCAATTAAAAAATAGCTGCTAATTATTTCAACAGTATTATACTTGATATTTTCGTCAAGCTTAAACGAACGTATTTTATTCACACACACACACACACACACACACACACACACACACACACACACGTGCATTTATGATCATATGCATGAAGAGTTCGTTTGCCTTATCTCTTCCAAGCTTACCGTTTGGATTCATTAGTGATTAAAACGCCTAGTTTATACAATTGCCTTGTAATACAACCATCTTCTTAAAGATATAAGACATTTTCTAATCTGGATACCTTATAAAATTCTTTCTTAATTCATGTTCAGTTAATTAATTTCAATTTATTATCAGTTTGTTGGTGGAATAAAAGCCATGATGAAGGCTTTTGTTGATGGTTACGACGATGATTGTTCCACTTGTATGATCAACAGAATTGTCTGCTCATGAAATCAACGTGCAAACTATAGAATATGTTTTGAAAATTTATGAATTTTCCCTAAATTTTTTGGGGTGTGCAGCTTCACCTCCAGGCACCCCCCAGCAATACGCCACTGCCCCCTAAAACATTTCCGGGTCGTTGAGACCCTGCAGTGCCAAACGCTGCACCAGCTACCTCCATCTCTGTCAGTTATGGGCGAGTTCTTGCTTGGGTTGGGGTAAAGTTCTTATCTGTCCACTCTGCTATGTTGTTAACCCACCACTTACTCTGCCCCGCATTTTCTTCCCCTGAACTGTTACTTGGAGAATAATCTTAGAGTGTTAGTCAGATCTTGTCACATGATTGATAGAGAGTGTGATTATTCTGACCCTTTGTAAGACAACAATGAATCAATGTTATTAATGTTAGATTGGCAGTATCAGTAGAGGGTCGAACGCCATGCTTTGCAGCATGGAATTACGTCCCTTTACGGTCTAAGTTCGAATCCCGCCGAGGTTAACTTTGCCTTTCATCCTTACGGAGTCGATAAACTAAAGTACCAGTCACGAACTGGGGTAGATTTAATCGACTTTCCCCTCCCCCCAAATTACTGGCCTTGTGCCTATGCTAGAAATCATTATTGTTAGAGAAAGAAACCCTAATACAAGGCCAGTCTTTTCTTTGTCGTCTACAACAAGAGTGAGACATGACAAGGCAACACAAGAACGTAAACAAACAGCCGAACACCTTAACCATTAAACCACAAACCTTTATAATTGTTTCTACTTTTGGCACCAGGCCAGCAATTATCCCAGTGCATTACTGGTACTTTATTTTATCGACCCCGTAAGGTTGAAAGGCAAAGTTAACCTCGGCGGGATTTGAACTCAGATCATAAAGGGAGGTAACTCTATGCTTCAAAGCATGGCGCCCGACCCTCTACCGATACTATGTCTGTTAATACACGGATTAGATACATTTAAAGTTTAAGAAATAGATATTCCTAAACACGAAGTAACATAAACCACATAAAATCTGCTTATGAGATGAACACTGCAGACTTCACTGAGCTACAAGTTAATCTTCTACCATACACCTCCAGTTAGACACAAATTCTTTGAAACGGTGTTCGGTTATGTTTAAAAGGAAAAGGAAGATTGAATACACGGCGGGAAACTATATCGTCAGAGAATATTTGATAACATTGAATAATTCACCTGGGATTTCATGAGTGGAAAGATATTCTCGTAAGAAAAAGAAAGTTTGTGTTTTCAATTTGTACCTTACAGGAAATGTGTTCGGTGGAAGTGGAAATTGGAGTTGTAGATGAATATATATATATATATCTATATATATATATATATATATATATATATATATATATATATATATATATATATATATATATATATATATATAAATATATAATGTATCCATCTATTCACCTACCTATTTCTATCTATATATCTATCTATCTATCTCTCTCTTACACACACACTGCCATTATATATATATATATATATATATATATATATATATATATATATACAGAGAGAGAGAGATTATTTGTTTGTTAAAATATTTAAATTAAATTAATTCAACAGTTAAACACATAGGAATAATAGGGCTGTTACCAAAGAGCCAGAGCAGGACATATCAATGTATTGACGGAGTAAATCACACTTCAGCAACATGTGTACCTGTCTTTCCCACACCAATTCGGACTGCCTGAAGAGGTCACAGCCAATGATGGCTGTCACCGAAATATATATATAATTTATAATAAACGAAGCCAAATTTTACATATTTGACTTATTTGAATTATTTTACATTACTCCGGAGTAAACAAACCAACCTGCGTACGACGTCGAGTGCTCCAATCTGCATACTGAGGTGTCGGTAACAACCAACATATACTCAATATACATATACATATACATATATATATATATGTGAAGGCGTGTGGCTGAGTGGTTAGAGAATTGGATTCGCAATTGTAAGGTTGTGAGTTCGATTCCTGGACCAGGCGATGCGTTATGTCCTTGAGCAAGACACTTTATTTCACGTTGCTCCTTCTACCTGGAGTTGCGACCGATAGATAGTATTAGCAATTGGAAAGACCAACGGAAACATTGTTCCCTCGGTCCGATTTGACGAAAGTCGATCGTCTAAAAAATATATATATATATATATATATATATATATATATATGGGAAAACATAAATGTTAATTACAAATAGTACACAAACATATACACACATACACACATTCATATGCATACATAAATATACATACATATATACATACATAATACATGTATGTATATATATGTTGTAAAATAAAAGACAAACACAGAGATACATTGGTATTATTAGTTTCACGTTTGAAATAGGAAAAAGGGAAGTTTAACCAGGCTCATTGCTTAGACATAATAAATGAATATATTTATATCTTCTATATCTATATCTAAATCTATCTATCTATATATAGAATGAGAAAATTCGCATTTTCTCATTCTAAATACACCCCGTTTTTTTCCTATGTGGCTTTATGTACTACAAAATGTTATGGGTTAACAGAGTTTCTTGATGGGGCCAGAAGTAAAGGCCAAGCGATGAGGAGGTCAGCGAAGGGCAAAAATGGAAGGATAAGAAGTGAGAAGTTTAGTTTGGCAACGATGGCAGTCAAGAGGAGTGTGATGAGGAAAAGAGAGAAATGGAAAGATGGTGGATGATGAGGAAATGAAAGGGTACAACAGAAACTAGAATATATGGCGTCTAAGAATTGTACATGACATGAATAACACCAGTAAGCATACATACGTTTGTGTGTCAATATATGCTTCTTTAAGGCAAATACTTCAGATCAAACTGAAGTGTGAAACAACTCTCGATAATTGCAAACATTTATATTAATATATGCAATATGTATGCATAATTTTCCAGATAATATATATATATATATATATATCATCATCATCAGGTCGAGCTTGCTCGGCCTTCTACGACACATTTCCTCCATCCATCTCTGTCTCTCATAGCGTTTGCTCAAGTTGCTTGACGTATGTCTTCTTGGGACGACCAGCGTTTCTTGCTCCATGAGATGGACGCCATAACAACACATCACCTGCTATTCTTCCTTGCTGCGCCAACAGTGGCCAGCAAATCTGAGTCTCTGTTTACGTATTGACTTGCTTATAGGTGGTATATTGCCATAGAGATCCTTATTTGTGGGGTGTTCCCTCCAAGATACGTTTAAAACAGCACGGAGCATACGTATATATATACGGGTGATATATATATATGTATTTATATATATATTGTTATCCTTGGGGAGGGTAATATTGTTGTAATATTGCCAGAAATAATAACAGAACAAAAACCTTGCAAAAACCTTGCAAAAACCTTGCAAAAACCTTGCAAAAACCTTGCAAAAACCTTGCAAAACAAATTCATATACATATATATATATAAACAAAGGGAGAAAGAACTCATAAGAGTCAACGGCCATCCAAAAATGTGTAAATATGTATATACACATGTACATATGTATGTGTATGTATATGCGTGTGTATATGCCTGAGGTGTCAGGGAGGGGCATGTACCTCTGTAGGGAGGGCTAGGGTCCCACTTGACACTCAGCTCTCACCTGTGGACCCAAGAAGCTGTAGCATGCGACAGCGGCCGGTGTGGAGTGCTAGGGCACCCCGGTAAACCGCCTTGGCTGGTGAGTCGAACCAGGTTGAGGGTAGCCGGGCGGGTCTGAACCCCCCCCCCCAGTGAGTTAGATAGGGGATGCCTGCCCCTGCATGCGAAGACTGGACCCGGCGGAGTGAGTGGAGGAGGACAACATCGTCCCAACGGTCACGAAGGCAGCGACAGCAAGCGGTGTGGAGCGCTAGGGCAGGGTAAGGCACTACAGACGTCGTGGCCATCCACTGCAGCCAAGGAAGACTCTGGTCGTGACGGTCCTCCGTACCACCGGATTCTGGCTTCTGCGGCCGAGTGAGTGGGACCCTCACTGTGCACTGGCCCTCCCACTATAAACCTTTCCCGCACAGGTTTCTTCTTTAGCATGCACTCCCAAAGCCCTGCGGCGATGGGCGGGAGGTGGAGGTAACCTCTGGGAGTTGTCAGTCTGACTCCGGTCTCTTCCCCTGCCCCCACTGTCCCCGGATCTGCAAGTCAAGGATCGGCCTCCACAGCCACCTTCGTGCCCACGGCAGACGGAAACAACAATAAAGAAGATGTCATCATCGTTTACGATGGACAACCAAGATATATATATATATATATATATATATATATATATATATATATATATATATATATATATATCACATATATATATCACACGCAAGGTTAAAATTATTGAAAAAATTAATTGATCCGCGTGCATATTATTTTATTATGTTTCGCGATGACCTCCCCTTTCCGCTTGATGACAGTGTAAAATTTCTCATTCTGAGACTGCTAGAATTTCAAATTTGGCGGTCATTCTGATACGGAGAGGGAACATCGTTGGACATTGAATATCGGTAAGAAATTTTTTTTTATATCGATGTTTGACGGGCATCCACTGATGATTTATAAGTGCCCACATGCATATATTCCAACGGAATACGTGCATGCTTCTACATAACCTGGACACATTTTTCCCAACTTGTAAAAAACTTATAATGAAACAATTGTTTGGAAAGGGAGATGTATTTTAATTATGTCTCATATAAAATAATACAACTGGTTATCCGCAAAATACATATAGTTAGCACCCCAAACGTAAAATTGGGATTATACTAAGGTATATCCTAATGTTTGTTGAGTGAGATGGAAGCCAGTCAGAGTATAGCTTGAAGCTTTAAGCTTTCTCTGTTAATGTATTAAATATATATATATATCATATATATATATATTTATATATATATATATATATATTTATATATATATATATCATATATATATATATATCACATATATATATATTTATATATACATAATATATATATATATATATATATATATATATATATATATATATATATATATACAGTTCAAGAGTAACCAATCTTAAAGAGAGAGATGGAGATAGGAGAGGAGATAGGAGAGGATAGATTGGTGAATTAGTTAGAAGCCGAAGCGTAATAATGTCTTCCTTGTGAAATTTGTGGTCTTGTTTTGCTTAACTAATGAATATATATATATATATATATATATATATATATATATATATATATGTATTATGTAACAAGCTGTCTGATGATGTCACGACACTCGCACACAGAACAGTGTGGCCAGTGTCGTCATTGAAATATATATCACAGCATTATTATTAAAGGACTTGAACATCTGAAACTACTTCGCTTTTCCTTATTCTATATATATATATATATATAAATATACACGGGTGTGTATGATTGTGTATAGAATATTATATTAACAAAAGGAATTCCAACTTTGTCTGATTTACTCGTTTTATTTACAATCCTTTAAAATTATAATGGTATTAGAATGAAATAGTATGGTAGAATATTAAATGTTAAGTGTTAATTGAACAAGTACTTTCATGCTTTCGCAATCTTCAGGTTCATATTCTGTGGTGACAGTCAAGTTTGCAATTTTCAACTTTATATATGTATATACACTTCTATATTTTTAAGTTCAGACCCTCAGATCTTCCGATTCATTACTGCTGGAGTCAGCAGTTTTAGATTTTTCCATCTTCTTTTATTTATGGTGTTTCGTCGTCTCATACTTTCAGCCATGTTCAAATGCTGATTCTCTCTATTCTATCTATTATATATATTATATTATATACTATTTAACTATTGCAACATCAAACTACACCATTCACACTCAACTCTCTTCAATTATACTGATACTATCGAATATCACATATCACACAGTGTGAAATATCAGGACAGTTCTTTGGAAAGCTGTCGCTATAAACGGACTAGATCAAAAGCAGAGCAAATTGTTCATTTGTCACTGAAAGTATGAAAAAAAAATAAAAGTAAAAAAAAAAATCGATACTCTATTCTGCATTATTAGATCAAGATAGACGAAAATAAAAGAGATTCTTCAAAAATACTGCATTTCTCACAAGAGAGAAAATAGCAACGTCAAATGGAATGGTAGATTAACAGAGTACTTCAGTAAACTTTACAAATGACTCATTAAAAATATAGCAAGTCTCTTAAGAATATAGATGCTAAGTAATTCACTCTGGGTTAATTATATATCTATATCTAGTTCTATATCTAGTTATATCTAGATCTATCTAGTTCTATTTGGTTCTAAGTGAATATGAAGTCATACAGAAAATGAGTGGTTTGCGAATATATAAAAAGTAAACATTAAAATGTTATATCTTCGTGTGTATATATATATATATATATATATAGGAACCAGTAAGACCCCGACAGCTGAGCTCAAGCCGTTTCGACGGCTAATTCAGAATTAGCCGTCGAAACGGCTTGAGCTCAGCTGTCGGGGTCTTACTGGTTCCTATTACCCACTCTACTACCTCAAGTATTGAGTACTTTGGTGCGTTATGGTCCACCTGGTTCCTTACCACATTTCCTTCGGTTATATATATATATATATATATATATATATAGTATTAATTATACTATTTATGGTTATGTAAATACAAAAACCTTTTGCAGTTATATATATTTTTATACAAACCCTAAATAGTGGTAGGCAGTAATATATTACTACCTTATTACCAGTAAGTTAAGTAGCTCAATGTAAAAACATCAGATGATTTACAGAGCAGTTATATGAATTATAAGAATAAAAGAACTGTTCAAAACATTTTTATGCTTACAACTGTTTCCTCCAAACCGAGGTTTGGATTCTTCGGAGCAATTTATTATTGAATGAACACTTATATGACCTCCTTTTCACCCAAGAGACATACAGATACATATGCAAATATTGTGGGTCAACATTCATTACAGCATTTAGAGTGGCAGTACACACTTAGAGATTACATTCATATTAAAAGATTCAATCAAAAATACAGGTTAAAATACAACATGAAAATAAGCGGTTATATAGTGCAAAGGTTATATGTGTGGCAAGCACGTGCGTCTTGTTTATATAGTGTGGCAGAGAGTTACGTGTAGTAGAAGCACTTAAGCAGGTAAACAAGAGTGTTAGGTTGGTTGATCTGGTGACAAGTTCTTTATATGATTGTTATAGTCTGTGTGTGGAGAAATAATATAAGCATTAAAAATAGTGTAAGCATTAAAAATATTTAAAATATTGGAAATGCGCAGCGAGGCGATGATATGGACTTCATGCACTTCGACATTTTAAGTTATATATATATAACTTATTGTTTAGCTCTAGTTTTTTAACTATTGAGCGCTTGCCAGCATTTCTACGATTTTGCGTTTCGTTTCGCTTTTTCTACCAGCCGAAATACGATTCTCGCTGAATTATATTTGTATATATATATATATATATATATATATATATACATACACGTACACACGCCCATACATATATATATATATATATATATATATATATATATATATATATATATATATATATATATATATATATATATATATATATATATATTCACAACACACAAGAAAAACATTTTTTTTTCTTTTTTTTTTTTAAATACAGATTAAAATTTAAACAAAAAATCCCTGCTTTCACCCATAACGGGATCTTGTCTTTGCTTAATCTTTAATCTGTTATTTTAATAAATATTTGCTCTAGGGTTCTTATATATTTGATATATCCTTATCGAGCCCTCTTTTGATTTTAGTCTTCACATTTATTATTATTACTATATATATAATCCTTATCGAGCTCTCTTCGGATTTTAGTCTTCACATTTATTATTATCACTATATATATATATTGGGTCTGCTCAAACTACTGCAGAAATCTTGGCGCAAATACTGGCTTTTCTTATGGGTATATAATAGTGTGACAATTTGTGTAGAAGATATTTAAAAGTATATAGAATATATCGAAAAATGTCTGGAGATTTCTATAGACTAACTTTTGTGCTTAAAGTGTTTTTACCATCGAAAACTATTTTACGAAAATCTATGGCAAGTCGAATTAAATTGTTTCAAAAATGTTCTAAAGAATTTGTAGTAATTTCAGAAGAGTTATTTAGTTTGGAATTTCAATGGCAAAAATATTTTATTGTTTAAAACTTACAAGGTGTTAATGAATTATTAGGTCTGAGGCTGTGTTGGGTTTGAGTTTTGTATTGAATTACAGACTGGTTTGTTGTGGGTTTTTATGTTTGAATTGATTTTGATACAGAATAGGTATGAGATGGCTATATGTGGTTCATGATATACTTATGTAGTTTATACGTCTGCATACACACACATACGTAAATGGACACACACACACACACACACACACACACACACACACACACACACACACACACACACACACACACACACACACACACACACACACATACACACACACACACACACACACATATATATATATATACATACGTAGATGGACACGCACACATATATATACACACACACAGACATACATTTATATATGCGCATACACACACACACACATATATATACACATACATACATATATGTATGTATAGATAGATAGATAGATAGATAGATAGATAGATAGATAGATATTGACTTCACTTTCCGTTGACCTTACAAGTTCGCGCGTACATATTTTAACTTTTGTCTATTTTTGAACACCATACACCTCTCTGCACTCGCCCCCTCCCCTGCCATACACACACGAATGCATGTATATTGGTATGTATGTATTTGTGCATGTATGTATTTATTTGTGTATGTATATATATATATATATATATATATATATAAATGTATTTGTATATCTATGTTCGTATTTGTGTGTATGTATGTATGCATGTATTTGTATATGTATGTTCGCATTTGTGTGTATGTATGTATCTATTTGTATATGTGTGTATGTATGTATGTATGTATGTATGTATTTGTATATGGATGTTCGCACGCATTTGTGTGTATGTATGTATGTATGTATTTGTATATGTATGTCCGCATTTGTGTGTATGTATGTATATATGTATGCATGTATGTACGCATGTATGTATGTGTTGTGTGCACCCGCATCTATACACATATACACACAGAGGGAATGTAAGTGGATTAGAAGAAATATATTGAGACCTTCACCCAACTAAAGAAACATGAAGCTCAAGAGAGGGAAAAAATCTGCCATTCACCATTTCTATAATGGAAAGAAAGAAGATTGTAATTGACTTCAAGCTGGTCTCAAAACGATTCTGATGAAGAAACAAAATCAATAATGAACGCAACAGTTCCAATTCAAATATAGAAGCTGTTCAATGTCATTTAAAAAGCATTGAACAGTGAACGTACGTTGGCCTGTCTGGTGGTTTAAGTGTTAGTGTTTTTGACCTATGTTCATATGGCCGTATGCTCCATTGCTAAACCGAGGTGGTATGTTGTGTTCTTGAGGGCATGACATTTCATTTTACGTCATTTTTTCTTGATATTACATGGCTTGTTTCTATTCTTAAAAGGGCCTGAGATACAGACACGTTCAAAAATAATTGTTTCTACTTTTGGCACAAGGCCAGCAATTACCCAGTACATTACTGGTACTTTATTTTATCGACCCCGTAAGGATGAAAGGCAAAGTTGACCTCGGCGGGATTTGAACTCAGAATGAAAAGGGCCGTATTTTACTTATACATGCATGCTTTTCTGTGTGTCCGTTTCTTGGGGGTTTTCATTATGGTGAATTGGCAGTATCGGTAGAGGGTTGGACGCCATGCTTTCTAGCATAGTTACGTCCCTTTACAGTCTGAGTTCAAATCCCGCCGAGGTTAACTTTGCCTTTCATCCTTACGGGATCGATAAAATAAAGTACCAGTAATGTACTGGTGTATTTGCTGGCCTTGTACTTAAAGTAGAAACAATTATATATATATATATATATATATATATATATATATATATAAGAAAATGTTTAAACCCGACGGCAGAGCTCAAGCCGTTTCGACAGCTATTTCTGAACTGACTGTGGAAACGTCCGGAGGTCAGCCGTCGGGTCCTGACTCTTTCCTATATATATATGTGTGTGTGTGTAAAGACTACAGTGCTGAGATCTAAGAGAGTACAAATCAGAGAAGTACTCTATGCTTGGGAACAAGAAGCAGGGTGGTTATAGAAGAAGGTAAAAAGGCTTGCTGAATATAAGCCGAAACCGCTAGGCATCGCGGTTGAATTTTTAGTACCCCCCCCCCTCTCTGTCTGGCTGTCTCTCTCTCTCTCTCTATATATATATATATATATACTTTCATTTATATATATATATATTTATATATATATATATATATATATATATATATATATATATATATATATATATATATACGATATTAACAAATGTAAACTATATTTATAAAACCATATTTATTTCATTATACATATTTCAAGCACACCAAATTAAATTATGGTGAGCTTTCATCAGATAAAATATAATATAGATCAGTTTTATAAATAAATATTGACATACCCGGGAGCTTCCAACAGAAATGGTTGCATTTTTTAAGGGTATGTCAATATTTATTTATAAAACTGATCTATATTATATTTTATCTGATGAAAGCACACCATAATTTAACTTGGTGTCCTTGAAATATGTATAAGGAAATAAATATGGTTTTATAAATATAGTTTCCATTTGTTAATATCGTATTTTTACTCCAAATACTTGTTGAGTGCTTTATATCAGTTATAAAAATATTTGCTTGTTGTATCCCAACAATTTAAATAGAACTTTTGCATATATATATATATATATATATATATATACATTATGAAGAGAGAAGAAACATTTAGATATAATTAGTAATAAAATGTATCATACCTAAACTGCTCCTAAATTCCTCGACTACGTAGTTTCGTGGCATAAACAAAAACAATATATCAAAGATATAGAGTCCCTGCGAGGTCTGCCGACTTATCAAGAGGATACCTCATTTTACTAGTCTCAAGAACGCGTCCGTGGTATTTTCTTCGTGGTTATAAGAGGCTTAGCTCTGTTTCTCGACCGTTATATCGCGTGACTATCTCCCCCTCCGCCTTTTGGGATTCTTTCTCACGTCGTGTAGACGCGTTCTTGAGACTAGTAAAATGAGGTATCCTCTTGATAAGTCGGCAGACCTCGCAGGGACTCTATATCTTTGATATATTGTTTTTGTTTATGCCACGAAACTACGTAGTCGAGGAATTTAGGAGCAGTTTAGGTATGATACATTTTATTACTAATTATATCTAAATGTTTCTTCTCTCTTCATAATGTATTTTTAACTCTGATACTGGTTCAGTCTGGTTCAAACTGAATTGGTCTGTCCCAGTCATTCATTGAGCAACATCGGTGAAGTTGGCACCCTTAACTCACAGTTGGGTGCGGATGCATTCATGTATATATGTGTGTGTCCGCATGTATCTGTGTGTTTCTAAAAATATATTATATATATATATATATATATATATATATAAAATACGATATTAACAAATGGAAACTATATTTATAAAACCATATCTATTTTATTATACATATTTCAAGGATACCATGTTAAATTATGGTATGCTTTCATCAGACAAAATACAATATATACCAGTTTTATAAATAAACATTGACGTACCCTTTCAAAATGCAACCGTTACTTTTGGAAGACATCAAGGATAGTCGAGTGCTTTATATCAGTTATAAAAATATTTGCTTGTTGAATCCCAACAATTTAAATAGAACTTTTGCATATATATATATATATATATATATATATATATATATATATATATATATATATATATATATATATATATATATATATATATATATATATGGAGTGCTCATAATTTGTTGCAAGTTAATTCCGCGAGCAAGCTATTCAAACAACTGAAACACTCGCCGTCAGAACTGACGGACATCCAACAATAACACAATATTTTTCTATAAACTTTACATTATAATTTTATGTGCGATCCTTTTTGAAGTTATGTTCCAACACTACATGATGCATGGATAAAGAGTGCACAGGCGTGTGAACGAACCTCACAAATTAAAACAATGTGTCCACCAAGTCAACAATTTATCTAACAATATTATTTGTGGATTAGCAGTATCGGTAGAGGGTCGGACACCATGCTTTCCACCATAGAGTTACGGCCCTTGCTATCCTGTGTTCAAATCCCGCCGAGATTAACTTTGCCTTTCATCCTTATGGGGTCGACAAAATAAAGTACCAGTAATGTACTGGTAATTGCTGGCCTTGTGCCAAAAGTAGAAACAAATATTATTTGGTTTTCTTTTGAATCCTGTACGAGTATGTGTTTAGGCATATGTTGGTGACGAGTTGACATACGGTAGCGAAAACCCATCCTCAATCTGATCAACACGTATAAATAATTAGATATGGCATCTTTGCAATGTCACTGATTGCCACAATAAATAATTAATCATTGCATTCTTTTCAACATGATCCTATGGATTAGGATGGAATCATGATTTTTTTTAAATGACGTTTCTTCATGATTCTTTACATTAAATTATGTTCATAACTTAAATATAAATGGTGTTAAAAAATATTCTGTAGATTTTTGGCATTAATGTTTGTCTAATGAAAATATATCAAGAACTGGGTATAATTGAAATAGAGCTTTTGACAGTTGAAAGGAAAGCATCGGTAGAGGGTCTGACGCCATGCTTTGCAACAAAGTGTTACGGCCCTTTATAGTTTCGGTTCAAATCCCGCCGAGGTTAACTTTGCCTTTCATCCTTACGGTCTCGATAAAATAAACAACCAGTAATACACTGGGATAATTGCTGGCCTTGTTCCTAAAGTAGAAACAGTTAATTAACTAAATTAGCAAAGATATATAGGGAGATTGTTGAGTCCAAGCTAAGTGATGAACAGTGTAGTTTTAACCCCGGACGCAGTACAGGGAACCAGATATTCACACTGTGACAGGTTTTTGAGAAATCAGGGTTAGTAATCCCAAGAAATGTATTCTTGCTTTGTAGGCATCGAAAAAATACATGCCTACGTTCCACGGGACCTTCTGTAGAAGGTTCTGTAGAAATAAGGGATCGATAGTCAACGTCTTGTTGATCTGATGTCTCTATATGAAGACCCGAGTATTTGTGCTCGGATAAATGGTGCTAAATCGAAACAAGGGTGTGTACTGTCACCTCATCTGTTCATTATTCCGCCGAGATTAAATTTGCCTTCCATCCTTACAGGGTCGATGAAATTAAGTACCAGTAATACACTGGGATAATTGCTGACCTTGTGCCTAAAGTAGAAATAATTATTTAAATGAACAGGATTGTCTTATTTTTCTGTTGACCAAGTGATATCTTGATCAACTGTGTAGTTATATATATATATATATATATATATGCACACACACTCCGGCACACACACGCTCACACACACATACACACACATATATATGCATATATACATGCATGTATGCATATAAATATATATGCGTATATAGATATGTAGATTTATGCATTTATATCTGATATATATATGTATGTATTTATGCACAAGTATATATGTATATATATATATACATATATGTAAATAGATTTCCTGTATATATATATATATATATATATATATATATATATATATATATATATATATATATATATATATATAACGAAGGAAATGTGGTAAGGAACCAGGTGGACCATAACGCACCAAAGTACTCAATACTTGAGGTAGTAGAGTGGGTAATAGGAACCAGTAAGACCCCGACAGCTGAGCTCAAGCCGTCGAAACGGCTTGAGCTCAGCTGTCGGGGTCTTACTGGTTCCTATATATATATATATATATATATATATATATATATATATATATATATATATATATATATATATATATATATATATATATATATATAATGAAATGACAGGAGGCTGGATTTGTGTAAATCCTTGAAAGGTTTATTATACTATGATCATTTCAATGACCGGGTTCCGTATGAATCCGGTGATATCATCAGGTATTCGGAATATAATACGTGAATGTAATAGGTAAAATCCATGGGGCTGAAAATCGAGACCCGAGGGCGACCGCTATTCTGTTCCTTCAACCTCAGCCGGTTGCATTACGATTGACCATACGGAATAGACCAGCTCTATACAGTGGTGAACCTCAAACCTGAATAAATATATATATATATATATATATATATATACATACATGTGTGTGTGTGTGTGTGTGTGTGTGTTTTACAAGTACATCCAAAACATGTTATTACGTCCTGGAAAACCTATTTTTATGTAGAATGATATAAGGAAATCATTCCGGAGCCAATCATATTTACCCAATCAGTTAACTGATGCGAAAAGTGTTGGAAAATATCTATAATATCTATTGATTTTTGGAGATATGATCAGAGGTCAAATATTGCCAACACATGATGTGAGCTGAAGTCAGATATTACCAACACAAGTGCAAAAGTACCATATTATTTATCGAAACTGAATTGCAGTATCACATTTCTCATTCGGTGACATTCTAAATGTTTGCTTCTGCATGAACGACTAATTAAATAGTGCTGCAATCTCAGTTTATAGACGTCGGATTAAAGACACCTCGGTGTTTGTCCGATCTACACGGTCTAAGTTCAAATCCAGTCAAGATCTACTTCGCCTTACTTTTTCGTTGTTTCGAGGTCGGTAAATAAAATACCAGTCCATTACAGTGGTCGAGTTTCTCTCTCTCTCTCTCTCTCTCTCTCTCTCTCTCTCTCTCTCTCTCTCTCTCTCTCTCTCTCTCTCTCTCTGTATGTATTCGTTGTCATTACCTTGAACATTTTACTCTTCATTTTAAGACTTTCGTATGTATGGACCCGTAACTCCCGATGGAGTTAAAATAGAAATGTGACTCATATTTAGCTAAGTGTCTGGCAAAGAGATGTAGGGAGATTGTCGAGTCCAAGCCAGCTGATGAACAGTGTGGTTTTCGCCCCGGGTGCAGTACAGGGGACCAAATATTCACACTGCGAGAGGTCTTTGAGAAATCGCGGAAACCCACCCACCCACTAATGACAAACGGTACGCCTTCGGCATTTAAGCTTGGCGTAGCCAGTCTCCTCTCCATGTCTGAAAACAGTCGATTTATTCCAGAAAAGGAAATACAGAGAGAGAGATTATTAGAAAGGAAGTGAGAAGTAGATATAGGGTAAGAAGTATCGATCCCAGTATTGGATCGATACTTTTTTATCGACCACGAAAGGATAAAATACATATTTAGCGTCGGGGGTGGTAGTTGAACTCAGAGATCAATGAGAGCCGGATCAAATACCGGATCAAATGCCGCTGAGCCTTCATTCTATCCGACGTTCTAATGACACTGACAATACACCAGGCATTCAAACATTTATTTCCTATAAAATATAATATAATA
This sequence comes from Eledone cirrhosa, assembly GCA_964016885.1. Classification (NCBI taxonomy): domain Eukaryota; kingdom Metazoa; phylum Mollusca; class Cephalopoda; order Octopoda; family Eledonidae; genus Eledone; species Eledone cirrhosa. The sequence goes on from OZ024753.1 coordinate 41,373,941, forward strand.
AAATAAAATATAATTTAACACTTTGCTCAGCGTTGAAGCATGCAATTATATCAGTATTTGAGTTTTATTTGGTATTCGTTTCATTTATATAACATTCAACAAATTTAAATTTAATTCCTATTACCTGAACACTTTGCAAATTATTGCTTTATCCTTCTTTGTTTATGTATTTGTTTAGTTATAAATGTTATATAGTAAATGATGGTAGCTTCTTGAATGAAAAAAATATATAAGAAAAGAAAAAAATCTGCTGCAGTCTACGCTGAAGTAAACAAAAATAAAAAATAAAAATTAAAAAAAATATATATATACAAATGTTTTTCTACCGCAGGTGGATTATAACAAATTCCAATTTACACATCAACTTTAACATGTCTAGAAATTCAAATTATCCTTGTTTGTTGTTTTCAAATATGTTTAGTAACTTGATGATACCGGGCTGGGGGATCATGATAACACACTAATCTCCACACATGAAGAGGCATACTAATATAATGGAAATTACTATGACTTAAGTTGATGAGAAACATACGAGACTATTTTGTGTGGTTCATGGACCTCCGTTGGTTACGACGATGACAAGTGTTCCATTTTTTTTTTTTTTTTTTTTTTTTTTTGGAATAACGTAACAAACAGTCTCTTACGACGTCATGAAATTTAAACGTGCATCCTTAACGAAATTCTCAGGGAGATCCAACAAGAAATAGTGTATGACGACGAGACTGGCCCTTTGAATTAACGAGCAAATAGCTGACCATTCCAAATATATATTATATATATGTATATATATATATCTATACATATATATATATATATATATATATATATATATATATATATATATATATATATATATATATATAATATACAGAGAGGGAGAGTACTATATATATATATATGTGTGTGTGAGGTTGATATTACCTAAGTACTAGGTGAATTCCTGCTACAAAGAACAAAGGAATATCAAATACCTTAGTTCATACCTGAGGTAATATAATCACTTTGTCTTTGTGACAACTTATTTTTATAAGATATAATTAACATAATATGTTTATGTTCAACAGATAACAAAATAAAATTTTCCTTCTGACCCCACGTGGGAAGTAATTTCCCCTTCCTTTACCCAAAAGGTGATAATGAACATACTCAAATGGCAATTGAAATAAACTCATGAATTTTGTTTTTGTTTTGTATTATTTTTATACACTCCTGCAATTGGAAATAACAAGAGGTCTTACCTGTGATCTCTTTGTCAAGCACGTAACTCTATGACACTTAATTCAAACTAACTTATGAATTTTGAAACTAACTTTAACGTTGGTGACAATCTCATATTTAATTGGTGTGCAAAAAGCATTTCTGTGATATAAAAATTGCCTTACTTATTTCAAATAGTCTACCACCTGAGCTATTTAGAAAAACTTATCAAATATATATTACGTATGACAGAAAATTTATCAAAATTTCTTTTTTTTTTGCTTAAGACAAGACTACACAAAAACAAAAGCGATAGGATTAAAGAGACAGAAATCTTTCAGACATTCAGTGATATATAATGAGCAATAAAAGGATAATGTCTAGACGAAGATAAACTAATTTCCTTAAAGTGAATTTTCTACGAGATAATATTGCATATAGATGGTGCATTAGCAGAATTGGTATAGCGAGCGTTGTCATTGCGATATTTGGTCTGGCTCTTGTTAAATCCCATCACGGTCAACTTTTCCGTTCATTTTTCTAGAGTAGATAAAATATAGTACCATTCAAGTACTGATGTTGATTTAAACACAATTGCCCTACCCTCAAGTTTTTCTGGTCTTGTGCCTCATTTTGAAATCAATAGTTCGGAGAGAGCAACAATACCATATATGATATGTAAGTAGTGTAGTGGAAACACATGAATTAGTGGATAGAAAGATGGACTCACGATTGTAAGGTGGGAGTTTGATTCTTAGATAGCACGTTGTATCCTCCAACATGACACTTTATTTCACGTTGCTCCAGTCAACTCAGATGGCAGAAATAAGAGTTGTTCTTTTACCTCTAAAGATCAGCATTGTGTCTCGGTGTTTCACTCTGTCTAAAGTCTGTTTCGAGGTCTGTGGCTCATCAGGTCGGCGTTTATCCTCGGTGTTTGTGTCGTTGAGCGGCTAAAATTACAAGAGCCCTCCACCTGGACAGGACACCAGTCAATCGCAGGGTTAAACCTCGAGCTATTGCTGAAAATACTGGAGCAACGTGAAATGAAGAGTTATGCCCAAGAAAAAAACATGTAAACCCAATCCAGGAATCGAACCCACGACATTATTATCGTAGGCCTAACACCTCTACTACTAGGTAACACCCTGAGCATTCCACAAAGATATGTATGTACCTTTTTGGAATGCTCAGCTACTTGGACATTGATTTCACAAAACACACACACTGTTCTGCCGAACGTATCAACTGAAATATTCATCGTTAGAACAGACGGAGATCCAACAATAACTACAACAACACTGTATATACTGCGAATCGTTTGGTAATGAAAATCTATTTTATTACTGACAATTCGTGACGAAACTCTTATTTTATATAATTTGAAGTTGTGTTATGAAAAAAAAAAAGACATTATTATGCAAGTTGGGAGAACACGTTTGTGTCATTGTTTTTTACTTCAGACAAAAAAGAAAAAATGTCTCAGTAAAATAGATTATGAAAGGAAATTCGATTTATTATTTAAGCAAGGCATTAAATATTTTTAGATGTATAATAAATGTGGAGAGACATGTTACTTTTACGGCATTTCTCCCCAATCCAAAATATTTCCTTTCACTCCTATTACTTTTGTATATATTATCTTCATTGCTAAATAAGGAGATTGAATATATTTTAATTTCACAGTTGAATTTTATTGTGAATACCTTGAAATAACTCCTTCCTCTCTCTCTCTCTCTCTCTCTCTCTATATATATATATATATATATATATATATATATATATAAGTTTATCCCGAGTTCAATCGGGGATAACCACAGTAAGTAGGGTACTCAATACAAAGAAGAGTATAAATATTTAATATAGAAAAGTCTTCTACAGGACTAGAACTGTTTCAGTCGGGAGAAATCATCAGGGCTTCCTGATGATTTCTCCCGAATGAAACAGTTCTAGTCCTGTAGAAGGCTTTTCTATATTATATATATATATATATATAGGTAAAGAAGCAGGCTGTGTGGTTACTGAAAACGAAGTGTAAGAAGGTAATAGGGATGTAAACAAGAGAAGAAAAGTGGCACTTCGTCAGCTGTTTACTACGGGTCATAGATATTTCAATATATATATATATATATATATATATATATATATATATATATATATATATATATATGTTCGATCATGAATACCACGAGCTTGCCAGTTACGTAAGTCTGATATTTGATTTCGGATTCATAGAAACACTTTAAACGTATAACGTTTGATTTGTCCAGGTGTATTTTTTCAACCTGTTAGTTCTTTCGTTACTTTGGTATTGTGTGTTAGATTTTGCTTACCACAATGTTCAATTTGTCAAGCTATTTAAACGTATGTTATTACTCTGAGGACCTACCCTTGTCGAGTGCTTTGCTAACTCATTCATATAGTAGGTCGAATTTGCTTGCACACCACCAAAGATTCGATTTTACTAAGCCTCCAATTATATATATATATATATATATATATATATAGAGAGAGAGAGAGAGAGAGAGAGAGAGAGAGAGAGAGAGAGAGAGAGAGAGAGAGAGAGAGAGAGAGAGAGAGAGAGAGAGAGAGAGAGGGGGGGGGGGTCGATATAAGTAAACGTTAAAAACAAATAATATTCTCTGAGTAGCCATGGCAATATCACCAGAAACTGGATGTGACTGTTAATATAGATCAAGCAAGTTATAGCACACGTAAGGACGTAAAACCACCTTCTCAAATGGAAGAAAGAAACTCTATAATAGAAAAGTGAAAAAAAAGAGATAGCAGATGTATCCTCATTAGTCAGTGGAATAGAATAGACAGCTGGATGTGGAGTAAAAAACACGGTGTACACCTACCTACCTATGGTGGCTGCCAACTCGTTTTCGAGTACGGCCACTACTTTATATCCATGTAGGAGATCCCCTACCGATGCGCTGAACGAGTGTGACTTTTTAGTCCAGCCAGCGACTTGAAAACTCTGGTACAAACACTACACTTGTGACAATTACTGACACATAGTGCTGGGCCCATGGTACCATGTGACGACAAGTGCAGAGAGATCTCCAGATATAAAGCAATGCCTGTGCCGTGAAGCTTTTATAGTGAGCAAAGGCACTGCACAAAGCCAGTCCCACTCTCTTAACCAAGATGATATTTACCAAAAAGAAGAACAAGTCAACATCATTGGATACCATCAGGGTTGCAGGTGTTATATCAGAGTTTTCCTTCTCCTAGAATTCTGGCTTGACAAAGGCTAAGGGGTCATCACTCCCGGTGATTTTGGATGGCCATTGACTCTTAAGAGCTCCTTTGCCCTTTGACAGGTTTTGTTTTTAGTCCTGCAGGATGTCCAGAGTCACCCTCCTCACCAAGAAACCTTGGTGGGGTTGCCAGTTTAGTCGCCAACGACCCGACCATGGGACAGGTTGTACTGGGATACATGTTACCAGTAGCACCAACTGGTGACCTGACATATATATATATACATACATGCATAAGTATATCTTTTTCTTTCGGTTTTTTTGCTATACACACACACATACACACACATATACACACACTCACACACACACATATACACACACACACATATATATATATATATATATATATATGTATATAGACATGCATATATATATGTGTATATATATATATGTGTGTGTGTGTGTATGTATATATGTATGCATATAACCACGAACGGTAAGGTCTCCTGGCAGTAAAAGAAACATGGAAAGAATGGCTTTCCAGCTGCTACATGTCAACTAAAACATTTGAAAGAAAACTGAATGCAACGTCAGGGAGAATCACGAATTCAAAACGAATACAAAACATTCTTCCGGTGTATCGAATAAAGAATAAAAATATATAAAGGATAAAAACCATCAAGAAGAAAATAAGAGGAGTGTGAAAGGATTCACAAATATCAAAATGGACACAAATATATTGGCTATTGTATATATATATATATATATGTGTGTGTGTGTGTGTGTGTGTGTGTGTGTGTGTGTGTGTGTGTGTGTACTTTGAGCACAAAAATATACACCACTCTAAGTAGTAATGAAGGAATTTGGAATAATTATAGAAAGACTAAAGGCGATGTCAACACAAAAATAATCCTGAAATGGAATTGAAAAAAAAAGCAAAATCTTCACCGTTTTTGACGATGGATGTTCTAGTTGCTTGATGAATGAAACAACCTGTTTGAGAAGTTAATGTAAAGGAATAAGCGTTACATAAGCAGACTAGGTGGCAAGGCTTGTCATTTGTCTTGTGGTTACTGTCCATCGGACGAGCTTCCCAAACTGTTTTTCGTCTCCGTACTTTCACTCGCGAGGCTTAGATCGATTAGAAGTTATGGTAAATGACAGATTAAATAAAACAGGCCTGGTACTAAGACAATTACCATTCTACATCGTGTCAGAATATAAATCATTAATAACACTTTACCACCCACTCACCCATTCCTACAAAATACAAACACAATTATAATGAAACTAAATCTGTTCCTATAAGGGAGAGGAATTTTCGGGTTGATTTATTTGTCTAGACCTAATTCCATTATCATTCCATTACGATAGTTACTGAATCGAATCAATGATGCTTATAACTGCTATAGAAAAATCTATAAACCATCCCATGTATATGGAGGATTTATATATATATATATATATATATATATATATATACGTGAATTTCCAACTATATATCCATCGAAATGCTGGCTATATATTCAGCAGTGATATCAAAATAAGTATAGGATAAGATAAATATTCTATGCTAAAAGCCGACTCTGTGAAGAAAGGAATTAATTGAAACTGAAAGCATTTAGAGTTTTATGGTCATGCCCTTATATATTATGTAATAGATACCTCATCAGACAGCTGTTTATATGTATACACACACACAAACACACAAACACACACACACACACACACATATATATATATATATATATATATATATATATATATATATATATATATAGAGTCGTTTGATAAGATCCAGGACCTCAGAGTGGGGGGAGTGGAACTCGTCAAATCGGACCAAGGAAACAATGTATGTATGTGTGTGTGTGTGTGTGTGTGTGTGTGCGTGTGTATGCATGTACATTGTATTCATACCTTCACCTGAGAGGAGACAGGAAGATTTTGACAACAAACTTTTGAGTACAATATGCGTTTTATACACATGAAAATATCTTTATCGAAATGGAACATTATAGAATCTACAAGAACTGTATAAATTTTTGTTTTTTTTCCTCGGAATAAGATAGGTTAAAATCTAGCATATGAGGGGTATAAATCATACGATTTCTGGAAAATATGGATAAGGTGATATTTCATGGATGTGTTTTAAACATGATTTTCTTTTTTGTGAAATGTATACATTTATACATGTATTTTAAACTGAATATGTTTTTGTTAAATGTACACACACTCTAACAAAGAAAAATATCATCGAAATATCATCCTTGGAGATATGGCTGTGTAATTCAGCTAAATTCTAAAATGTTTTCACTGCATTCCATTTGTATTTCCCTATCCAAATGTACAGATGAAAGATTATGTAAAAAGTCGATAGAATACAAGTTGATATATGCTTTCTCAGAGATGAAGTTTGATAATTTAGTGACACCTCAGTGGATATTCACCTCTCACACTACTCAACATTTATACAGAATCATTTAAAAAAAAAAATACAATCTAGTTTCTTCTCGACGTTTGAACATGTTGCATTCTGAATATCAGTTCTGCTGTAGTAGCTGATGTTGATGTCATATCGTTATTGTTTGTTTCAGATTTTTTACATTCTGAGTTCAAATCCCGCCGAGGTTAGCGTTACGGGGTCGATAAAATAAAGTACCAGTATCGAACACAAGTACACATATGCCTTACAGCTATTCTTATATATTGCAGTCTGAAGTCTAGATCTTTTAATGTTATATAAAAATAAACAAATAGATAGTAAAATAATTGAAAAATAAATCTCTTGTCGAACAATAAGTATTAATTACTCCATTCTAGTTGAATTACTAATAATTATGCATGTAGTTTGATATTGCGTATAGAGGAGAAAGAGAAATTATAATTATTGGGTTTCATAATTTGATAGGTGAATATTTGGTAAGGAATATACTGAAAAGAGACTAAGAAAAAAAAAAGTTCAATAATTCTTATTTTAATAATATATTCGTTCTTTGACTTTAAGATTATGGTTTAGTATTTTCTTAATGGTAGATTAGCGACTCATTGTGAAATAAAACTGTTTGTTTTCTCTTACATAAAAGGCTTCTTTTTTTTTTTTTTTTTTTTTTGGCAAATAAAATATAAAATATAAACTAAATTTATATGTATTAAAATACTGATTCCTATAGAATTCAAAAAAAACAAAAGTAATAATTATATAAATCATAAGTTTTTTAGTAAATCTGGAAGGTCTCCATATACAGGGAATTTTATATGAAAATCGATAAATATAATTAATATTTTTCTGGCATATTTTAGTAGTTTTTCTTTATAATTTCTCGTTAATAGAATTAAAAATTATCCACACATGTATGATTCTATCTTATTCATTGATATTATCGAGATGAGTGCCAATTAAGATCAGTTGTTTTTGCTATTGCTGTTAAAATCGAATGCTATTGTGCAATAAAACGAAGAAAGTATGATGGTAAAATGCTTTTGATTTCTTTGTGTGCAATACACCATAAACTGGTGAAGATTATTTTAAAAATTGAATATCTCATTTAAATAAGAATGCTTTCGATTATTAGAAAAGGAATTCTTAACAACAATTGTTCAATCTAACTTATAACGTCCTGTAGTAATTTAGCCGGACAGTAAAATGGCAGATTCGTTAGAACGTCGGATAAAATGTTTCTTCTATATCTCTTTCTCACTTCCTTTTACTCATTCTTTATTCTCTAGAAGATCTCTTGGAAAGGATTCGGGTTAAATGAAATTGAAATGAAATGATTTAGCAAAAATTATCTAAAAATGAGTTTGTTAATTCAAACGTCTATAGTATCTTTACTACTATCCAGATTTTTGTGAAAGCTTGTTGTAAATACTTTGATTTTTAATGTGATGCAGTTATGTTGTTGTTTTATACTTTTCAAGAATGTCTTGCTAATGTGGCTTAATATTGTTTGTTAATTCAAGTATTTATAGTAACTTTGCTTGTAGACAGATTATTGTAAAAATTTACAGCATTAGAGCAACGACTTCGATGCTATCCTGTGATGCCGTCCTGGTGGCATGTTATACTTTTCTATTTACTTTTCTATATGATACAGGGCGTTAAGAGTTAAAGTGCGAACATGTTGAGATTGAATTGGTCTGTATTTAATAATATAAAAACTAGTGATAATTGTATCTGTTAAGGCAAATAGAAACGTTTCGATAGAAGACTAGTTAATGTGTAATTTTTTTTTTTTTTTTTTTGGCTGCAAAATCCTAATATATTTACTCCGAAGAAAACATTTATTCTGACCTTCTGCCCATTTGTCTTTCGGTTGAGAATACAATATAATCGTTATAGAACCGAATACAATAAACACACGAGTGAAATATATCCAAATCCCATAAAGCTACCAAGTCAACATTCAGAGAAAAGTTTGTATAGGAAGATGCGGCTATTTCTTACAATTTTGCAGATATATCAACCAGAACATAATGAAATGATGTGTAAATCTTCGTACATAAACGTTTCTAAATTTATCTTCCATTAACGAAGTTATGAGACATAAATAACAAACACTTGCAATTCTTCTCTTCTAGGAAACTGCAATGTGTGGGTTTTAAATATACTTAATCCATGTTCAGGCGGCAAATTGGCAGAGTCGTTAGAACGTCGGATAGAATGCTTTAACGTAGTCATTCCGGTTTTCTGCTCTCTGAGTTCAAATCCCACCGAGGTTAACTTTGCCTTTCACCCTTTCGAGGTCAATAAAAAAAAAAAGTACCAGTCTAATATTGCCGATCGATTCTTCCTCTATATTTCTTTCACATTTCCTCTCTCTCACTTTCTTTCATTCACTGGAAGAAATCTGCTTTACTCAGGCCTGGAAAGGATTGTCTCCGCCAGGCTTAAAATGCTCCAAAACGCCGTATGTCAATACGGTGCCCCTACGACTCTATCAGGCATTACTGCTACTTTATTGGACTGGGTTATTGCTGGCTTTGTGCCAAAAGTAGAAACAATTATATATTAGACAGTCGTTTCTTTAGAATCTTATTGTAATTATAGCAAAGAAAGTAACAATACAGAAAGTAATAATATATTGGTATTTGATTCCTGACAGCTGCGAGAATATTGTGTTTCATTAAATTAAGGAGTGTTATTAATATTTAATTAATTGAGACGGTTAATATGTCTTTCTCTAATTTCTTATCACATCACACATATATATATATATATATATACCTCTATCTCTCTATCTCTCTTTCTTTCTTTCTTTCTTTCTTTCTGTCTCTCTATTCTTCTCTGGAAGAAATGGGTTATGTGTAAATCTAGAGAGTGATGTGCTGAGCCAGGTTTAAATGCTGAAGAAACGTTGATTGTCACACCAGTACACCTACGATTTCTTCATGTGTTCTGGCTCAATCCTGTATGCTTTGGCCTAAGAAACAGAAGTCGTCTCTATCTGGAACCTATTCCGAAAGGTATTCAAAATGGCAGTACAATGCAGTACAATGTGTTCTTATCTAGAAATAAACGACAGCCAGAATCAACCAAGAATCCTTTACATAGTCGAAAGGCATGCTAAAAATAGCAACAAAATGTTCACCAAAATATACCTAGTGTCTTAAAGAGATGTAGATGTGCTCATGGATGAACATTGCCGGAAAATCATGGTTCTTAATTCAAGCACAAGAGAGGGGAATGTCAATTAAATCAACACGAAACTTGAGGAAAAATTCAATTTTATCAACCCAGTATTTTACTCGTACTTTATTTCATCGAGCCCGGATGAAAGAAAGGCAAAGGTGATCTCGGCTCCGTGGGATTTGAAATCAGGGCGTAAAGAGCCAAAAAAATATCGCAACGCTCTAATGATTTTCCCAAACTCATAGAGACGGAAATTAATAAAAAAAATGTTCCCAACTTGAACGAATTTAATCATGCTTGCCTCACCAGGATTTGTCTAAAATGTCTAAAGTCTGTCACGCATTGCTGAGTGGTTAGAGCATTGGGCTTGCAATCGAAAGGTTGTGAGTTCAATTGTCGGACCGGGTGATATGTTGTTTCCTTGAGCAAGACACTTTATTTCACGTTGCTCCAGTTTACTCAGCTGTAGAAAAGAGATGATAGGACTGGGGTCTCTATCATTAAATCACCCAAGACACCTCCAACGAGATATAACTTGGAGGAGGCCAGCTAAACCTGCAGAGGTGTGAGCTGTAACAACAACAACAACAAACAACGATAGATATATAAATATTTTGGGTGATAAAACTCCAAAGGTGTAGGAAGTATAGTGGAAATGATGATAGCTTGGGAATATAGTTGGGTTGTATGAGTTTATAGTCTATATGTGTATATGGTTAAATATATAGTTAAATATATATATTTGTGTATATAGTTAAATATATAGTTAAATAAACCTGGATAGGTGTGAGCTGTCACACACGCACACACAAAGTCTGTCTCGAGCCTGAAGGCTCATCAGGCCGATGCTTAACCCAGTTCCTATGGCATCAAGTGACTGAAAGTACAATACTACCCCCTGGACATGATGCTAGTCCTTCTCAGGGTTAAACTCCCAGCTATTTCTGATACTTCATTTCTCGTTGCTCCAGTATACTCAGCTGAAAATGAGTGTTTCGCTAAATAACACAACACACAACCCTGTCCAGTAATCGACCTAAACTATGGTAACAATCAAGACATTTCACAGATTTACGAGGTGTGTCAGAAAAGAAGCAAGACTGGGGTGTCAAAAAAACATACAATAGCTACAAAGAATTGAGGCTCCTGTTATATACTCCCCACTTATCTCTACCTCACCCATAGCTCACACAACACACTAAGTCCTGTTACTTTTCTAATAAACCTCGTACACAAACGGCTTAGTTGAATTCATGATATGGTTGTTTAATTAACAAATATCTTGTTCTGTCGTTCGTCTTGATGCTGCACATTTGTATGCTATGTGATAGGGCAGTTGTACTTATATATAAAATATTTTAATTGATACTGATACTACAATAGAGACAGACATGTAACATAAATTATGTCCAAGCCACTTAATAACTCTACAGCCAAGATAACGACTGCAATTAGGTTATTAAAACAATTGAAGTGTTTGAGGGTGATTACAGTTATGTTACTTGAATATAAAAACGACATACCCCCACATACACAGACAGACGCACGTATACACACTCACAAACACACACACACACACACACACACATATATATATATATATATATATATATATATATGAATAAACTTAGTCCTTCATCAGTGATCTTCCAACCGTCATTGGTATTTCTTCGCATTAAAGATCATTTAATGCGAAGAAATACCAATGAAAGTTGGAAGATCACTGATGAAGAACTAATTTTATTCATATGTAACCCATTTGCAACCATGCAGCACGCCATTTTTCATATATATATATATATATATATATATATATATATATATATATATATGTGTGTGTGTGTGTGTGTGTGTGTGTATTCTGTCAGGAGTTGTGATCGGTAGATAATATCAGCAATGGAATGTCCAATGGAAACATTCTTTCCTTGGTCCTATTCAACAAGTTCCACCACACTCAGTAACCTAATTAGGTCTGGGATCCTGTCGATTATTTCCATTCCATTTCCAATAATTTCCAAGTCATTTTAAACTTGTTTACTTCGTTTTTTTTTCTTTCACTTTCTTTTTGATAAATTTCCAAATTACATTTTTAATATATTCATTGTTCAATAAACTATTTAGTTACTAGTTTTCTACTTTTTGCGGTGTATATTTTCATGGTTTTAATTTCTCTTCAATTTACTTAAGTTTTCTTTCTTCATATCATAAATATTTCATGTCATTCATTCAATTATACGTGTTGACGCTAATGGCTTATTTTTCCGGATATTATCTATTTGTGATCGATAAAACGAACTATTTGTGAGTGTTGGGTGGTGGATTGATAGTCTCGTTAGTATGTGGAATAAAACACTCAGCAGTAATGTGTTATGTAACTGTACGTTTTGCTTTCAACCCCCTCCCCCAGGTCAACTTTGCCTGTCATCCTTCTGAGGGTCAATAAAATAAAGTACCAGTTATGTACTGAGTCGATATAATCGACTTTCCCCATCCCCCAATTTGCTGGCCTTGTGCCAATGTTAGAAGGAATTATTTACTGAGGCATTGATAAAATAAAATATCAGTATTGAGAGGATCGTTGACATCACTAAAAGTCTGATGTTCTACGACTGAGTTATGTCGGTGGCTTAGTGGTTAGAGAATTGGATTTGGACTCATGAGGTTGTGAATTCGATTCTCGGACTGGGTGATGCGTTATGTCTTTGAGCAAGGCACTTTATTTCACGTTGCTCCTTCTACCAGAAGTAGCGGCCGGTAGATACTACCAGCAATGGAAGGATCAATGGAAACATTGTTTCCTTGGTCCGATTTGACGAGCTCCATCACATTCTGTAAGCGAATGAGGTGTGGGATCTTGTTGAGTGGTTTCTTGAAAGGTTGGATTAGCGAACGTGTTAGAGGGTCGAAATAAATGTTTGTCTTGAAGTATTTGATTTGAATCTTTCCGTTCTTAGTTCAAATGTCATTTTGGCTTACTTTGTAGGTAGTATTAACCCACCAGCTGTTCAATCAACGTCACCTTGGACCCCTTTAGTGGAGCTGACTTTGTTGTAAACATTCTTCCCCTCTCTCGACTAAAAGGTAAAGAAATATGTTAAGTTTAGTGATGCCTGTTCTGTCCCTTCTTTATCGTTAATTCGTCTCTGTTGAGTTGTGGAGTATGTTGTGTTTTGTTCTCGTGTATATTGTTGTATATTATTTTGCCTCAAGATTTTCCGCTTCAGCTAATGCTATCTGTTCGATGATTCGAAGATTTTATATTTCTATACTATTCCTTTGTGGTAAAATCTCAGGATACTTTCTTCTTTGCCAGATTTGGTGAGTCGAAACAAACTTGAACCATACGTGAGCCTAAAGCGTAAAACACTTTATAGTGATTACACTCATATATAAAATCACATGCATATATCTCTATATCATAATTGTTTCTACTTTTGGTACAAGGCCAGCAATTAACCCAGTGTATTACTGATATTTTATTTTATCGACCCCGTAAGGATGAAAGGCAAAATTAACCATCGGGATTTGAACTCAGACCATAAAGGGCCGCAACTCTTTGCTGGAAAGCATGGCGTCAGACCCTCTACCGATATTGCCAATCCACATCTCTACATCATAATGATTTCTAATTTTGGCACAAGCTCAGAAAATGTGGGGGATAAGCGACGTTGATTGAATCAACACAGTACATGACTGGTACTTTATTTTATAGACACCTGAAGGATGAAAGGCTAAGTTGACCGAGACAGGATTTAAATTAGGGATTTAAAGAGCCGGAATATATGCTTCTAAACATTTGTCTTACGTTCTGACAACCCACCATCCAGATACAATTTTTTATGATAAATAATAAACATATATACTATAGCCATCAAATAAAAACTGACATTATTAGCGTTAAACACACAAGCAATCATGTCACATATAAAGAAAGGTTTTTCACACCAACATACAAACTTCTAAGTTAAACATAGCAACGACCACATCAGTCTACATAAACCTACACTCAAGCTAAAACACACACATTCACATACTAAATATACATAGAAAATATACATACAAACACACAAAATAAGTGACATACGCCTAAACAAAATCAATAAAAGCCACATACAGACGTAGATATATGCCTACATTGCGACTAATATATACATACACATATACTATCACCCACGTAGAAATATGCGCCTACACATAATTATACGCCTACACACTGTTAATATATACACTCGCAGACAGGATATCAACGCAAACTAACATGCGTAGAAAGACATACATCTTCTCTAACAAACAAGCTTACACACACATACAGACTTGAATATATACACATATAGAATTGAATATATACACATACAGACTTAAATATATACATATATAGATTTAACTATATATATACATATTGATTTAAATATATACACATACAGACTTAAATATATACACATACAGACTTAAATATATGCACATACTGATTTAACTATATACACATATAGACTTAAATATATACACATACAGACTTAAATATATACACATATAGACTTAAATATATACACATATAGACTTAAATATATACACATATAGACTTAAATATATACACATATAGACTTAAATATATACACATACAGACTTAACTATATACACGAACTATTTTATCTATATATACACACAGATTTACTTATATGTACACATGCAGATTTAAATATATAAACATACAGACTTAAGTATATACATATACAGGCTTAAATATATACCCATATAGACTTTGGAGTTTTATCACCCAAAATATTTATATATCTATCGTTGTTTGTTGTTGTTGTTACAGCTCACACCTCTGCAGGTTTAGCTGGCCTCCTCCAAGTTATATCTCGTTGGAGGTGTCTTGGGTGATTTAAAGATAGGGACCCCAGTCCTATCATCTCATTTCTACAGCTGAGTAAACTGGAGCAACGTGAAATAAAGTGTCTTGCTCAAGGAAACAACACATCACCCGGTCCGAGAATTGAACTCACAACCTTTCGATTGCAAGCCCAATGTTTTAACCGCTAAGCATGCGCCTTCACTGGAGCAACGTGAAATAAAGTGTCTTGCTCAAGGAAACAACACATCACCCGATCCGAGAATTGAACTCACAACCTTTCGATTGCAAGCCCACTGTTCTAACCGCTAAGCATGCGCCTTCACTGGAGCAACGTGAAATAAAGTGTCTTGCTCAAGGAAATAACACATCACACAATGCTCTAACCACTAAGCCATGCGCCTTCTATCGTTAATTATTATTGATTTGTTTTTCATGTCCTTAATCTTTCATAGCTACTCCTACAACTATTAACCGAAGACAGAACCCTTAATGAGACCGACAGTGAAATTCATTTTCATTTGATCTGTCAAAGCCGTCTCAGCTTGACCGTCAGTTACAGGTTATAAACGATATCACCATTGAATTGCTCTCAAATATCGAGTCCTCCGTTGAATAATGGCCTTACTACTAGTGTTTTCTCTAACGGCATCTTATCTCCACACACACACACACAAACAACACACACACATACACACACACATATATGTATGTATATATATATATATATATACGCATACACACAAACACACATATATATATATGTATGTATGTATGTATACACACACGTATATGTACGCGCACACACACACACACACACACACACACACACACACACACACACACACACATACACACACACACACACACACACACACACACACATACACACATATATATATATATATATATATATATATATATATATATTATATGGCCTAAGTGTTTTTAGTATGTAATATATCATATTCGGCAGCTGTAATTCGTATCTGATGGTGAAACCATTAAATTGTAAAATATTTATAATAGATGTTAAAGAATGATAAGACAATAATACATTTTGTATAGTTTACCATTGCAAAGAGCGAGTATAAAAGTATAATGTTGAAAATAAAGAAAGTGTAGGAATTGTTATTGTTTGTCTTATATATCGTTGAAAACTTCCTATTTATTTAAACATTTTGTATATCAAAGTCTCGAGTCTGTCTCGAGCTCGGAGTCTCATCAAACACAGGTGGTTATGTCGAGTTCCGTTGGCGTTAAGCGACTGAGAGTACAATACCCTCATCTCACTGGACAGGACGCCAGTCCATCGCAGAGTTAAACTCCCAGCTGTTGCTGCGCTAGTACTCATTTTCAGCTGAGTATATTGGACCAATGTGAAATGAAGTGTTTTATTCAAGAATACAACACCCAACTCAGTCCGTGAATCGAGCCCACCATATTATGATCAACACCCTTACTACTAAGCCACGCACCTATACAAGCATTTTGTATACACCAATATATAAATTTAAAGACAAAAACTATATATAGATCACAAATAACAGCTACGCATTTGTTCTCTCTCTCTCTCTCTCTCTCTCTCTCTATATATATATATATATATATATATATATATATATATATCACTCTCTCTCTCTCGCGCTCTCTAGCTCTCTCTCTCTAGCTATCTCTCTCTCGCACTACTTCTTCCCCTTTCGTTTGATGAACGCCAACCAGCGTAAAACAGACTGACAGCATCTCTCCCTTCTTTCGCCGAAAAGAAGTAAGTGACATAGTCACTACTTTAAAACTGATAGCATATGGTCTTTTAAATGTGTTTAATTAAACATACGGTATATTGCCAAATATACATATAAATGTATATTTATTTAACATGCGAAACCAACAGAAGGAGTAGAGTTAAGTCAACGTGGATTCATAATTGATAGTGAACGGAGGAAAATCATGTCAATAGTCAGAATCAAAAGATTTAATTAAGCGACAGCCTGCAGCATGGACTGACGTGTAGCGCTGGATGCATGCATCAATGCGTAAATATAATTATTTCTACTTTTGGCACAAGGCCAGCAATTAAATCAGTACATTACTGGTACTTTATTTTATCGACCCCGTAAGGATGAAAGGCAGAGTTAACCTAGGCGGGATTTGAACTGAGATCATAAAGGAGCATAACTCTATGCTGGAAAGCATGGTGTCCGACCCTCTACCGATACTGCCAATCCACCGCCCTATTTGAACTCATAATAATTGTTTCTACTTTGGGCACAAGGCTAGCAATTATCCCAGTGTATTACTGGTACTTTATTTTATCGACCCCGTCAGGATGAAAGGCAGATTTAACCTCGGCGGGATTTGAGATTAACTTTGCCTTTCATCCTTACAGGGTCGATAAAATAAAGTACCAACAATACACTGGGATAATTTTTGGCCTTGTGCCAAAAGTAGAAACAATTATATTTACATATTGATGCTTGCATCTAGCGCTACACGCCAGTCCTATAAT
>OZ024753.1:41398836-41406336 GCA_964016885.1 Eledone cirrhosa
ACTGTTGTTGTTGTTCTCCTTTTTGTACTTGTTGTTATTGTTGTTGCTGTTGTTGTTGTTGTACACCAATCCGTGTATGTACTCTTTTTTGTTATTGTACTTTATTCCGTTTTTGAACTTTGCTTTTGTTGTTGTTACTGGTATTACTGTTGTTGTTGTTACTGTTATTTTTGTTGTTGCTGTTGTTGGTGTTACTGTTGTTGTTGTTGTTGTTGTTACTGGTGTTGTTGGTGTAACTGTTGCTGTTATTGTTGGTGTTAGTGTTGTTGTTGGTGTTACTGTTGTTGCTGTTACAGTTGTTGTTACTGTTGTTGTTGTTGTTACTGTTATTTTTGCTGTTACTGTTGTTATTGTTGTTGTTATTGTTGTTGTTGTTACTTTTGTTATTGTTACTGTTGTTGGTGTTACTGTTGTTATTGTTGTTACTGTTGTTATTGTTGTTACTGTTATTGTTGGTGTTACTTTTGTTGTTGTGCTACTGCTACTGTTGTTGTTGTTGTTGTTGCTACTGTTGTTGTTGTTGTTGTCGTTGTTGTTGTTGTTGTTGTTGTTACTGTTATTGTTGTTACTGTTGTTGTTGTTGTTGCTAGTGTTGTTGTTGTTGGTGTTACTTTTGTTGTTGTTACTGCTGTTGTTGCTACTGTTGTTGTTATTGTTGTTACTGCTGTTGTTGTTACTGTTGTAGTACTGGTGTTGCTGTTGTCATTGAACGCCGATCAGTTTGTGAACTTTATATTGATGGTGGTGTTTTAAATTAATTGTGTGTATATATATTCTGTGTGACTGTGCGTGTATATATGTGTGTGTGTGTGTATGTGTGTCAGTGTCTCTGTGTGTATGTCAGTGTGACTGTGTGTGTATATATGTGTGTGTGTGTGTCAGTGTCTCTGTGTGTGTATGTCAGTGTCTCTGTGTGTGTATGCCAGTGTCTATGAGTGTATGTATGTATGTATGTGTGTGTATGTCTGTGTGTGTGTGTATGTGTGTGTTTGTTATTAATTAACGCCCTATTGACAGTGGTGGGCTTCTAACAACGAGAACGGAAAACATAACTGTAGAAAAATCCGATAGTTTTTAGTAAGGAAGCTGGCATCTTATATGTTGTCAGAACTAAACAGTACAGAATGTGTTGTCACAAGATAGTGGTGGTGGTGGTGGTGGTGGTGGTGGTGGTGGTGGTGGTGGTGGTGGTGGTGGTTGTAGTTTTGGTGGTAGTGGTGGTGGTGTGGTGGTGGTATTGGTGGTGGTGGTGGTGGTAGTGGTGGTGATTGTGGTATTGGTGGTGGTGGTGGTGGTTGTGGTTTTGGTGGTAGTGGTGGTAGTGGTGGTGGTGTGGTGGTGGTATTGGTGGTGGTGGTGGTGGTAGTGGTGGTGATTGTGGTATTGGTGGTGGTGGTTGTGGTTTTGGTGGTAGTGGTGGTGGTGGTATTGGTGGTGGTGGTGGTGGTGATTGTGGTATTGGTGGTGGTGGTAGTGTTGGTGGTGGTGGTGGTGGCGGTAGTGGTGGTAGTGGTGGTGATTGTGGTTGTGGTGGTGGTAGTGGTGGTGGTGGTGATGGTGGTGGTGGTGGTGGTGGTGGTATTGGTGGTGGTGGTGGTGATTGTGGTATTGGTGGTGGTGGTAGTGTTGGTGGTGGTGGTGGCGGTAGTGGTGGTAGTGGTGGTGGTGATTGTGGTTGTGGTGGTGGTAGTGGTGGTGGTGATGGTGGTATTGGTGGTGGTGGTGGTGATGGTGAATGGTGAATGGACTTCCCCTTTCGTGTGGCTGTATTTTCCTTCAAAACTAACTACCGCCTCAGAATCACACTTATACACATACACACACTTACATACACACACACACGCATTCTCTCCCTCTCTCTCTGTCTCTCACACACAATTACACATACACACACTTACATACACACACACGCATTCTCTCCCTCTCTCTCTGTCTCTCACACACATTTACACATACACACACTTACATACACACACTCTCTCTCTCTCTCTCTGACACACACACACACACACACATTCTCCCCCTCTCTCTCACACACACATTTACACATACACACACGCTTGCTCTCTCTCTCTCTCTCTCTCTCACATATACACACACATATACATACACATACATACACACATAATCTTTCTCTCTCTGTCTCTCTCTCACATATACACACACATATACATACACACATAGTCTCTCTCTCTCTCTCACACACATACCCATTTACACACACATTTACACACACATACACACACACACACTTACACACACACACACACTTACACACACACACACTTACACATGTGTTGGTCGAGAGAAGAAGGAGAGAGAGGAAAGGAGACGGGATGAGATAGATTGATAGTCAGTAGGATAATAGAGAGAGGGGGAATCGGTGAAGTAGTGGGAGAGAGGGAGGGGGAATTGGTGATATAGTGAGAGAGAGAAAGAGAGAGAGAGAGAGAGGGAGGGAATCGGTGAAATAGTGAGAGAGAGGGAGGGATTGGTGAAATAGTGAGAGAGAGAGGGAGAGAGAGAGAGGGAATCGGTGAAGTAGTGAGAGAGAGGGAGGGGGATTGGTGAAATAGTGAGAGCGAGAGGGAGAGAGAGGGAATTGGTGAAGTAGTGAAAGAGAGGGAGGGGGATTGGTGAAATAGTGAGAGGGAGAGAGAGAGAGGGAATCGGTGAAGTAGTGAGAGAGAGGGAGGGGGAATAGGTGAAATAGTGAGTGAGAGAGGGAGAGAGAGAGGGAATCGGTGAAATAGTGAGAGAGAGGGAGGGGGGATTGGTGATATAGTGAGAGAGAGGGAGGGAGAGAGAGAGAGGAAGAGAGAAAGGTGATTGTATGTGTTAGTCTGGATGACTATAGAGAGGAAGGAAGAGAGAGGGGGTATTGTGTGTGTGTGTGTGAGTGTGTCTGTGTGTGTGTGTGTGTGTGTCTGTTTGTGAGTGTGTGTGTGTATTTGAGAAGGAGAAATTATGAAAGGGACTGTGTATGTGTGTGTTTAATAAAAAGAGAGAGAGAGAAAGAGAAAGGGGGAGTATTGTGTGTGTGTGTGAATGTGTGTGTTTGTGTGTGTTTGTGTGTGTTTGATGAAAAG
The DNA here is from genome assembly GCA_964016885.1 of Eledone cirrhosa. Taxonomy (NCBI): domain Eukaryota; kingdom Metazoa; phylum Mollusca; class Cephalopoda; order Octopoda; family Eledonidae; genus Eledone; species Eledone cirrhosa. The sequence continues at coordinate 41,401,926 of OZ024753.1, forward strand.
CGAAAGACAGAGAGAGGGAGAGATGAGGTATAGTGAGAGAGAAGATGAGAAAGTGAGTGTGTGAATGTGTTAAAGGGGGAGAAGTAATATAGAGACACAGAGGGATGGTGAGAGAGCTGTAGTAGTATTAGTAGTAGTAGTAGTGGTGGTGGTGGTAATATTAGTAGTAGTAGTAGTAGTAGTAGTGGTGGTGGTGGTAATATTAGTAGTAGTAGTAGTGGTGGTGGTAATATTAGTAGTAGTAGTAGTAGTGGTGGTGGTGGTAATATTAGTAGTAGTAGTCGTGGTGGTGGTAATATTAGTAGTAGTAGTAGTAGTAGTAGCTTCCAACAGAAATGGTCGCATTTTTTAAGGGTATGTCAATATTTATTTATAAAACTGCTCTATATTATATTTTATCTGATGAAAGCACACCATAATTTAACTTGGTGTCCTTGAAATATGTATAATGAAATAAATATGGTTTATAAATATAGTTTCCATTTGTTAATATATCGTATATATATATATATATTTATATATATATATATATATATATTTATTTATTTATCTATATATATATATATATATGTGTGTGTGTGTGTATATGTATGTATATATGTGTGTGAATTGTATTGTTTGTGAGAGTAGAAGAGTTACAGAGGAAGTGAGAAAAAGAGAGAAGAGAGATAAACAAATTGATGGAAAAAGAGAGAGAGTGAGAGTGAAAGAGAGCGAGAGAAAGAGAAGTAACTAAGGAGTGTAAGATATATATATTAAGGTTAAGTATTATGAAGATAGCAGCGATTCCGGATGAAATCATCACATCTGAGTGTGTTAGTTTAGATATGTGTGTGCTTATCCCTGTACAGATGAGTGCGTATGATTAGTAGCGTCTTAGCGTAATGATTAACGCGCTCGCACGGTATTCGAACCTCTGTAGCCGCTACTGGACACTTCTTTCGTCTATAGCAGTATTTTACCTGATTTATTATTTTTATCTTGAATTTATCGCGATGGACTGTTGTTACGTTTATTTTTTGCCTTTGGAATTCTCACATTTTCGAATTTCAAATCAACCAGCTCTTTGATCAGTCGTACAATTTGTTTACTACCGCAAGCTGATTTGTATAACAACTTAATTTAAAAGGAATGGGTGGTCAGAAGCGTTTTAGCGTAATGGTTAACTCGCTGGCATGGTACTTGAGACATACGGGATTCAATTATGTTAGCGGTTGGTGCCCACCTTTTCTGTCATACGGATTTTATTTCATTTTCTAAGCTGTTATCTAAATTGATCAACAGTTGTTACAGGTCTTTTCTGCGATTTCGATCCAAGTTTCAAATCACTCTGTTTTTTCATAATTCATACATATATATATATTGGTAAACGGAAAAGAAAATGCTGACAAATTGTTCACAGTGAAAAATAGTTTAATTAGGAATAAGTGAGAATTAGTAATAGTATTGGTTAGTATTCAGTTTTGGTTTTAAGTTTTACCGGTTGCGCATTTCTAATGCTTTTCAAAAATAATTTTGAGGTAGAGCGCCCGTGATGTTTGCTCTAATCTATATATATATTAGAAAGTGAGGTTTTTTTTACAAAATGAAAAATAACCGAGGTGTCCTACACGAGTGAAAGTATAAAGAAAAAAAGATGAAATCGAAAATGCAACTGGAGTCTTATTTTTTAAAAAATATATATATTTATTTGGTTCCTTTACCGGTTTCGCAGTTCTTCTGCTTTTCAAAAGTAGAATTGAGATGGAGGGTCTGTGGTTTTTCTCACATCTGGTTGGTCTCTGAATGTTACTTGTTTTATATGGAAAAAGTGGCTCGAAATGCCAGGTTTTTCGAGAAGTAATTTGATTGGTTGGTCAATAATTATAATAAATTTCGCGCCAGTTCGCGTTACAAAGTTCTTCAAACAAGGGGGGGGGGGTCACAGGTTGTTTTTTTCATATATTAGTGTTTGAATTTCTTTTTACTTCAAAAAAAGGGGGCTCACGAAGGCTTTTTTTTAATAAATGTAATTTGATTGGTTATAAATGAAATTATGGCTGTCACGTGAACAAGTTTTCATTAAATTTTCGCGCCCTTATATATATATATATATATATAAGGGCGCGAAAATTATATATATATATATATATATATATATATATATATATATATATATGCGAGAAACACAAACCCTCCATCTCAACATTACTTTTGAAAATCATACAAACTGTGAAACCGGTAAAGTAAATAAATATTCGTAAATATCTATATCTATCTATCTATCTCTCTCTCTCTATATATATATATATATGTGTGTGTGTGTGTGTGTGTGTGTGTGTGTGTGTGTGTGTGTGTGTGTGTGTGTGTGTGTGTGATTTTTACCTTTCTCTCTACCAAACAACAGCCACGGTTTCTGCTATTAACTAAATGTGTGCAATCCGAACAGTTGGTGTGTGTGTGTGTGTGTGTGTGTGTGTGTGTGTGTGTGTGTGTGTGTGTGTGTGTGTGTGTGTGTGTGTGTAAAATATCAATAATTTTTAAGAGTAGTCGGTGTAGTCTTTCTCTTCTTTTGATTTTGATTTTATTTTCAATCTAAACTCCGATGATATAACGGGTGTAGCCTTGTTCCATAGATTCAAATTTCCAACTTGTTGTTTCTTTACTCTTTATTATACAATGCTATAGATAATGGCTTAATAAATCTCTAGTTAGATGCCTTGCCTATGTCGTTCACTGCCCTTCGCTGTAATCAAAGCTAGCTTTTTCCGAGAGATATTTAATCTGTCAAAGCTGATGTTTTATGGCTATATATCAGGATTTCTTGGTATATATTGACATTGGAATGGATCATCGTCACTTTCGGCGATGACTGAAACAATCTCCCTCATTGGATTAGCGTATAAGTGGCTGAGCATTCCACAAAACACGCGTGTCCTTAACGTCATTCTCACGTTAATGAGATCCACCGTGACACACTGGAAGCCAAACAGTTTCCGTTTCCGTCTATTCAGTTTCGTACATAACGCATACGTCGACCTGAGACTATCGTAAATGACACGTGACCAAGGTGTCCCACAGTGGCATTGAACATGTGACCTATAGATTGCGAATCGAATCCTGAACCATTCGGCCTTCCTGCCTCCATTATGAATTTTTTAAAGAATGTTTTATGCAATGATTCTTGTTGCTGTTGTGTTTGTTGTTGTTGCTGCTGCTGTTGTTGCTGTTGTTGTTGTTGTTGTTGTGGTGGCGTTTGAGATTGGATCGAGGCATAGACCTAAGATCAAAGACATTCTAACAATGAAGACCACGTTGTGTCTTTCAGGCATATAAAACTTTTTGCCAAATTACCAGTATTGCACTCGGATAATTGCTGGCCTTGTGCCAAAAGGAGAAATAATTATTTAGATATATAATGCGTTTTTCCTTTTTAAGACAATAAGATTGGTTATATATACAAAATGGCTGACTGAATACAGGCGTGCGTTTCTAAAAAAAAACAATGTTTTCTGTCACCTTTCTCCTCTCACTCACACTCTATCTGACTATTTCATCTTTATTTCTCGTTCTATTCTCTGATAAAGGACTTGTATCCGAAAGATTAAGACTCTGTTCCAATTATATCAAGCGTTAAACTAATATATTTCTTCATTGCACTGTGTTGTTTGCTTTGAAATTTCTAGTCCAGTACTCACATGCACATGCACACACGCACACAAACACACATATACCCCCCCACACACAAACACACATATACTCACACACACAATTTCAATATCTTGGACGTAGGTACTGTGTGTATTGTATACTTGGTTTATCCTATGATGGCTTGTGTTTTTGCTGATGTAATTGCTGTTGGTGTTGTTGGTACTGGTAGTGTTTGTGTGTTGTGTGTGTGTGTGTGTGTGTGTATGTATGTGCAGGTGTGTGTGTGTATGCGGATTGAGTTTAACCGGATTCTAATTTCAGCACTTCCGGTTTTGTATATTGTGTGTGTTATATATTCTAAATAGAACTATGTCAAGGTCAACTTTGTTGTTTTCACCATGTATGTTTCAATATATATCTTCTGTTGTGTTGTAACTACTGTTTTATTGTTATTGTGGTTTAGTATGAGTCGGTAGTGCGTCAGACAAATGCAGTGCTGTGTTTGTTCCGGCTCTCTGCGTTCTGACCTCAAATAAGGCCGAGATAAACTTTGCCTTATATCCGCCCGAGATCGATATAACCGATTTACCCTTGCTTTAAATTTCCTGGTCTTGTGCCTATATTAGACAAACAAGATCAATCGACAAGCTCCTGAATTTCCTTCACACACCGAGTGAGGTGGAGCTCGTAAAATATACATATATATATATATATCAAGACACTTTATTTCACGTTGCTCCTTCTACCTGGAGTTGCGACCGATAGATAGTACTAGCAACTG
>OZ024753.1:41411336-41416336 GCA_964016885.1 Eledone cirrhosa
ATAACATTGCATTGCAGAAGTAATGTACTACACTGCATTGCAGAAGAAATGTATAACATTGTATTGCAGAAGTAATGTACAACTCTGCATTGCAGAAGAAATGTATAACATTGTATTGCAGAAGTAATGTACAACTCTGCATTGCAGAAGAAATGTACCACACTGCACTGTAGAAGAAATATATAACATTGCATTGCAGAAGTAATGTACTACACTGCATTGCAGAAGAAATGTATAACATTGTATTGCAGAAGTAATGTACAACTCTGCATTGCAGAAGAAATGTTCAACACTGCATTGCAGAAGAAATGTACAACACTGCATTGCAGAAGTAATGTACAACACTGAATATACGTATATACTGTATATACATACGTATATATGTATGTATTTTTAACGTAATTTATTTCCCATTGTATAACTATACACCCATCTAAGTTATATCTCTAACTCTACATTTAGTATAAGTTATCTTCTTTCTAATGATATAATATAGTTAGTGAAATATCTGCAGTTACTGAACTTAAATATTATATTATTTACAGATATTGATTACTGTTTTAGGCCTCCATAATTTTAACGTATTTTGAATACGTATTCTAAACGTTATTTACAATTTCACTCATCTTTTATTTCTCCCACTGATATATTCATACATGTAAGGTTTATTATTTTACTTTATTTAATTTGATTCTGATGAGCTAGACTTCCAGGAATAGACTCTTTTATTCATGGCTTATCAAGTGAAACGTACGTAAATCAAGTAAATGTTATTAATAATAATTTACATAACAAAGCAAAAATTAGTTTTACCTGTGGTTCAAATGGCCAGCCTTGTCATTCAAAGTGTCACGGACGCTGAATCTCCCTGGCAATTATGTTAAAATATACAGGTATCTGTAGAGTGTTCAACCACTTGCATGTTCATTTCACGAGAAGCAGGCTGTTCTGTTGATCATACACCCTGAACATTACTCGTTAATCGTTAGAACTGAAGAAGTTCCAACACTTGTGTATGTTTGTCAATTTTTTCATCTTTGTGTGTTTATCTAAGTAATATATTTCAGTATTATCAGAACTATATAATCGTAAATAACTATTTGTTTACTCCTACCGTGTGCACTAAAGAATAGATTAGATTTAATTTGTACTAAGGGAGAAAGCAATTTACTTTCTAGTTATGGGATTGTTTTAAAGTACAATCCCTTGTTAATTAATTATTCGGTTGTGAGGATAATGGGTGTAAGTATACAGAGTAAAGTAATCAGGGTTTAATTGCCGCCATTTTGGGGATTTCTTCCGTACAGAAATTACAATGGTTGACACGAAACAAATTATCGAAGAAAGCAGAAAGCAAATACCATGATTATATAAGAGAGTTTATAGTTAAATTTACATTTCTCTTGTATTCAATGATCTTTAAGGAATCATTCTACAAATCATCTTGTCAATATGCTATTCCAGAATAAATATGCTTTGTGCATTCCTTAGTAATATGTGTTTTCCCAAACCTACCCAGTGGAGTTCAGCTTTTATTTTTATTTATTTTTCTAAGCTATATTCAATGGAAGCTAATGAAGTTCTTTTCGATTTGTAGCTCTACCCTTGTTAACGATGCTGAAATATAGTACGTATGTTATCAGCCTACAAAAATAAGTATACATATGTATATGCTAAACTGCACCATATATATATATATATATATATATATATATATATATATATATATATATATATTGTTTACCTGTGGCTCTTTCTCCACCCAATTCTTTTTATATAGTAATAACAATAAATGTGAAGACTAAAATCCAAAGAAGATCCCGTTAAGGGTGAAAGCAGCGATTCTTTGCTTAAACTTTAATTTGCTATTTTAATAAATATATATATATATTTATTAAAATAACAGATTAAATATTTACTCTACGGTTCTTATATATTTGATATATATTTATCCTTATCGAGCCCTCTTTGGATTTTTAGTCTTCAAATTTATTATTATTACTATATATATATTATATATATTGTAGGGGGTATGTTTGTGTTGCTGAGAATGAGATAGAGCCTCCGATAGCCCAAGCACAGCACATAGAACCCCATTATAAAATCGACAGGATAGCCCCATGTTTCCTCTTAATCTAAGCTAAATAACTTTAAAGCCGAGTACTTTGTCAAAGTAATAACTCGTTTCTATCAATAATTACTGGAGAGAAAGACGCTAGCACTCATTGCTTCTCACGCTACATCTAAAGCAAACACTGGAGGAATACAATATTTGCTGAATATACAGAACAAAGAAGAATTGATTCATTAATCACCCAGGTACCCTCCTCTCTTTACGGCGTCTACTTAGTGTATTGTGAAGGAAATATTTCTGCAGCAAAGTGTGCAGAATTTAAAACATATGAATAAACTTTAATGTCTAGAATATTCTTCAGCTCTTTGATGTATAAGTCAAGGCAGGTTTGTTGTTTATTGTATTTTATATTACCGTTGCTATTTTACTATACCATAAGCATTTTTGTTTGGACATTAATGTATATATGCGTGATTCAATTCCATGAGTGATTTAATGCATTTACGAGGCTGATGGAGAAAGATTTCTGGAGGCTACTGCAATTTAAACAGATTTAACCAGTCATAAATAAATTGAAAGATGCCTGTCTAAAATTTGTTTCAAGCTAAATACTAAGCATATCTTCTAATTCTTTGATTGAAACAGTTTAATAGCTATGGATTTTTAAAGTCGAAGCTTGTTCGGTTAATAGTTTTAAATGGGACAATGCTGCTACGAGACAGAAATATATTTAGTACACTGCTGAAGCCTTATATATTCCATTCAGAATATAATCTGTAAAGACAATTATTGTTACTGGAAGGTAAATCTAATTTACATGCCACCATCATAACTGAAACATAAGGGTTGTCGCTAGAGACTATGACACATGAGGCATCTCAGATGAGGGGGCTACCCCAGTGGAACGGGAAGATTGTCAGGCCATTTAGTCTTTCACCGTCCCCTCCCGTAGGCTCGAGGTGGAAAGGGAAGCCACCACCATCCAGGGTATGCTTTATAATCTCGTTGAGAGCAGCATGGTATGAAAGATGGCTAGCACTACAACCGCATGACAGTGGGTGGAAACCGAAGAAAGAATCCACAGCTGATCCATAGTTGATCCACAATTGATCCACAGTTGATTCCCAGCGGCATTTGAGAGGCTCAGATATCTAGAGACCGAGCCTCAGGGAAACAACGATGTTCAAATAGTCGCTGCCCAGCTGAATGCCAGTCGAAAAGTGAAGGAGAGAAAGAAAGGAGAGGAGAGGAAGCTATATCAGAAATGGGGCAAGTACTTATATTATCGACCCTGAAAGGATTTAAATACAAAATGGACCTCAGTGGAATTTGAAGAAAGAACGTAGAGACTCAGGAGATATAAGCGATGCTCTACCGTCTCTGCAAAATGTCAGAAACAGGAATAAATAATGGTATTTATGGCATATCTATCAAGTTGCTCCTAAGTATGGCCTCTATATATATATATACACATGCATCAAGTGGTTATTTGGTTATTTTTACGTCAGATAAGTTCTAGTGAATTGTTGTGAATTCATGCAAGTGGTTCTTTCAATGATTTTTTTATCTTCATTTACCGCAAAGAAGCCAAATGCCAAGGGTTATGTGAAATAAATATTTTCACCAGAACAGTCAGTTTAATGCTAAATATATTGATACACTATTGGAATAGAGCAAAGTTTAATGATGGCAACCAAAATATTCATACAAAGTATATTTCGTCATTCTGTTGTATAGAATACGAATTAAGAATTTTACCTCTGAAATGATATACTCTCATATATATTATATATGTAGTGGGTAGGTATATACTTTCTTGCGTATATGCATACGCACATACATACACAATTATTTATATATATATATATATATATATATATATATATCACATAAGAAAAGGAGAATCAGTGTTGCGACGAATAAAATTTATTGGACATATTACAATCGTTTCTTTGGCGAGTCACGATCTATGTACTGATCGAACCTGACTCTGATATCGCAAGGTCCTCAGTTATGTCTCTATTCTACGAGTGCTCAAACGGCATACCGCTTACGGACACTTTAAGCATCCAACACCAATTATATATATATATATATATAGTTGATGTTAGGAAGGGCAGCTAGCTGTAAAATCCCGTCGGAGCAAGGTATGACAAGACATGTCTTTCGATGTAGACCACTCGTCTAACCCATGGAAAATGGACATTATATATATATATATATATATATATATATATATATATATATATATATATATATATATATATATATATATACGGGATAACAAATTATTGTTATAGGTAGTCCACTTAGATGTAGCAAACCGTGTCACTCTTCTTTCTTGATTTATATATATATATATATAGTATATATATTATATATATATATATATATATATAATATATACTATATATATATATATAGTATATACATTATATATATATATATATATATATATATATATATATATATATATATATATAGGGGTTTTCTCCCCTTAGATTCTCACATGTGCTTTCATAACCTGCGAGATTCTGGCGAAAGAAGAACAAAAACCCGTTGAGAAAGCGATGCCTTGTTCGATCATTATACCAAAAGCTTATTTTTTATGAACAGACAGTATTATTGATTTAGGTGTTGCAGAAACCCAATTTCGGAGTATTCCATCTTCCCCGAGGGTCCGGGTAAATATTTCAATCATATCTGATTTCGTTTGACCCGTTTAGCTTGTTCGCTTTTTGGGGTATGGTGGTTAATGGTTTCTTAACTATCGTCTCAGCGTGTATGACCATCTTAACTTATGTTTATAGCTCTGCTATCTTCTTCATATCCATGGAGAGCTTGTCAGCACAATATGGAAGTTGCGTTTCGCTAATTTCTACCCGCCGAAATGCGATTCTCGCTAAATATATATTTGTATATATAG
>OZ024753.1:41427792-41432792 GCA_964016885.1 Eledone cirrhosa
CTACATAGTAATCCGATAATACGTACTGACTTTGTTTCATCTGTGATAGCACCGTATGGCTTAGTGTTTAGAGTTTTCGGTTGATGGTCGCAGTAAGGTTGTGAGTTCGATTCCTAGCAGCACTTTGCACTCTTTATTTCACGTCGCTCCAGTCGATTCACCTGGGTAAAATGAATTGTACTTGTGACTCGCCTCACAAGAATAAATAGTTGTTTCTATTTTTGGCACAAGGCAGGAAATTTGAAGCGAAGCATAAAGTCGAGGAAATCGATCCCCAGTACGTTACTGGTATTTTGTGTTATCGCCCCGCCCCCCACCTTCCTCTATGGATGAAAGACAAAGCTAAACGTCAGTGTTTCGCTATAATACTAACAACAACACCTACGTAATCAACATCATGTTTAGATTTATTATTTTATGTTATCTCAGATGATGGCGAGGAAGAAACATTGAACAAGCCAGTCCACTGGCAGGCTCGTTCATGCGAGTGGTCATCTCCATGGGTCGACTATAAATAAACCTGGGCGGACGGTACTTATTCTATTTGCGATTCTCAGACTGACGGGCAACGGTATCTGGGTGTGGCACTGATTTCACGAAGTTGCACCTGGAGAAAATATTACTGTTGGCCTCATCCCAGTTAAGGGCCTTACCATCTCAGAACAAGATGATTGGATTGTTACAATCACATATTAAAACCTAAACTATTAAGATTAAACCAATGTTCTGAAATCAATCTATATGTATACTATTGAAACAATTCATAATATAACTGGTTAATTATTACATGGTTCATTATCGTTAAGATTAATTTTCTACATGACAATTAAAATATTCACTAATTGCACATCTATTGAGCGATATTTAATTATTTTTACCAGGTAATTAGGCAGCAATTTAGAAGTAACAGGCTAGGAGCGACATATTCAGAAATTTATTTGAATATTCAGCTAAGAGCTAAATGTTTTTCTATCGATATGTGAGATAATAGATTCCTAATAAGACTAGGATCAATGGCAGAACTAAAATGAATATATATATTTTTTTTAAGTGTTGTTAACTTTAAGCGGATTTTTAGAATGATTGTAATGCTAAAATGATTCAGAATTAGTATTGTAAGAACGTAAGAGTAAATGCCAGCCATTTACCGCTGAAAGAAACACTATTAAAGGTTTAGCGTGGTTTACTGGTTGGAGAGTTGGATTCACAATCATGAGGTTGCGAGTTCAATTCTCGGACCTGCAATTGAGATGACTCGACGTAGCTATTGATAGCAACTTTACTAGGGACATCGTCATATTGTAAATATCGTTTAAATGTTTGAATGGAATCAATACAAATCACTTTGTTGTCTTCCCTGCAAGCTCATATGAACACACTCTCATTCTCATACTATATATATATATATATAATGTAGCTTCAGAATATATATGTTTATGAGGGTATATCTCCAAAACCATAGGGGGAGTTCGTGAACAAACAAACAAACAGGAATAATATTTTATATGGAATGAAAGAACGCATTTATGAATATTTGATTTAATTTCTTCAGAACTTTCATCTCAAACAGTCTTTCTTTCACTGATTGAAGAAGATTATTAATCACAAGTTGTCTGTCGTTCAGATGACTGTCTTTATTGCATTCAAAAGATCGCTGATTCGTCTTACACTAATTAAACTTGCGAAGTGAAAAAGAAATAGAATATTATCTCTAATCTTAATCTGTCAATTAAATATCTCTCATACGTGATATGTTGTCGACGTAAGATTTAACGGTGGTGTAATGTTGTCATGTTGTAAAATTACGATTCCTCTATTTTCAAAATAACTCAGTATATTTTGAAATATCTCAGATTATTGTGAAAATAGATGTCACTGAGATTGGTAGATTAAGGTTTCGTAAAATATTTTGGTTGAATTCCGAATTCAGAACATATAAACTACCTAGGGTTCATGTAATAATTATAGAAAATAAGTGGAACCAAAAGAGGTTTAAGTTTAGTATGAAGTCTGTCTCGAACCTGAAGGCTCGTTAGGCTGCTGCTGCTGCTTATTCCGGTTTCCCTGGCGTAAAGCCACTGATAGTGTAATACTTCCCCCTGAACAGGTAGATATATATAGAGATATAATATACACCTCGTCCTGCTCGATGGCTAAAGACCTTGGACTTCTGTGTCTTTCGATTGTTTTTTATTTTCAAAAATTATTTTTTCCTTCTGCCTTGTTTTGGTTCGTTGTCTTCTCTTTGTTAATTTACCTAATTTTATCATATATATATAGATAATAATAATAATAATAATAATAATAATAATAATAATAATAATAATAAGGGCGCTGCGGAGTTGCAAATGGGTTACATATGAAAAAAGTTTGTCCTTCATCAGTGATCTTCCAACCATCATAGGCATTTGGTCTTTAAAGCGATGAAATGCCTATGATGGTTGGAAGATCACTGATGAAGGACGAACTTTTTTCATATATATATATATATACATTTTTTCATATATATATATATATATATACATTTTCATATTATAAATACTACCAGGATTGAACGCCTGTCTCTATCCCCGTTTGATTGTCAAAATAGATATTAACATTCTTTATTAGTCTTAATTCTATCAACTCTTCTATTATTTACCTTTTAATACAAACTGCTATAGATAAAATGAGATTTCTGATTTCTTGATTCAATTCCCTAATGCATATACCAGCTGGCTACTAGCATTGATGTTATTTAGTAGCAATCGAAATCTCCCCCTTCCCCAATTGACACTTTATAATTAATACTACTGCACCAAATGACCAGCCCTGTCCACTGTCCAGTTGGTCAAGTAGAGATTAAAATTGGCACTCCCAAAATTCTTATTTAGATTTACTCATGGTATTCTCATTAGAAACCCATTATATACTTGTTTAGCAGTAAATTAATTTACCATCTGTCATATACTATCCCCTCTGTTTCTTCCTCTATTACTAATATAAATACTTCAATTTTTCTGATTTTATCCAATTTATCCAAAATCTCTGAAGAAGTGACAACTGATTATACATTTGCTATCGAATACTTGCTAACATTATATGATTACGCAAGCAGCGATACATAGGTATTCAGTCTGTTACAGAAACATATGTCAATACCTAATAAATTCCTTTTTTAAAAAAAGCACTTTCATTTTATATTCATCCTTTCTACATTTTCTCCGAAATATAATTTATACTCGTTGAGCAAACCTGCACGTACGCTGTTCATCTCTAACGTAACGATATATTATCACTACATTATTGATAACCTGAAATTTTATATATATATATATATATATATACAGAGAGAGAGATAAAGATATTGATAGAGAGATAAACATTAGTAAACACATTATATAACACATTATAAGAACGATTATATATATATTATATGTATGCCTTGGAAGTCCTATCGCTAGAATATCCAGCATTTATATCATAAGTGAAAACCCATAATGTTTTTTCAAATATCACTAAGATGTTTTTCTTTGTTTCCTGTTGAAAAAGGAATTTCATAAAAGGAAGCTATGTAACTGCTGCAGTGCAAGATTCTTTCAGTAATATTTCAGACTATATGTGTATATATATGTGTGTACACTTATATATATATTATATTATATTATATTATATTATATTATATTATATTATATTATATTATATTATATTATATTATATATATATATGTATATGTAATTTATTGATTTTTATCGCTTCTGTTAGAATTTGATGTTTGTTGGTGATGAGTAGCTTTTGCGTTATTTGTACAAAGTTCGTTGTTTTTTCTCTCTTTCTACTTTTATTCATTTTGAAGAAGTTTCTAGGCTACGCATTGTAGAATTGGCTTGAAGAAATTCGACGTCCCTTTAACTCCATGTTTCAAACACAGCTGCAAAATGTGTCACGTATGTATGTATGTGTGGGTCTGTATATATATTTATATATATATATATAAATAAATATAAGTATGTATATGTATACAGACGTACAGTAGTTTGTATATATATACACACACACACACACACACACACACACACACACACACACACACACACACACACACACACACACACACACACACACACACACACTCTCTCTCTCTCTCTTTTATCTATATATTTATGTATAACGAAGGAAGTGTGGTAAGGAACCAGGTGGACCAAAATGCACCAGAATACTCGATACTCGATAGTGAAGTGGGTAATAGGAAAAGAGTCAGAACCCCGACGGCAGAGCTCAAATGTCGAAACGGCTTGAGCTCTGCCGTCGGGGTTCTGACTCTTTTCCTATTTATATATATATTTATATATATATATATATATATATATATAGCTTCCAAAAATAATGGTTGCATCTAATAGGGTACGTCAGAATTATTTATAAAACTGTTTATATATTGTATTTTATCTGATGAAGGCATACCATATTTTAATTTGGTATCCCTGAAATATGTATAATGAAATAAATATGGTTTTATAAATATAATTTCCATTTATTTAATATCGTATATATATATATATATATATATATTTATATATATATATATATATATGGTGGCTGCCAACTCGTTTTCGAGTACGGCCACTACTTTATATCCATGTAGGATAACCCCTACCGAAGCGCTGAACGAGTGTGACTTTTTAGTCCAGCCAGCGACTTGAAACCTCTGGTACAAACACTACACCTGTGACAACTATTGACACATAGTGCTAGGCCCATGGTAGGACAACTATTGACACATAGTGCTGGGCCCATGTGAGGACAAGTGCAGAGAGATCTCCAGATATAAAGCAATGCCTGTGCCGTGAAGCTTTTATAGTGAGCAAAGGCACTGCACAAAGCCAGTCCCACTCTCTTAACCAAGATGCTATTTACCAAAAAGAAGAACAAGTCAACATCATTGGATACCATCAGGGTTGCAGGTGTTATATCAGAGTTTTCCTTCTCCTAGAATTCTGCCTTGACTAAGGCTAAAGGGG
>OZ024753.1:41445292-41487792 GCA_964016885.1 Eledone cirrhosa
GAGAATTTTATGAAGAAATGCAAGATGCCAAACATGCTGTAATATTCATGTTTTTCTATTATTTTCGAAAATTGTTCCACCAAAAATAAATGTTTATTTTCATCAATTTTCAGGCAATTGCTAATATTGATCGATATGAGCAACGGCTTTTGTTGAAAAATGAAATGATAAAGTGCCTCTCAGAGGTATCAAACGAGTCATCCATAATTGAAGGTAATTTTTAAGCAACCTTTATTTTATTATTTACTACGATTGTTGGTGTATTTTTTTTTGCAAACATTTATGTGTGTATATTGGACCTCCGTCGGTTCTGATGATGAGAAAACACTCCAGTTATTTGATCAAAGGAACAGCCTACTAAGGATATTATCGTGGGAGCAGCTGAGCATTTCACAGCTACATACAGCCATAATGAAATTCCGGGGGAGTTATTCAAGTCTAACACACTTACAACTCATTTTTGTTTCCAACAGGACTGGAGCAATGTGAAATAAAGTTTCTTGCTCAAGGACACCACAAACCACTACCACACACAAACACACACATGCACACATCTATATATTGAGCTTTGAATTATTCTTTGCTTTAAATAGTTGTGTTATCAACTCATCTAAACTATTATATATATAGATGCGAGAAAAACCACAAACCCTCCATCTCAATTCTACTTTTGAAAAGTATAAGAACGGTGAAACCAGTAAAGGAAATAAATAAATAAAAAGACTCATTTTTGATTTCATCTTTTTTCCTTATACTTTCACTCGTGTAGGACATCTCGTTTTTTTTTCATTTTAAAAAAACAAACTATTTTCTTATATATATATATATATATATATATATATATATATATATATAAATCACATGAATCAAAGTTCTGTTTAAACCATTTATTAGCTTACAATTGTTTCGTCCAAACCGAGGTTTGACGTCTTCGGAGCAATTATTCAATGATTCCAACACAAGAGACATACAGAGACATATGTATATATCGATGCACAGTGGGGTGACATCCATTATAATATTTTAGCATGGCAATTTAAATTCAAAAATTAAAATCATATTAAAAGAAAATTATAACAAAATTAAAGTTAAAATACAACATCGGCAGTTTACGAAGATAATGCAAGAGGATAGTTTGAAGTAGTTAGTGTATGCAATAGTTACACGTGGGGGCATGCATATATATATATATATATATATATGCATGCAATAGTTTTTTCTGTTAGAATATGTTTATATCATCATTATCGTCAATTAACATCTATCTTCCACGCTAGCATGGGTTAGACTGGTTTGTCCCAATTAGAGGCAAGTTGGGTCGGGTAACCATGTCTCGCTCATATAGGACTGTTTCTGGCTGGTTTTCTATAGCTGGATGCCCTTTCTAATGCCAACTACATTTACAGTGTGTGCTGGGTGCTTTTTGCCGTGTCTTTTACATGTCCACTTTATATATATATATATATATATATATATATATATATATATAAAGTGGACATGTAAAGTGGACAACAGATGGGAATCTAATTACTCACTGCCACCAAGAATTATCACTGCTATCGAAAAACCACTCCTTCAACTATTCTTCTAACAACTTCACCCCTCCCTCCTAATATTCTCTATAAAAACTAAATAGGTCCTCAGTAATATTATTCTGATGAAATGACAGTAAATAATAACATTGAAATATTGAATGTCTGCATAACTAAAAGTTTGTAGATAGCAGCTGTTTTAGGTTACGTAACTGTTATAGAAACACGTGTCAATAAATTCCTTTCAACTAAACTGTATCCATTCAAATCTTTCTATATATATATATATATAGTTTTCCTGTGATAGAATATGTTGATGTATGTATATATGTATATGTGTGTGTGTGTGTGTAAGCTTGTTTGTTTGTGCCTGTGAGAGAGATGTGTAGTGATAAACACTAGAGTGTTTTTGTATAACATCTGCGTTCACTGGCCATTTCCTCCATTGAGCTTTACCTATGCACTTTCGATTCCTCTTTAAAAATGAATGATGCTCCTTCTTCATTCTTTGACTCTTTTTCTCATTTTCTCTCTTCCTTTAACAGTTGATAACCTCAAATACACCCACATATTCTTTCATACAATTTATTTACATTATATATGTGTGTGTATGCATGCGGAAAGATAGATATACGTATATGCGCGTTATATATTTTATGTATGCCATGTATCTATATAAATGTATACATATGTGTGTATATATACATTTGTATATATATATATATATATAAATATATATATATATGTACATATATACATATATATATATATATACATATATATATATATGCTTATATACAAATGCATAGGGGCAATAACAAGACATTATGAATAAGTATGCTTACATAATGTATTAAATATATATATATTGTGTGTAATTGATTGTGTATAAAAAAAACATATTGATATATCCAGGATGTACGTGAATGAGAGAAAAATGCTGGTTCCTCTGTTGCAAAGCAGCCATAAATCAAAGAAATGAGACAAGAATTTTACTAAATATTCAAAGAATTCCTTATAAAATCTATTGTTAAAATCCAAAATTCTAAGTCGTAAATTATGTTGATGTAAATATACCTGTCTAATGGAACATTCCGCGAGTATAAGGTGATGGAATTCTAGGCTAGTTATAGAAAAGGAACTTTAGGCACCCGCCCCCACCCATGTTTTCCAATTTTGGTGCAACACCAATAATTTTCATTATGTTTGTTTCATTATGGCGGTGTATTGGCAGTATCGGTAGAGGGTCGGACGCATGCTTTCCAGCATAGTTACGTCCCTTTACGATCTGAGTTCAAATCCCGCCGAGGTTAACTTTGCCTTTCATCCTTACGGGGTCGATACAATAAAGTACCAGTAATGCACTGGGTAATTGCTGGCCTTGTGCCTAAAATAGAAACAATTATGTCTGCCAGGGTCGTGGGACGGCCAGCACATGGGACTTCATTTGCTCATAATACAGAGAGATAGTGAGGGTGAGAGAAATGGAGGTGATGGCACTAGGAGTCCGGCTCTTCTGTGTTCGGACCTGGTGTGCAGCGACAATTGTCCGTAAAGAGGTAGTGATTTTTATATATATATATATATATATATATATATATATATATATATAAGAGTATTATAGCATCAATATATGAATACTACCATATCCTTGTAGGGATAATGCATTAACTACAATGCTTGACTGGTACTTTATTTTATTTTAGTCGAAATGATTTTAAAGTGAGAGGTAGATTTATTGAATAATTTTTTGCTGAAAATGTTAAAAACCAGTGTGCAAGTTTTCAAGTAAATTGGTTCAAATTTGGCTGAAATACATTGTTTAATTTTTGTAACAGAACTTTTGGGTCACCCTGTAATTGACTCCAGTACTTAACTAGTGGAGGCATGTGGCCTAGTGGTAAGGATGTTGGAGTTACGATCATAATGTCGAAGGTTCGATTCCTGGAACTGGTTGTGTTCTGTGTGTTGTGCTCTTCAGAAAAACACTTCATTTCGCGTATATATGCTCCAGTATACTCACTGAAAATAAGTACCAGAATCAGTAGCTGGGAGGTTTAAGTCTGCAATGGACTGGTGTCTTGTACACTCATGGAAACTGGGATAAATGCCGACCTAATGAGCCTCCAGACTCGAAACAGACTTTAGTACTTAAATGGTACTTTATATCTAGTACTTAAATTGTACTTTATATTTTCAAGCCTAGAAATGGTGAAGAGCTAAGTTGTGTTTGGTGGGATTTTAACTCAGGATGTAAAAAGCCGAAATATATGCTGTAAATTATTTTATCTTATGTTCTACCAATTCTACCAATGCACCGTCCTCACCACCTTCACCACCCTCCGATTATAATAGTTTCTAACATAGGCGGAGGCGTGTGGCTGAGTGGTTACAGAATTGGATTCACAATGTTGAGGTTGTGAGTTCGATTCTCTGACCAGGCGATGTGCAAGACATTTTATTTCACGTTGCTCCTTCTACCTGGAGTTGCGACCGATAGATAGTACTACCAATTGGAAAGACCAACGGAAACATTGTTTCCTCGGTTCGATTTGACGAAAGTCGATTGTTCCTTTCCTAACATAGGTACAAGGCTAGAAATGTGGGTGGGGTGAGGTGGGGGAGTCGATTATATCGACCCGAGTACGTGACTGCTATCTAATTTTATCGATTCCAATGCAGAATCCAACTTGAGATTTGAAGTCAAAGCTGAAAAACAATACCAAATGCCATAAAGCATTTTATCTCATACTGTAGAAATGTTGCTAATCTACCCAGCCCTCACTACCCACCATCCCCTTGCTACCCGTCAATTAAAATAAAAACCAAATATCTTATTATTAGCACTGTCATGGCTCATAAGATGTCTTTTATAATCACGTGTACTAAATTCCTTGTCAATGAATTCCATTAATTCCCAATAGTTACACCTCATATAGTATAAACATGTTTTTGTGTGTGTCCGTGTGTGGTGGCAGCTTTTTCTATATGGTATGTATATGTGTGTTTTTGTGTATGTGTGTAGTTTCTTTATAGGGTGGGTGTTTTTGTGTATGTGTGTAGTTTCTTTATAGGGTGGGTGTTTTTGTGTGTGTCCGTGTGTGGTGGGAGCTTTTTCTATATGGTATGTATATGTGTGTTTTTGTGTGTGTGTGTAGTTTCTTTATAGGGTGGGTGTTTTTGTGTATGTGTGTAGTTTCTTTATAGGGTAGGTGTTTTTGTGTATGTGTGTAGTTTCTTTATAGGGTGGGTGTTTTTGTGTATGTGTGTAGTTTCTTTATAGGGTGGGTGTTTTTGTGTGTGTCCGTGTGTGGTGGGAGCTTTTTCTATATGGTATGTATATGTGTGTTTTTGTGTATGTGTGTAGTTTCTTTATAGGGTGGGTGTTTTTGTGTGTGTCCGTGTGTGGTGGAAGCTTTTTCTGTATGGTATGTATATGTGTGTTTTTGTGTATGTGTGTAGTTTTTTTATAGGGTGGGTGTTTTTGTGTATGTGTGTAGTTTCTTTATAGGGTGGGTGTTTTGTGTGTGGTAGGAGACTTCTCTGTATGTGTGTGTTTGTGTGTAGTTTCTTTGTTGGTATAATTTTGTTTGTCGTCCCTTGTGGCCTATAAATGAAATAAATGAAATCATTATTGTGGTTGCTAGTATCGGTAGAGTATCGGACAACATGCTTTGTGGCATATACTTACGTCCCTTTACAGTCTGAATTCAAATCCTGCCGAGGTTAGCTTTCCCTTTCATCCTTACGGGGTCGATAAAATAAAGTACCAGTAATGCACTGGGATAATTGCTGGCCGTGTGCCAAAAGTAGAAATAATTATATATAATGGCACCAAAATAAGTCTTAGAAACTAAAATATTTTTCTTCTTCTTGGGTTATTCGCTGCCTTGAGGCGGTGGTGAGGTACTGACCAAAATCGAACACCTGAGTCATCACCACCATCATCAACACCACCATCACCACCACCATCATCAACACCACCATCACCACCATCATCAACACCACCATCAACACCACCATCACCACCATCATCAACACCACCAACACCACCACCATCATCATCACCACCATCATCACCAACATCATCACCATCAACATTTTATAACCACTTTTCCCTGCTTGCAAGGGTTGGACGGGTCCTATTCAGTACAGCATATCTCCACTTGTCACGGTCCTTCATCATCTCCTCCGCCCATGTTTTTCGTGGTCTTCCTCTAATGCGTCATCCTTCTACTGGGATTTCTTGACGCTTCTTTACCCAGCAGTCATCCTCCATGCGCATCACATGTCCATACCATCACAGTCTTCTCTCCCGCACACTACACCTTATCCCTCTTATACAACATTTCTCTCTCAAATTGTCTATGCTTGGTTGTTCATGCACATTGACATTGCACATCCAACAGAGCATGCTTGCTTCATTTCTCTCGTCTGGCACACATGAGATATGTGGCTCAATTCTCCACAATCGTCTCTGTCATCTTTTCCATCTCCAGTGGTACGATATATGTCTTATACAAATATTATTTACAGCTATCAACTACTATTATAGTTATCTGTGATGAGGAAACTGTATAGTATTTTCAAAGTATAAATAGGTTAATTTATTGGTGGTGTAATCTAAGAATCTAATGCATGGTTAAAACACTCTAACAATAGATTATATAATATAGCTATGACTGCACAATTAAAAACTAACTAAAACGACAACAAGATTATTCGAAACCACGTAAAATCACATGTAAATCTCATAGATACTTTTTCTAAAGATATCGTATAACATTATAAACACAATGGTAAATCGTACAGACAATTTAAATAATTAGATCCAACACAAGGAAAATAATACAACAATGGTTTTATTGACTTAAGAGCTATAAAACTGTTACAAGAGCTATAAAACTGTTACATCTGTGATTTCTAAATGCATTCGGAATTTTAGAGAATGTGTTTACTAGCACGTTTAGCAGCTTGTATCATGGCGGTGTATTGGTTGAAATGTTAGAGAGCTAGATAGAATGTAAACAGTATGTGTTCCAGTGCTCTAAATATATATATATATATTGTTATACTTGGGGTGGGTCATATTGTTATAATATTGCCAGAAATAATAACAGAACACACTCACTGTTTGGTTGGTTTTCGCTTCTGTATCTTTTATATCTCCATAGTTAATTTATTTGGCAATCAATGTTTATCATTGATTGACCAACGGTTAAAAATGCAGATATAAATATATATATATAATCTATCAAAGTTCTTTCGTCGCACATCTGCAACATCATCAGTGGTACTATTATGTTTCCTCCTATTGTAATGTGTATATATATATATTTACGTATATATATCCACATGAGCATCTGATGGTGTCACATGGAGACTGACAATGATATAACCGTTGGATGATTAATAATCAGTGTTGCATCATATACATACTTAATTACATCTTACGTATGGTTCACTGTCGATCAGCTCGAAGAACGATCTGAGGAGCTTCCGATTCCAGAGTCAGGTTGGATCATTAATAGATCGTTCCTCGCGCTGATCAACAGTGAAACATATGTAATATGTAATTAAATATGTATATGATGCAACAGATTCTTTGTTCCCTTATATAACCCATGCTAGCGTGGAAAAACGGACGTAAAACGGTGATGATGATGATTAATACTATATATATATATATATATATATATATATATATATATATATATATATATATATACATATATATATATTTATTTATTTAGGTTTGTTGGTTCACCACTGGATAGAACTGGTAATTCCGTATGATCAACCTTGATGTAATATTAGGGAGAGCACTCGACGTAATGCAACTCACCCATCTTTGTTTGTGTTGTTGGTGGTGCGAGTATGGAGTTAATTATTATAAAATAACAGGAGGCTGGACGGGTGTAATTTCTTAAAGGTTTATTATACTATGATCATTTCAGTGACCGGGTTCAGTATGAATCCGGTGACATCATCAGGTATTCGAAATTTAACAAAGGAAAATAATCCATGGGGCTGAAAAGCAGAGACAAGAGGGCGGCCGAACATTTAGCAGCTTCTAGCCCGGTTAGCCGCCCTCAAGTCTTATAATATATATATATATATATATATATATATATATATATATATATATATATATATATACACACACATCACACACAAAGAAGCATATATATAATTTAGTTTAAAAGTGTTTAGAACTTAATATTAAATATCTCTAATTGAAACTTCCAGGTTTTTCTTTTTAGAAAGACAGCATAAAAAGTCCTTTGAGCAACTGGTTAATACATAAAGTGCCTAATTTTTGTTATTTTAATTGCCAAGTTCCAACTTAATTACTTCCAAAATGTTTTCAAGAGGTCGGTAAAACTTTCAGACTCTTAAAATAGTTATCATCAAAGATGATTTGAATGACAGAATCAGTAAAAGAATTTTCATCAAACGAAGTATTTCAACTTTCTTCAGGATTCTAAAGAAACAATCGTTTTCCCAAGCGTTGAGCAAATTTGGATTTTAAAATTATGTTGGTTTCATTATAAGCTGTTAAAAGTAACATTTGATAATTTGTCGAACATGTCCATCTCTGGGGTTTATGTCTAAATTGTCCAACAATTTAATAAGCAAACCTGCCTTTGTAGCAACTTACAATAAGCTAATACACTTTCGTAACGCCTTTATAGTTTTAATCCCTCAGATAATTCCATAAAAATAATTACAT
The DNA here is from genome assembly GCA_964016885.1 of Eledone cirrhosa. Taxonomy (NCBI): domain Eukaryota; kingdom Metazoa; phylum Mollusca; class Cephalopoda; order Octopoda; family Eledonidae; genus Eledone; species Eledone cirrhosa. The sequence continues at coordinate 41,453,558 of OZ024753.1, forward strand.
AAAGACTATATCAAAGACTATATCAGTCATCTTGTTACAATAAGGTCTTGGGTTCTACCTCTGCATTTGCCTCTGCTACTCTTATATTTCATCCTGTATATCATTTGTACATATGTCGAATTGTTATGCAATTATATCCTAGAAATTAATTATTAAAATATCATTCTGATCTCCAAAGACTTAATAAACTATAGGGTTTTTCTTATGCAACCCATAAATTTATCAAAACAGCAAATTCCTTAGTTTGTATGATTGTTCATATATCCAGTATTCGCGGTATATATGGTACACCAATCCTGGACTCTAAACATTAAATACATTCAACAACACCATTGTTATCATTATTGACGGCACAGGTACACTAGGAAAATAAGGAATTTAATCAAAATTTAAATTATAATGTATAACTTTGGATCAATCTTAGTGTAGGTGGCACTATAGCATATATATATTCTTTGTGAATATATTCTCAAAAATATTTTTTTTAATTCTTAAACCAAAAACTTTATATTCGCTGTTAGGTGTTTTGCATTTAAGACTGAATATTAGAATTTAATTTATATATTAAAATTTAATCACTTTTCAAGACATTATCAGGTGAAAAACAAAAACCAATTAAATAATATTAAATTAATAATATCTGTACAATGTGCTTCTCATCATCTAGACATCACGTGATTCGTTTGTTTATGTAACCTGCACGGAACGAATGTCATTTAATAAAGAAACCATCATTTTATAAAAACTTTATATAAAATATATAAAAATAAAAATCAATATTGCTGCAGAACAGCTTTATATGGTTGAAACGTAGTTAACTAAGCAAAAAAAAGAAGAATTATGCATCCAAATACGTTTGCTTAATGGAAATTGTAACATTGATATAATTTAGCTGATCTCAGATATCGTTAAATTCCATTTATCACACAACCATGAAGAAAATAACTTAAATGGTCCTGCAACCTAGTAGTACAACTTGGGGAAGATATTATATTACTAGTGAACAACAAATTACAGAATACAGACAGATAAATTACTATAATCTAACTATACTAGAATGTTCTGACTTCTAATGAGTCTATCTTATGTTTTTATTGTTGTTGTTTTATTTTTTTTTTGCTTTTATTATTATTATTATTATTATTATTAGGATGGTGGATTGGCAGTAATCGATAGTGTCAGACAATATGCTCTGTAGCAAAGTAAAATAAAGTACCAGTAACAGTGAGATTTGAACTCAGAACGCAAAGCATGTCCGATGCTCTAACGACCCTGCCAATCCATCACCCTCGCATATATATAGAAACAATGATTTTAACAAGTTTGACTAATTATTTAAAATATTCAAGAATTTACTCACAGAAGGATTTTTTTGATCCACGAAATTTCAATACAAAACTTACAAAATATGATTGTAAAATATAATTATATTTAATATTAACACGAGGTTAGTTATTCAAAGGAAGATAAAGTTGATTATACCAACCTCGATACTTAACTAATAAAGTACCAGTTATATCATCATCATCCTCATCCTCATCACCATTTTACGTCCGTTCTTCCACGCTAGCATGTGTTAGACGGGTTGTCCTATTGTGGGCAGTGTCCAGTCGGCTGACCTTGTCTTGCTCATACGGGAACTGATTCTGGCTTGATTTCTACAGCTGGATGCCCTTCCTAACACCAACCACATTTACAGTGAGTGCTGGGTGCTTTTTTTCCGTGGCGCCTACACGTCCACTTTACAGTGTGGGCTGGGTGCTTTTTTGCCATGGCACCTCCACGACCACTTTGCAGTGGAATGATAGGGACCCCAGTCCTATCATCTCATTTCTACAGCTGAGTAAACTGGAGCAATGTGAAATAAAGTGTCTTGCTCGAGGAAACACCACATCACCCGGTCCGAGAATTGAACTCACAAACTTTCGATTGCAAGTCCAATGTTCTAACCACTAAGCCATGCGCCTTCACAGGGGCTGATATTTTTTGACCTTCCCTTCCCTTAAAATTACTGGCCTTGTGTTAATGTTAAAAAAATAATTTTATTTAACAAACAGACATTGTATGTTTTGTAAATAAACACATTTTGAGTTTTTGACGACATGATTACAAAATATAATACAACTATATCTTTCTTTTATTATCTTGTTGTCAAATGTGAAATATTTTCTAAACACCATTTTATGCTGGCGACATGACATGAATATTTGTCATTATTTTTTTCCGATGTTTATTTATTTTTCAGTTTATATGGCTTTCCGTAAAAAAAGCCATATCAATCTAAGTAATATATATATATATATAAAAAAAACAAAAACGAAAATAACACCTTACAAAATATTCTTAAAATAGAACTATAATGAATATGTCATCAACATATGTTTTGAAAATATGCTGAAGGCGTGTTTTATATAAGGATTTTCACCAATCCAGAATAATAAACTATCTTCTAAATTCTTCAGAAAAATCTCTTGGAATACTCCATGCATAATTCTACACTGATATAAAGAAATCTCTTATTTGGAAATTTCAAATTTTATTTTCACTACCTTCTAATTAAACATAATGTCCAAATTTCCTAATTAAATTCTATCTGTAGAGACAAATTATTTTTTTTTTTTAAGAAAGAGTTTACATATGAGTGGAGTTCTACTGAAGCAGGTGGAGAAGTTCAAGTATCTCAGCGCAGTATTCATACGTGATGGAAGGCAGGAGTCTGAATTAAGTACAGGAATTACAGGAGCTGTCTCTACTCCTCTAATCCTCTATATTGTGTCCACTCCTTGTCTCCCATGCCACACACTAACCATTTCACCCATTGTTTATTCCAAAAACCACACACCCACCTTTTTTTTCTGGAATTTTTCCTTCCCGTGTTTGTTTTACAACCATCAAAAATCATTAATAACTAATGTAATTATGTAAAATTATGTAAATTATCTTTGCCAGGACTTTATTGCGAAAGAACATGGGATAATGTGATGTGCTGGCCGGATACTGCAGCAGGGACGACTGCGGTACAACGATGCCCAAACTACATCAATAATTTCAACACAGAAGGTATTTAGAAACATTAATATCTCTTTTAAAAATAATGTACGAAGCCGAATTCCCGGCTTTTAAGCATTGAGAATATATATATATATATTATTAGAGGATTTGCTTTGAAATCACCAGACGTATCTGAGGAACTTGCGAATCCAGAGTCGGGTTCAATCCACAAACAGATCGCACTTCCAGCTGTTCGCCGGAGAAACAATTGTAATACGTAATACATTGTGTTCCGATGCATCACTGATTCTTCGTTTTCCATATTATTATACTCTGCTCTGAAGGAGCATAGAGTGCTCAACCGGCATACCGCCTATGGACGCATCCAAGCAACCTTACTACAAATATATATACCAACGAAATCACTAAGACAACAATATTACTAAACCGACTACCGTCGGTTTAGGATATATATATATATATATAATATATATATATATATATATATATATATATATATATATATATATATATATATATATATAATATATTAAAAAAATAATGAATAAAACAATGAAACAGTTCCTTATATTAAACAAAAAAAGTTCATTATTTAACGATCGTTTCTAGGACATATATGTGTTAGAATTGGCATGCATATTCAAAAGATCTATGTACAAAATTATACAAACTATCAAAGAGAATATACATACCATCACATACCATTCTTATTCTTATTTTTCTATTGGATTTATCTACATATATATATATATATATATATATATATATATATATATATATATATTATATATATATATATATATATATATATATATATATATATATATATATATAAGTATAAAGGGTGAAAACCCCCTAAAATACGGAAAAAGGAGTTGCTATCAGTTGCTATGAGGAATCGAACCTTATATCACCTAGATATATATAATAATGTGTACCTCATTTCTGACAATCAGCTTCTTCCTTTTCTTCTGCCAGGAGTTGAGACCAACAATTAGTATCAGCAATGGTAAGACAAACGGAAACATTGTTTCCTTGGTCTGTTCTCACAATCGCCTTTTTTCCATTGTGATTAATAAAGTAAATATTTCTAATAAACTAGAATCCATTAAAACACCAACACTTCACCATCACCTCACCTCCATACCATTCCCACCTGTAAAACCTGGTGCAAAATCTCATGAAAACAAATCGTTATTAAAAAAATCATCTGACATGTATAAAATAAACAAATACTTTTAAGGGAGAGAATGGTTAAACATAAGTTGAAGTAACTTGGAAACGGTGGAATTATATAAGACTCCTTCTTATTTCATGTAATAATTGACAAATTGCTTTAAAATATATTAAAAAGAAAATAGACATTTGAAAGTCTTCTTCATCTTCTCCTTTTTCTTCTTCTTCTTCTCCTTCTTCTTCTCCTCCTTCTTCTTCCTCGTCTTATTCTGCTTTATACTTCTTAAGCTTCTAATCAATTATTGTAATTGGCTGTTTGTTTGTTCTTCCAAATATTAGAAACGACCAAAAGAAATGGATGTTTATTGTTTATGTTTAAAACACAATAAAGAACTACAAGATGCTTTTCCATGTTCAGAATGATTGCCTTCTGCAGCTGTGTGTAATTCTATAGAAAGATCATCGGCTGATAAACAGACTCATTTCAAACAAGATGTCTTCTTGTGATAGATGCCACAAAACAAAACATAAAATTCAACCTAGGAAATTTATTTCGCAGAAATTCTTTATTAAACTATTTTCCTTGTGTAATTCTATTTGGCTCTAACACCAATCGTGTATGCTTCATTCTAAAGGGAAAGGTAACTTTGGTTTTATTTTAATATTATGTTATAATGTTTCTGGTTTAAGCACAAGGTCAGCAATTTTGTGAGAGAGGAAATTCGATTAAATCGTCCCCAATGCATAACTGGTACTCATTTTAATACATTTTTAATTGTTTCTGATTTAACCCTTTAGCATTTTCATTACTCTATATTTACTATTATATTTTCTAGTAAAAGCTTTACCTCACATGATTAAGTATCGAATCGATGCGATTCTGATGTTATTCATTTTTAGAACAATACCTTAGCATCAGTATGAATGGCCGGCAGCAGCTGGTTTGAACAGAAAGAGGTGAGAAAATTCTGGCCGGATATGGCCGGTTTAAATGCTAAGGGGTTAAATCAGAAACCATTAAAAATGTATTAAAATAAGTACCAGTTATGCATTGGGATGATTTAATCGACTTTACTCTCTCACAAAATTGTTGGCCTTATGCTTAAACCAAAAATATTATAACATAATATTAAAATAAAACCGAAGTTAGCTTTCCCTTTAATCTTTATGGGGTCAATAAAATAAAGTACCAGTAATGCAGTGGTGTCAATTGAATCGACATTCTCCCTCCCCGAAAAAAATAAATTCTTGGCCTTGTGCCTAAATTAGAAACCATTAAGACAAAACATTCGGGTATTCCATGTTCAAATCTGGTTGTTGTTTTTTGTTGACCTACCTATTAAAAACGGTCTTATTGAGTGCTACTAAGTAATTTTTGTTGTAAGTAGAACAATTGACATTTCAATTACTATTTTATAACCTTAAAGGAAACATAGAATGATATTTTTGGATGGTCTGAAGTGGTTCTTGTTCTTTGATTTGGGGTATTTATTAATGGGATGTATTGAAGTAATTTTTTGAATGGAATCGTAAACACAAACAAAATATAAATATGTAATATATATAATTAGTACTAATTTATTTTCTTACTTCATAATCAAAACAAAATTTATGAGAAAAAAAAACCTTCTTTCAGTAGTAGTCTAAACACGTGTTTGTACTTATTTTTAATTATGACATATATATATATATATTTTTGTTTTTTTGTTTCAGAAGTTGTTTTCTGTTTATTTCTTTTCAGAATTTGCAATTAAACATTGTTTACTGAAAGGTCAGTGGTACAGTAGACCAAACAACAACAAAACCTGGACAAATTATACAGAATGTACTACGAAAAATCAACTTAAAAAGATCCCCGAGATTATTAAGGTAAATATCAATGATATTATGATATATGTATACGACATATGTGGAGGTCGATTCCTACAAGTGGTTACAGCTACAAAAAGCCCACTTTAAAAGATCCCCAAGATTATTAAGGTAAATATCAATAATATTGCGATATACCTATACAACAGATGTTGGGGTTGATTTTTACAGGCAGTCACGTCCACTTTTTTCCATTGCCTGCCAGGAATAATTTACCCGACTTATTCAACTAATATTTATAGCTCATCTGCGTTGGGGTGGCTTTTCAAATTTCTATTTGTGCTTATGTGGGTCTGACATTTTTTAATACCACAAATGGTCCAAATGAAGAAAAGGTTGAGAAACTTTGCTTTAAACATTGCTTTAGCATTATAGCTTTGTTTTAGAATTAGTTACCTGTACGAGATTATGGAAGGCATGGGCAGAGGTGATGAGAGCTGATCTGAAATAGTTGAAACTCACAGAAGAGATGATGAAGGAATGCAGCGAGTGGAGAGATGATGTGCTGAAAAGGACCCGTCCAACCCATGCAAGTGTGGAAAAACGCACATAAAAACGACAATGCTGGTGACAGCGGTGATCACGATGATCATGATGATCATGATCATGATGAGGATGATGATGATGATTTCTACTGCTATCCCAATATTATGTTTCAAGCAAACCTACTGAACTTACCACATGAGGAGGTTTGGCGGACTATTACATTAACCCTTTAGCATTTAAACCGGCTATATCCGGCCACAATTCTCTCACCTCTTTCTGTTCAAACTGGCGGTAACTGGTCGCTCATACTGATGTTAAGGGATTGTTCTCAAAATAAGTAACATCAAAATCTCATAGGTTCAATATTATGTGAGGTAATTATGTAAGATAAAACCTTTACCACAAAAACACAACAGTATATATAGAGTAATGTAAATGCTAAAGGGTTAAGTCCTCTTGTTTGAATGAACAGCAAATGTGTCAGTTTATTAAAATATAATTATATACGCTATGTTACTAATACTAACACTGATACTGATAATAAGGCTAATATTAATACTAATGTTGACTTACTTTTATATTCCTAGGAACATCTTCCCAGAATCATCATTGTGTCCAATGTTGGATATGGTGTTAGCTTGGTTTCATTGGTCATCGCATGTTTAATCATGCTGTATTTCAGGTACAGTATTCTAACTATAATAAAGTAAGGAGTGTGGGACTGCATCCAGAATATATTTTTTTATCCCGTTTGTATCTCTGAGTTCAAATCCCACAAAGATCAACTTTGTCTTTCATCCTCTCGAGATCGATAAAAAAAAATACCAGTCTAATACTGGAGTCTATTCTTCCTCTATAATTCTTTCACATTTCCACTCTCTCTCCTTCTCTCTTTCTCTCCTTCTCTCTTCAATATATATATATATATATATATATATATATATATATATATATATATATATACTAGCTGAATTACCCGCGCCTTGCTGCATTTCACACATTTTTTTGTAAGAAAATAATGATTGATTTTAAATCAGTGATATAATTTATGGAGAAAAACTCTGCATTTCAATATTACTCCATGTAAAATGTAATGCATGAAAAATTGGAAAACATTATTTTTTGTAATATATCAAATCAAAATTACATTATTAAATCTTATTCTTATTTTGATTCTTGTAAATAATTTTTTTCAAAATATCAATTCAAAATTTTTGTGAATAGGCATCATATGTTGTCATTTATCTATGGTTTAAATTTCATATAAATCGAAGGGAAAAGTTTTCAGCGTGGGGTTTGTGCCCCAAAGGAGCCCTTTGATTAAAATTAAATATACTTATCCAGGTACCCTGGGCAATGTAGTTTCAGAATATATATGGTTATGGGGTCTATCTCCAAAACCATAGGAGGTGTTCGTGAACAAACAAACAAACAAACAGGAATACAACTTTATATATATATATATAGATATGGGTGTGTGTATAAAAATATAATTTTAAAATTAAAAACTATTCTATTTGTATTTTAATCTCTCTTCAGAAAACTCCGATGTCGCAGAAATACAATCCACGTTAATCTGTTTCTCTCATTTATACTGCGAGCTGCCCTGGCTCTAACTAAAGATCACTTGCTCAAGGAAGGGATTGCTTTTGAAACAGATTTGTATGTAACTAAAGACGGAAACTTTGATTTCATTGAAGATAAATCGGTGAGATTTCATTGTTGGAAATTTTATACCAAGTTCAGTTGTTGTTGTTGGTGTTTTAAGTGTTTTACTTGAAAGTTATATTATATATATATTCATTAAAAGAACAGATTAAAGTTTAAGCAAAGAATCGCTGCTTTCACCCTTAATGGGATATATATTTATCCTTATCGAGCCCTCTTTGGATTTTAGTCTTCGCATTTATTATTATTACTATATATATATATATGTATATGTATATATATATACATACATACAATTAATATAATTGTTTCTACTTTTGGCACAAGGCCATCAATTATCGCAGTGTATTACTGGTACTTTATTTTATCGACCCCGTAAAGATGAAAGGCAAAGTTAACCTCGGCAGGATTTGAACTCAAAATGGCAAGGGCTGTAACTCTATGCTGCAAAGTATGGTGCCTGACCCTCTACCAATACTGCCAATCCACCACCCTAAACATACAATTAATATAATGCTCTGGGATTTAAAAGAAAAATCTTTCGCAAATGCACTCTTACCATCGCCTTTCCATAAAGACTTGTTACAGTATGGAATTTTTAAAAAAACGCATAACTTCTCACTCCCCTCTCTCTCTCTCTCTCTCTCTCTGTGTATATATATCATCATCATCATTTTACATCCGCTTTTCCCTACTTGCAAGGGTGGGACGTGTCCTATTCAGCACAGCATATATATATATATATATATATATATATATATATATAGGAACAGGTAAGACCCCGACGGCTTGAGCTCAGCCGTCGGGGTCTTACTTGTTCCTATTACCCACTCTACTACCCTAAGTATTGAGTACTTTGGTGCGTTATGGTCCACCTGGTTCCTTACCACATTTCCTTCATTATATATATATATATATATATATATATATATATATATGGCTCTCTCTCTCTGTCTCTTTCTGTGTATATATATATATATGGCTCTCTCTCTCTCTCTGTCTCTTTCTGTATATATATATATATATATATGGCTCTCTCTCTTACTATTCCGGCAGTGTTTTACACAAACTCTACACCAGCTTTAATATAATATATTATATTGTTCAATTATTAATCAGAATAATGAAGATTCTATCGATGAAACATCATGAGTTAATGTTAAATCTTCCATTTCATATTTACTTAAAATGATAAAATGTTTTACAGATTAGTTTACAACGAATTAGATGCATGAGATGATGACTTTAATTCCAGCCTTGAAGAGATTCAATTTCATGCAATAAATTAAAGCAATTCATCTATGATTGCTTTTTGTTGACGTCCAGCATTCTACCTTCCAAATACAAAGTTGAGAAAAATTAATCAGATATTCTCTAAAGCATGAAGAAATACTATATTGATATTCCAAATAGAATTTTCAAGATTCTAATTGGAATATATAGAATTGGTCGACCGTATATTATTAAGAAATCAAATATTTAAAAAAAAATATGATAAATGATAATGATCGAAATTTTTGGTTTGATTTTCATAAACAAGATATTAAGGCAAACTTTTGAAAATTATGAGCTAAAAGTTCTTATCTCTTCATAAACAATAAAAATCCTATAGATAACCTTGCTTCTTTATATATATATTTTTTTTTTTGCATATTTTGCCTCCCATTGGCCTTCCCTATTTAAATTTTTATTATTTTATTATTATATTGAATATTTTTATATTCACTTATCTCTGAATATCTGGTTTTTGTGTTTCTCAACTATAAGAAGTACTAGATATTTCCTATAGTCCCTCATGTATTACTATCTAAATCTTGAAATCTTGTACATTTTCTTTTAGCACTGGGAATGCAAGCTGTTTTTCACAATCTTTAACTATACAATGCTTACCAACTATGTGTGGGTTTTCATCGAAGGAATATATCTTCATATTTTAATCTATATCTCTGTATTTGCCGAGAATCCAAAGACGAAATGGTACATCATTTCTGGATGGTGTAAGTATAAATAATTTATGGTATTACCAATAAATTTCGTTTGACTAGGTGCAATATAAAATGTTTTAGTTGCTAACAACACAACATAGGTTTTGAGGTCAAATTGCATCAATATTACTTATTCCTTTCATCCCTCCTAAAAGTCTAAAGTCCGTCTCAAGCCTGGAGGCTCATCAGGCCAGTGCTTATTCCAGTTTCCGTGGTTTGAAACGAGTGTGAGTACAAGAATCCCTTCTGGATAGGACGCCAGTCCATCTTAAATGCAAACAATCTTTTTTTTTATTTTTTTTTTTTTGAAACTCAGAAAATAACAACTAAGAATATATATTAAACTTTATCACATGGAGTGGGGCGTTGGCAGTATCAGTAGAGTGTTGAACAACATGCTTTGTGGTCTATAGGTACGACCCTTTAGGTTCTGAGTTCAAATTCCACTGTGGTTAGCTTTGCTTTTCTTCCTTACGGGATTGATAAAATAAAGTACCAGTAATGTACTGAGGTTGATTTAATCGACTTTCCCCTCCCCTAAAATTGTTGTACTTGTGCCTAAATCAGAAACCATTATCTTGGTATTTTTTAAGGACATCTTGAGATTTTACTGTAAAAAATGGGTTAAAGCAACCTTCAAAAGAAAGATGTTGACAAACACTAAATACTGACCTTGGTAGCAAGGAAGTATATCCTGATGACACTTAGAAACACTTAGAACTAAGGTCAACCATTTGTACTCAACGGTTATGCAAATAAAAAAAAACATTTAAAAAAAGGAAAACATTTATAAAGAATGCAATCATAATTATAGGAGTTCATTAATAAATGTGAAGTAGATATTGCCCTTCTAATAAGTTATTATTTAAGGATCTCACGCCACGATTGTCATAGACGTGAACTATAACAAACTCTTTTTCGTGTTCAAGGAGGTTGACAGATAAAACACAATTATTAAGGTAGATAAGTGGAATGAGAAAACGGAAGAATAGTTACAGAAATAAAGGATCAAAGAAAGAAAAGTAATTGGTAATAAATTAAAAGGTAATTTCCTGGTGAGCAGTCGACATCAATTGGTGTGAATCATTGTTTTAGTAGATTCCTTGAACTTTATTTGAAAAATAATTGGTAGGCCGTCTATTCTTACATTGGTTGAGGGGGTGGGGGTCTGATGTCTGATCTTTTTTGTATTGATTTGTTCCTTGTGCCAGGAATTGTGACTGTTAGATTGGATTTACCTTTCCATGGGACATTTCACATTCACACACACATATTGTCTTGCAATTGAGTTTTACGCAAAAGCAATTGAATTCCTCACCTCATTTTTTTTTTCTCCACATTTCACTCTTTCCCTTATTTATATATATATAGTGGTGGAACACTGGAAGGTAATATCAGTAGTGGTAGAGCACTCAGTCCATGGGACGAGTTAGGTAGAAGTGGTTACACAACAGCTAGTTCACCATACCGAGTACAATTGTTTCACCTTAGCAGATCCGCCATTTTAATCAAAGTGTGTATACATTTTTGGGGACACCCTATATATATATATATATCATCATCATCATTATTTTACATCCGCTTTTCCCTGCTTGCAAGCAAGCTATATATGCAAAAGGCAAACAGAAAAAACAAAGCAAATGTCACAGTACAATGAAGAAATAAATTATTAGTTTTACTATACTTGATATAGTAGGAAAATAGTCTTAACATCTCGGACGCTAGTCCTTTATCAGAAAATAGAATGAGAAATGAAAAAAGAAATTAAAAGACAGAGGAGACAGGCAGGGCGGAAACTGAGAACATTTTTTTAGAGAAAAATAACAGGTTTATTGATGTTGCCATCTCTTGGGAAACTGTTGATGCTGGCATACACATATATATATATATACATATATATACATACTTATATACATATATATATACATACCTATATATATATATATATACATACCTATATATATATATATATACATACCTATATATACATACATATATATATATATATATATATATATGGTGGCTGCCAACTCATTTTCGTGTGAGAGATCTCCAGATATAAAGCAATGCCTGTGCCGTGAAGCTTTTAAAGTGAGCAAAAGCACTGCACAAAGCCAGTCCCACTCTCTTAACCAAGATGATATTTACCAAAAAGAAGAACAAGTCAACATCATTGGATACCATCAGGGTTGCAGGTGTTATATCAGAGTTTTCCTTCTAGAATTCTTCCTTGACAAAGGCTAAGGGGTCATCTCTCCCGGTGATTTTGGATGGCCATTGACTCTTAAGAGCTCCTTTGCCCTTTGACAAGTTTTGTTTTTAGTCCTGCAGGATGTCCAAAGTCACCCTCCTCACCAAGAAACCTTGGTGGGGTTGCCAGTTTAGTCGCCAACGACTCGACCATGAGACAGGTTGTATATATGTATATAAATATACATACATATATACATATATACATATATACATATGTATATATACATACATATATATATATAAATACATATATGTATATATATAAATATATATATATATATATATATATATATGTGTGTGTATTGTTATATGACTTGACGTCTACTTAAAATGTATGACATTTCCTGTAAAAATTCAAATGCTGCCAGTTATTGCACCATACAAAAGTATCCGTTTGTCTTCCAACTTGTCCAAACAATTTTTTTGCTGAGATTTTTAAGAATGTAAATAATATACAAAAAATATATTCTTAATAATATATCTAAGAAATCTAGAGTTGCTAACCGACGTTCTGTTTATCTGTCAAGTTCTTTTAATAGGTTTCTCTTGCAGTGCACATAATTGTGTGATTTCGGTGGAGAAGGGTTCTGTATTTTTATCTGCAAAAAATGTATAAGCACCAGCATGGCTGTATGGTTAGGGAGTTGGCGTTGCAAGTACTTGGTTTTGGGTCGAGTTTTGCTGCAGCTTGGGTTAACCAATGCCACATTAGTAGAATTTGGTAGACTGAAGAATTGGCAAAAGATAGTGACCGATTGATATGCTTTACAGCATAGAGTTATGGCCATTTACGTTCTGAGTTCAAATCCCGCTTTCATCCTTACGGGGTCGATAAAATAAAGTACCAGTAATGCACTGGGATAATTGCTGGCCTTCTGCCAAAAGCAGAAACAATTATTATTATTATTATGATCATAATAAGGATGATAAAATAAAGTACCAGTAATACACTGGGGAGTGGTTTAATCAATTTTCCCCCCTCTCCTCAAATTGTTGGCCTTGAGCCTAAATCAGAAACCATTATTATTATGATCATAGTAAGGGTGATGGATTGGCAGTATCGGACAACATACTTTGCAGCATAGTTATGGCCCTTTACGTTCTGAGTTCAAATCCCACCGAGGTTAGGTTTACCTTTCGTCCTTACAGTATCAATAAAATAAAATACCAGTAATGCACTGGGGTTGATTTAATCAAATTGCTGGTCTGGTACCAAAAGTAGAAACAAGTATTATGATCAGACTGTTTCATTTGTTAATATTTTCCTTACAATAATATTCTGATTCATTGCAGTTTTACCAGTCCTGTTCATCATACCATGGGTTGTATTGAGAATATTAGAGAGTGATCAACAGTAAGTATTAATTTAATCTGGATATACCAGTACAAGAAATGTAAAACAAAATGAAATTTACAATTCTCACCTTTGTAGGCTTAGGTTGCCCCTAATGAGGTTATATCTCATAGGAGATTTCTTGGGTGTTTAATGATAAAAGTGAAGTGAAATGAAGCATCTTGCTCAAGAACATAACACACCACCCAGTCAGATCTTCAGATTTGACAAAGGGAACAATATTTCCATTAGTCGGTCTTTCTATTAATAATTGTTTCTACTTTAGGCACAAGGCCAGCAAATACTCCCCAGTGCATTACTGGTACTTTATTTTATCAACCCCCGTAAGGATGAAAGGCAAAGTTAACCTCAGCGGGATTGAACTCAGATCGTAAAGGGGCATAACTCTATGCTGCAAAACATGGCGTCCGAATCTCTACCGATAGTGCTAATCCACCTATCGAACCCAGAACTTTATGGTCGTTAGTCCAACATCATAACCACTAGGCCACGTCCTTTCACTAACAAATCAGTCTGAAAAAGAAAAAATTTATATTGAAAATCTCATAAAAATTTAATGAAACTGTTGTAATTTGCGTGTCTTAAGGAAATGGTAAAATATGTTAGACTATGACTCAATGTTTGATACAATGTATATCAAAGACTAGCTTTTGTTTTATCAAAGACTAGCTTTTCTAAGATATTTACTAATAAAAAGATTTTCCCTGTATGTCTTTAGAATACACATAAATATTCCAATGATGAATATGAAAATTAATATTGTAAACCTACACAGTTAATGATATAAATCACCAGTTGTTTTCAGGAGATTAATCTAAGAATATATGTATGTGCTAATAATTCCATGTTTATTTTTAGCAAGGCGATGAAATAATATTAATATGTTGATGTCAGTGTGACATATTGGATATTGTCTAGGACTGTGAACTGCATCTAAAATTAAGGCTTTTAACATTAAATTTTGTTGTAAATTAGTGCCTTATCTATACAGTGTGGGCAGTGAAGTTGAACCATGGCTGTGTGGATAAAGGGCTCACTTCACAAGTTGGGTTTCTGTCATGTTGCACAGTACTTCAAACAGACGTTTTCTGAATTTGGTTGACCAATGCATAGATTTGATATTATGTGAGATAATTATGGGAAGTAAAGTGTTTACAGTGAAAATATAGCAGTAAATATAGAGTAATGTAAATGCTGAAGGGTTAAAAACCAGATATTATAAAGCTCTGGTTTGGTGCTCTATCGTACTTTGCTTGACATATATCAAGATAAAATTAATACTATACGGTCCATTGTAACCAAGGTGGATATTTGTAGATTTGCAATGTGTTTAAGTATAGAGATTTCTGTCGTCTGATAATTTAAGAGAGTGTCTATAAATGTTGGTAGAGTTTATATCCACCAGGAAGGAAAAAGAATAGTAAGCTCTATAGATAGATTACAGGATTGATAATAATTATAAAAAATATCAGGTGTAGAATATGCTGTTGTGTTTTGTAATTGAAGCATGTAGCTTGCTCGATGTGAAAACTGATATTGATTGATAGTATTGATCTTTGAGGAGGTATGTACCAGGAAATAGCTAAAGTTATGTAATGGATTATTAAGATAATTTATGCGGAAACAAACTGTAAAGGAGTCAGAATAAAATACAATAACTATGAGAAATTATTTTAAACTAGTGAACTCGTATTGTCAATGGCAATAGCTTTGAAGGTATTTAGTTTTGAGAGTCCAGGATTGGTATGGCATATATATATATCAGGATTACTGAATATTTAACCCTTTAACATTTACATTACTCTATTTACATACTATTGTATTTTCATGGTAAACATTTTATCTCACATAATTATCTCACATAATATCGAATGTATGAGATTTTGATATTATTTATTTAAGGTCGATTGGCAGTATCAGTAGAGGGTCGGGCGCCATGCTTTGCAGCATAGAGTTACGCCCCTTTATGATCTGAGTTCAAATCCCGCTGAGGTTAACTTTGCCTTTCATCCTTACGGGGTCGATAAAATAAAGTACCAGTAATACACTGGGATAATTGCTGGCCTTGTGCCAAAAGTAGAAACAATTATATTATATTATATTGTATTATATTATCTTCTATTATATTGTATATAAAAACTATGTTAAGTTACTATCTTATGATTTAGGCACAAGGGCAACAATTTTGAGGGTAGGGGAAATTCTGTGCCACCAGGAATCAAACTCGTGATCTTAGGATTATGAGAGGAATACCTTAACCACTAAGACACATGCCTTCACACACACACACACACATATATATATATATATATATATATATATATATATATATAAGCGTATGTTTATGTATCTTAAAGTTCACGCCAATGTAGATTTAGTTGGCCTCACACAAGGTTGAATCTCTTAGGAGTTTTTGGGTGTTTTAGTCCTAAATGTCAGTCCTATCACGCCTCTCTAGGTATAACTGGCCTCCAACGGGGTTGCGCCTCATAGGAGGTTCTGAGTGTTCTAAGCCTAGATGTTACAGTCCTATCAACGCCCAGCATATTCTTCTTTTTAAGCTCATGCCTCTCTAGGTATAACTGGCCTCCAATGGGGTTGCGCCTCATAGGAGGTTCTGAGTGTTCTAAGCCTAGATGTTACAGTCCTATCAACGCCCAGCATATTCTTCTTTTTAAGCTCATGCCTCTCTAGGTATAACTGGCCTCCAACGAGGTTGCGCCTCATAGGAGGTTCTGAGTGTTCTAAGCCTAGATGTTACAGTCCTATCAACGCCCAGCATATTCTTCTTTTTAAGCTCATGCCTCTCTAGGTATAACTGGCCTCCAACGAGGTTGCGCCTTATAGGAGGTTCTGAGTGTTCTAAGCCTAGATGTTACAGTCCTATCAACGCCCAGCATATTCTTCTTTTTAAGCTCATGTCTCTCTAGGTATAACTGGCCTCCAATGGGGTTGCACCTCATAGTAGGTTTCTTAGGTGTTTTAATGATAATGACACCTATCCTAGCATGAAACGCAACATTAAATGAAACTTTTTTCTCAAGGACACAATGCACCGCCCTGTTTAGCAACCAAACCCACGACTACACATCATTATATGAGGTTAACTTTGCCTTTCATCCTTACGGGGGTCGATAAAATAAAGTACCAGTAATACACTGGGTAATTGCTGGCCTTGTGCCAAAAGTAGAAACAATTATATATATGTGTCTGTGTGTCTCTCTCATGCTCTCTGTATATGTGCATATATATATATTATACTGTATATATAAGTATGTACACGTACATACATATATGTATACAGACGTACAGTAGTATGTATATATATACACATACATGCACACATATATATATATGTACGTATCGATTCACATACTGTATATATATTATATTATACTGTATATGTGTATATATGTTTTTATATCTTTTTGCAAGTTACGGTGAGAGAGAGGGACAGAGTGTGTGTGTGTGTGTTTGAGAGTGAGAGAGATAGATAGATAGATACATAGATAGATAGATAGAGAGAGAGAGAGAGAGAGAGAAAGTGTAATTGAGAGCTGTAACGAAAGTGAAAAGGAAATCTATCTGATAGTAGATTATCGATCATTTAGACGAATGGAATAATAATAGCTATTGAACAGAGACTAATGGTTGATAATATTACAATATTTTGTAAATTAAAACTACTTCAGAATCCAGTGGAAATACAGTTTATGTCACAGATGATATATCTACTTCCTCAAAACATGGATAACTTTACCTCTATTATTTCTCTTATTTTCTCTCTCTTCTTCCGCCTTCTGCCTTTACCAATTACCTATCTCAATATATATATATCTACCTCTAGCACACAATTACATGTT
Source organism: Eledone cirrhosa (assembly GCA_964016885.1). NCBI lineage: Eukaryota > Metazoa > Mollusca > Cephalopoda > Octopoda > Eledonidae > Eledone > Eledone cirrhosa. Next base: position 41,471,224 of record OZ024753.1, read on the forward strand.
TAGAGATGTATATTATATAATTGTTTCTACTTTTGGCACAAGGCCATCAATTATCCCAGTGTATTACTGGTACTTTATTTTATCGACCCCCGTAAGTTTGAAAGGCAAAGTTAACCTCGGCGGGATTTGAACTCAGAATGGAAAGGGTCGTAACTCTATGCGTCAAAGCATGGCGTCCGACCCTCTACCAATACTGACAATCCACTGCCCTTGAGATGTAAATTATATAATATATCAAAGATATATGTGCACTTGGTCAAAGATGGTGAGTTTATAAAGTCGTTTGAGCATAGAGAGATGATAGAATGTTTTACACAGTATCCGTTCCCAGTTCTCTGCGATCTCATAAGTTCATGTCTCGTCAAGGTCAATTTGGCCTTTCATACTTTCAATAAGTCGATAAATAATTTAGCAGTTCAGTACTTGGGCTGTTTTTTCTCCTCTCTTTCTCTCAACAGAAACACAAACCCTCCATCTCAATTTTACTTTTGATAATCATAAGAACTGTGAAACCGGTAAAGTAAATAAATATTCTTAAAAGACACCCATTGCATTTTCAATTTCTTTTCCTTATATATATGTGTGTGTGTGTGTGTATATATATATATATATATATATATATATATATATAGAGAGAGAGAGAGAGAGAGAGAGAGAGAGAGAGAGAGAGAGAGAGAGAGAGAGAGAGAGAACTGTTTCATTCGAAGGAAATCATATTTCCTTTAAATGAAACAGTTCTAGTCCTGTAGAAGCCATTTCTATATTAGATATTTATACTTTTCTATGTATTGGGTACCTTACTGTGGTTACCTCCGATTGAACCCAGGATACACTCACACACATGTATATATACATACACATTATATATACACATTATATATATACTATATATGTATTAAGAGTATAAGTAAGATGAACTCTTATTTGTAATATTGTTATTTCTCACCTTCATGAAAACTCACATTTTTTTTTTTTCTATTTTCATATATTTTAGTTGTTGGAATACTCATTTGAACAGAAAAATATTTTGGGTATTACGAGCTCCGTGTGTAATTTCTGTTGTGGTGAGTCTCTGAATAATTTCTTACCTGCTTCCAATTTCTTTCTTTTGAAAAAGGGTTCTTAACTTCGAAATAAGATAAAAGTTTAGGCTAATGTTTTATTTAGTATTTTTTTTCTTTACTACTCTAGTTTTCATTCTTACATTTCCAGTTTGCATATAACCTAATATATTCCTTCCATATACTGTACTGATTGTGTTGTTATTTCTGTTTACCTTTTACATACATATATATATATATATATATATATATATATGAAATAACAGGAGGCTGGACTGGTGTAAATCCTTGAAAGGTTTATTATACTATGATCATTTCAATGACCAGGTTCCATATGCATCCGGTGATATCATCAGGTATTGGATGATATCACCGGATGATATCACCAGATTCATATGGAACCCGGTCATTGAAATGATCATAGTATAATAAACCTTTCAAGGATTTACACCAGTCCAGCCTCCTGTTATTTCATTTACAATTAACTCCGCATTCGCACCACCAACTACACAAATGAAGATGGGTGAACTGCACTGCGTTGAGTACTCTTCACAATATTACACCAGGATTGACCATACGGAATGACCAGTTCTATCCAGTGGTGAACCAACAAACCTTAAGATATATATATATTTATATTATTGAGTATATAGCAGGAGGCCAGAATGACGAAATTCATTTAAAGTTTTATTTCTGCAAACGCAATATACATTTCAGTGGCCAGTTCTATCCAGTGTATATATATATATATATATATATATATATATATATATTAAAATAACAGATTAAAGTTTAAGCAAAGAATCGCTGCTTTCACCCTTAACGGGATTTTGTTGAAAGCAGTGATTCTTTGCTTAAACTTTAATCTGTTATTTTAATAAATATTTGCTGTAGGGTTCTTATATATTTGATATATATTTATCCTTATCGAGCCCTCTTTGGATTTTACTCTTCACATTTATTATTATTACTATTATTATTCAGTGGATTGGCAGTATCGGTAGAGGGTCGGACGCCATGCTTTCCACCATAGTTACGTCCCTTTACGATCTGAGTTCAAATCCCGCCGAGGTTGACTTTGCCTTTCATCCTTACGGGGTCGATAAAGTACCAGTAATGAACTGGGTAATTGCTGGCCTTGTGCCTAAAGTAGAAAACAATTATTATTACTATTATCCCGTCTAACCCATGCTTGCGTGGAAGATGGACGTTAAACGAAGATGATGATGATGATGATGATGACTATATATATATATATATTTTCATAATTATATATATTTTCATAATTCTTCGGCTCTGTTTAATTACATTGAGCTATACTTTTACTGTCATTTCTATAATACGAAGAGGGTGTTTAACTCCAACACACTCTAGTATTTTAATTCTTATATATATATATATATATATAGTCAGGCTTCTGCACAGTTTCCATCTATCAAGCATCACTCACAAGGTATTGATCAACCCGAGGTTATAATAGAAGATACTTTCCCAAGGTGCCATGTAGTGGAACTCAAGCCTAACATATGTGGTTACGAAGCAACACTTTAACCACACAGCCATACCTGCATTTATTTTAAAATTGTTTCAATAATTTTTATGTAGAGTGTAGATCAATGTGTTATACAGTGGGGAGAGAAAACTGATATTTCCGCTAATTTGTCTTTTGATTAGTCCAGAAGATCAATAAATGTTTTAAGGTATCTATTGTAGCATGAGTGTATGTGAGTGTGTATGTCTGTATGTGTGTGTGATTGATGTGTATGTATGTGTGATTGATGTGTGTGTCTCTGTGTATGTGTGTGTGTGTGTCGATGTATTTGTCTGTGTCTCTGTTTTTGGGTGTGCATGTGTGTTTGTGAGTATATGTGTGAATGTGTATGTGTGTGTGTTTGTGTGTGTCTCTATATGTGTATGTATTGTGTATGTGTCTGAGTATGAATGTAAGTGTGTGTGTGTGTGATTGTTGTGTGTCTCTGTGTGTGTCTGTGGTTTTTGTGTGTGTTTCTGAGTGTATGTGTGTATATGTATGTTTATGTGTCTGTGTATGTGTGTTTGTCTGTGTATGTGTGTGTTTATGCATTTGTGTGTGTGTGTATATGTATATTTATCTGTATGTGTCTACGTCTGTATGACCCAGTATTACTCTATGACATAACAATGTTTCAATACAATAGCTACACCTAACAATAAAACCACAAACCAATCAATTAGATTGGTGCAAATTATCATTATTATTATTATTATTATTATTACATAGAAAACCATTTCCTCTGCCGCCATCGTGGGGTTGTTGATATGGTATATCCATCTTCTTATATAGGCACAAGGCCAGCAATTTTTGGGGGAGGGGAAAGTCGATTAAATCGACCTCAGTGCATTTCTTTATTGACCACAAGGGCCGACAAATAGGGGCCAATACAAAGACGGGGACAGTGTGGGGGGGTACAATAAAATCGAATAAAAATACACAATAACAAAAACAAGTAACAATGAACGTATATAAAATTATATAAAAATATAACAAAATATAAAATAATTGTTTCTACTTTAGGCACAAGGCCAGCAATTATCCCAGTGCATTACTGGTACTTTATTTTATCGACCCCGTAAGGATGAAAGGCAAAGTTAACCTCGACGGGATTTGAACAAAATATAAAATAATAATAATGTTTTCTTTATTGACCACAAAGAGTTTACATAAAAATACATTAAGGACAGCCCGAGGAGGTACAGGACGGTACAATGTGGGTTAGAGTTAGGACAGTACAGTATGGGTTAGGGTTAGGACAGTACAATGTGGTTTTCTGAGTATAAAAATGTGTATAAAAGAAAAACAAAGGGTGCAACAAAATAAATAGAAAAATGACAAAAATATTGGTAATAACAATTCTAGCGGTATTTTTCCCATAGTGTACATCGATAAAATTGTATGCCAAACAATGGTAAGCTACAAGACAATTGATTAGAATCATTTCTGGAGACTGTCTGGGACTAAAAATAATGCTTTAAATATAATTATTGTTAGAGATTAATATTTGCAGAAATATATATATAGATATATATATATATATATATATATATATATATAGAGAGAGAGAGAGAGATAGAGAGAGAGAGAGAGAGATACATACATATATATATATATCAATAATTATATAAAATGGCCACGAATTGATGAAGTCTTTAAGGTGTCAGATTTAAAATATTTTACTCGGAGTTCAAATTCAACCGAGGTTAACTTCATTTTTTTTGTAGGTCGATAAAATAAAATACAAGTTTTGTAATGGGGTCAATAAAGAAATTTACTGCTCACATCTCTACAGGTTTAGCTAGACTCCCACGTGAACTCGTCACATGGGAGGTTTTTCAGGTGTTTTAAAGACAGATGCCTCTGTCCTAGCATAAATTGAATGAAATTTATAGCTCACCAGTAGAGCTAGACTCCTACGTAAATCCATCTCTTGGAAGGTTTCTCAAGTGCACCAATGACAGATATCCAGTATCGATAGAGGGTCGGATGCCATGCTTTGACGCATAGAGTTATGGCCCTTGCCATTCTGAGTTCAAATCCCGCCGAGGTTAACTTTGCCTTTCATCCTTACGGCGTCGATAAAATAAAGTACCAGTAATGCACTGGGCTAATTGCTGGCCTTGTGCCAAAAGTAGAAACAATTATTATAAATTAAATTAAATTGACAGCTCACATATATGCAAGCTTAGCTAAACTCCTACGTGAACTCATCTCATGAGAGGTTTCTCAGGTGTTTTAATGACAGATGCTCCAGTTCTATAATTAATTAAATTAAATTAAATTTACAGTTCAAATCTATGGAGATTTAGCTGATCTCCCACGATATATTTTAATTAATTATTCTAAATTTTAATTAATTATTCTAAAAGAATATATCAGACTCTATATTGGTATATATATTAGTATATATAGTCTATATTAGCATATATATATATATATACACTAATATAGACTATATATACTAATATATATATATATATACAAAATAGAAAGAAACGATCAACTACTTCCCAGACCTCATTCGATTACCGAGTAGGATGAGCTTGTCAAATCGGACCAAGGAAGCAATGTTTCCCTCGATCTTTCCAATTGTTGATACTATCTACCGGTCGCAACTCGTGGCAGAAAGAGCCACCTGAAATAGAATCTCTTGCTTAATGACATAAGGCATCGCCAGGTCCAGGAATCGAACTCACAACATCACGGTTATGTACCCACATCTCTAACTACTAAGCACCGCGCATCTCCAATATATCATTTACGAATGTTTCATACTTAATTGAGATTTAAAAGTAATGTTTTATTTGAGACAAATATTTGATGTTATATATATAAAGTCATAACTGTTTCTACTTTAGGCACAAGGCCAGCAATTACCCAGTGCATTACTGGTACTTTATTTTATCGACCCCGTAAGGATGAAAGGCAAAGTCAACCTCGGCGGGATTTGAACTCAGATCGTAAAGGGACGTAACTATGCTGGAAAGCATGGCGTCCGACCCTCTACCGATACATATATCTACCGATATATATAAAGTCATAACACTGAATTTCTAATTCTAATCCTCAGCTCAATTTCTTCCTGTTCCTCAACATCGTCAGAGTGTTATTCACGAAATTGAATTCACAGCAAAACTTGGAGTCAAGGAATTCTCGTTACAGGTACGTTGTTGTCGTGGTTTTATATATATAAAGGGCAGAGGAACTCAGCAGAGTCAACGGCCATTGAAATAGTTTTTTGTTATATACGGAGAGGTTAAACTCCGAGGCATAACAAGCCGAGGGCTGTCGTATTTTCCGTGGCAAACATTTGCACCGAAGATATGTGTCGTCAGTTACAGAAGGTGTGGTTGGTCCTACACAAGCCTTCACCACTTAAAACAAAACTTTGTGTGGGTAGTTTAACATCAGTTCACTTTCTCACGTCAACTCTTGTTGGACACTCATATGACGGATATCGACGAGAGAGTCCATCATATATATATATATAAGTACAGTCATGTATCGATCTAATACTATAATAAAAAAATTAATAAATAAATAAACCTGGTTAATACACCGCACAGTAGAATCGAGTCCAGTTTCTCATAAGTTCTAAGCGAATTCTAACCATTCGGATTTTGCCTGCGACCATAGCAACTGTTTCCAAACATTGTCGCTAAATCAATGAATATCACAAAATGTCGGAGAGAATATAAAATACTGAATAATTGCTTGATTGTCATTATTATAGCAAAGGTTATTAATATATATTTTATTGACTGGCCCCTCTCTCTCTCTCTCTTTGTGTATGCATTTACATGTGTGTGTGTGTCTAGCTATAACACGGTTGGGGGAAGTTTATCAAATTCCTGGAAATTATTAATAAATCCCAGCTCCGGATAAATAAATCGTCAATCTCACGAACTTGAGACTATTAAATCAAAGAGAGAACAAAAACTGATTAGCAACCTTATTACTATTTCACAGAACGAAATCAATACTATATATTCAACAGCGAAGCTTTTTAATCATATAATGAAACCTTTCTGACCATTATGAATATAAGGCTATTAACGAAGTCTTAAGGTCTTCCTACATTAAGTATTAATTATGTTTTACGGAGGAAATTGCTAATTTCCTGTGTCTAGATATACTTGGTTAATATTACAATAACTGTACAGTATGTGGTGTCACCATCGCACAGTTTAACCTATAAACATTTAGCTTTATTATATAAAACAATTATATAAATATTAATACAATGCTACGCTTCTTTCAGTCGATAATTATATATATATATATATATATATAAGGATCGATCAACTTTCGTCAAATCGGACCGAGGAAGCAATGTTTCCGTCGGTCATTCCAGTTGCTAGTACTATCTATCGGTCGCAACTCCAGGTAGAAGGAACAACGTGAAATAAAGTGTCTTGCCCAAGGACATAACGCATCGCCCGGTCCACGAATCGAACTCACAACCTCAAGATTGTGAATCCAATTCTCTAACTCCTCAGCCACACGCCTTCACCTTTTTTTTTATATATATATATATATATATACGCACACACATATATATTTTTAATAGATATAAATTTCAAAACTTATATCCAAAACATAACTATTTCATCTGATGAACGAGCTGGACATTTCTGTAAGGATCGTCTAGTTTCCTGAAACCTTTGGTAATGGAATAATTATATTGTGTTGTTTATTATGTAATTATATATATATATATATCATCATCATCATCATCATCATCGTTTAACGTCCATATTCCACGCTTGCATGGGTTTGGACGGGAGTTTTCCCACTTGGGGCAAGAGTGGTTGTCTTGCTCGCATAGGACTGTCTGGCGGGTTTTCTACAGCTGGATGCCCTTCCTAACACCAACCACGTTTACAGTGTGGACTGGGAGGTTTTTCCCGTGTTACCTACACGGCCACATTACAGCATGGACTGTGTTTTTTTTGTCGTGACACCTACACGACCTCATTTGTTTCGGCCTGGATGTTGTGGTACCAACATAACTTTACATTGAAAGGGTTGGTGTGGATGGGGTGGGGGTAGTGGGACGGGGGTGTATATATTTAATAAATCAGGAAAGAAGAGTGACACGGTTTGCTATACAAAAAAGGTTTTTAATCTCATTGCTGACAATTGTTTCTCTGAACTGGTAGGTCTAGAGATCGCTATCCGCTTATTTTACTCGATCGCCAATACAGAGTTATAACCAGTCAGTTATAGCAAACCGTGTCACTCTTCTTTCCTGATTTATTATTACTCCAAGTGTTTACAACATAGGAATTACAGCGTACTCGCAGCATCACTATGGAAACGCCTTGTTGAGTCAAACTTAGCCAAGCGTTGATATCATCCACTACCCGGAGTACCATAACTGGACTACACCTAAGTAGACTGCATAAAACAATTATTTGTTACCCCGTATATATATATATATATATATATATATATATATATATATATATATATATATATATATATATATATATATGTTTATTATGTAATTATATATATATATATGTTGTAGATGTTAAAGAGTTCTTTATTAATAAAGCTGTGATACATATTTCAATGACATCCATGGTCACTTGATTATTTAACCATTTACGTGATCTCATCAGACAGCAAAATTTAGTATACTGTATATATGTATATATATATATATAATTCCACATATATGTATATACATACAAGAGAGTTCCGAGTAGTAGATATAGAGGAGGGTATTGGAAGAGAATTCTCTCTCTCTATATATATATATATATATTTCGTTTCTGAATTTGTTTAGCAAGATTCTTTATCTGAAAACGTGTGTTGAAACCGATATTGTTATACTTTGGGAGGGTCATGTTGCCAATAAGAAACACACGCACCAGTTGCTTTCACTCCAATTTATTATAAATTAAATTTATAAATTTAAGAATTTATAAATTTCCGGTTGGTTGGTTGGTTGGTTCCATAACCGGACGGTTGTTCATATATTGTCAAAGTTCTTTCGTCCCACATTCTGTGACCTCTTCAGTGATTGGGGATTCTTTTTGTGTGTGAACACACACAAAAACAAGATGGCGTAGGACAGAATAAAGGAGAGGCACAAAACAAAGAAAAGAATCCCCAGTCACTGAAGAGGTCACAGAATGTGGGACGAAAGAACTTTGACAATATATGAACAACCGTCCGGTTATGGAACCAACCAACCAACCGAAAATTTATAAATTCTTAAATTTATAAATTTAATTTATAATGAATTGGAGTGAAAGCAACTGGTGCATGTGTTTCTTATTGGCAACATGACCCTCCCAAAGCATAACAATATATATATATATATGGAGGCACATGGCTTAGTGGTTAGAGCATTGGCCTTGCAATCGAAAGGTTGTGAGTTCAATTCTCAGACCGGGTGATGTGTTGTTTCCTTGAGCAAGGCACTCTATTTCACATTGCTCCAGTTTACTCAGCTGTAGAAATGAGATGATAGGGACTGGGGTCCCTATCATTCCACTGTAAAGTGGTCGTGGAGGTGCCACGGCAAAAAAAGCACCCAGCACTCACTGTAAATGTGGTTGATGTTAGGAAGGGCATCCAGCTGTAGAAATCAAGCCAGAATCAGTTCCCGTCCCACCCTTGCAAGCAGGGAAAAAGTGGACGTAAAATGAAATGAAATAATGAACAAATTCTTCTATTTTTCAGACGTTTAGCTAAATCCATATTAATTCTCATCCCCATCTTCACTGTACACATTATTTTCATCTTTCAACCCGATGAAATGGCTGAGATAGCTGAAATCATCCTCCTGTCACTTGAAATGTTGTTGAGTTCATTTCAGGTGAGTTAATTGTTTGTTTTTATCATTTTACTAAGCTATTTATCCCATTATTCTATATTTACTATTGTATTTTTGCAGTTAAGGCTTTACTTACCTGCAGAAAACATAGCACTCAGCAAAACACTCGAGTATAATGTCACCATAATATCTTGAGCTCTGTCAGATCTTGTAACACTTGAGATGTATATATATATATGTATATATATATATATATATGTATATATATATATATATATATATATATATATATATACATATATATATATGTATATATATATATATACATATACATATATATACATATACATATATACATATACATATATATATATATATATATATATATATATATATATATATATATATATATACATATACATATATATATATATATATATACATATACATATATATATATATATATATATATATACATATATATATATATGTATACATATATATGTACATATACATATATATATACATATACATATATATATATATATATATATATACACTCGTCTATTGAAATGTCGTTAGGTTTATATTTATTACATAGACTTGGGAAAAGCTAAAGGTAATTGGCCGTAACACTTTGTAAACCGTCAAACATATGTGTATGTGTATGTGTGTGTATGTACGTGTGTGTGTGTGTGTGTGTGTGTGTATTGTTACAGCTCACCCCTGTGTATGTGTAAGCCGGTGCCCTTCCTACTACGAGTTTACAAGTAATTTCTTGGCTATTTTGTTTTTTAAAAAAAAGACCTCCTTCGGTCACGAATAACCATTGGGTAAATTCCTGTGTATCGCTTTCCACTTGTATCTAGAGTAAATATCGTTATTCGGATCAACTTGTTAATAGAATTGTATTTCTTTCACACTGAAAGGTTAAAATGAAGTATCAGCATCATGAAAGGTTTTGTTTTCATGTGTAAATACTATGAAGCATTTGTTTTAAGTAGTGGACGCTACAATATATATATAATCTCTCTATTACGTTGATTCCCTGTTTGGGTTGTACAAAAACAGTACTGGAGTACCATGAGTTAATAAGTTCAAAATATTTAACACTTTGATATAAACTTAATACACCCATCCTGTTAGAGATCCATTCTTTTCTCAATATTTCTAATTATTTATCTCTTTAAATTGTTATTATCACTATATAACGATCTGAGAGAGAATTACCTAATTGAGTTGTAGCAAGAGAGTGTCGGTGAGGAAGTTCATTCAAATAAAATCAGTCCTTCGTAGTGAAAAAGGTTGTGAAACATTTATCTATTACAATAATCCCAAATTATTTAGCTGGTTATATTACTGTTTAAAGGCGGCAAAATGACAGTCGTTAAAATGGATAGAATGATTTGCGGTGTTCGTTCTGGTACTTCACTCTCTGAGTTCAAATCTCGTCGAGGTCAACTTTGCCTTTCGTCTCATCCTTTCGAGGTCGATAAAAAAAAAAGTACCAGTGAAGTACTGAAGTCGATTCTTTTATATCTCTTTCTCACTCTCTATCCTTCTCTGAAAGAAGTCTGCTGTGTTCAGACAGGAAGAGGAGATGGATTCTGCTGTATATCAATCCGGCGTCCCAACGAATTAGAGTACCGTACCATATATTAGAGTACCGTACCATATATACATACTGTTTATTATGGTTGCAATTCTGTTTATCTAATATATCTTATTATACAAACCTTGAAAACAAACACCATTATAGTTTCAATTTATGTCTTAATACTTATATATATGAATGTATGTATAGTATATTTGGCAATATACCGTATGTTTAATTAAAAACATTTAGAAGACCATACGCTATCAGTTTTAAAGTAGTCACTATGTCACTTCTTTTCGGCGAAAGAAGGGAGAGAAGCTGACCATCTGTTTCACGCTGGCTGGCGTTCATCAGAGCCTGGGGAGTGCGTGGCGCTGATGAACGCCAACCAGTGTGAAATGAAACAGACTGTCAGCTTCTCTCCCTTCTTTCGCCGAAAAGAAGTAAGTGACATAGTCGCTACTTTAAAACTGATAGCGTATGGTCTTCTAAATGTTTTTAATTAAACATACGGTATATTGCTAAATATACTATACATACATTCATGTAAACATCACTATTTCAGAGCACCAATCCTAATACTTAATTATATATATATTTTCAGGGACTTGTGATCGCCATTCTACTTTGCTTCGCCAACTATGAGGTAACGAATATCTAATACGATATAGTTTTTTATGTTTCTTTGTATTTTTCATTATCATATCATTGAATTACAAGCAGTGTATGTAAATTATAAAGATAATACCAGCAACGGGAAGACCGTTAGAAACAATGTTTCTTTTGTCCAATGTTTTGCGTCCGCTATCTGATACGGCTATGTGCGTTGGGCTTTTTTAACTTTATTGGTGAAGGCGCATGGCTTATTGTTTAGAGCATTGGGCTTCTAATCGAAAGGTTGTGAGTTCAATTCTCGGACCGGGTGATTTGTTGTTTCCTTGAGCAAGACACTTTATTTCACGTTGCTCCAGTTTACTCAGCTGTAGAAATGGGATGATAGGACTGAGGTCCCTATCATTAAATTACCCAAGACACCTCCAACGAGATATACCTTGGAGGAGGCCAGCTAAACCTGCATAGATGTGAGCTGTCACACACATTAGTGGTAACCCGGCCAAAACTGATTCTTGTTCTATAAAACAAAATCTCCCATTTTAAATGGCTCCTATTTAAATTTAAATCTTCCCACATAATTAGATATAAAAACCTTATATTAAATTATTATTTTGGTAATGAAATAATTAATAATTCTTCATTAATTAATTAACGTAGAATGTATTTAATTAGACCAGTGGTTCTCAACCTTTTTTTGCCAACGGCACACCTTGGAACACATGAATAAATAGCGGCACACCTGGTTAAATATATATGACAAATAATATTTTTCATATATATTTATTAACTGTTTCATATATAATATTTTTGTTCTTAGTGTGCCGTTCAAAATTTCGCGGCACACTTAGGAAGATCTCGCAGCACACAGTTTAAGAATCACTGAATTAGAGATACGATCACGAAAGAAGAACAAAATTGTAATCTGAATTTTGAATTTACTTTTACAGGTGAAAACGGAACTTGCAAGGTTTTGGAAGCGTCATACCATTGATCATAGCAACTCACACCGAAGTCTACCATTTACCAGTCTTTCAGAATATTTCGCCAAAACTCGACATTCCATAACTGAGAATAAAATGATCTGCTTGGAGGATTCTCATAAAAAGATCGATGAGTTTTGTAATCAAAGACTTAAAGATTGCGTCAAGGACCAAACAACCTGTCAGATTCCTATCAATGAAGGTACGCCCTTAAATGAAGCAAACGGGGACCTGAAATCCCAGATCAATGGCCATGCAACTTCATCATCGTTTGATTCAGCTTCAAGCTCAAAGAAAATATAGCAGAAATATATATATATAGAGTGGAATTCCGTTATAACGAAATTCACGGGATATAAAAAAAATTTGTTGTAACGAGATCGACTGAAACAAATCGAGCGTTTGTTTGTTATTGCCTAGAGGATTGAAAAAAAATTCGTTATACTGAAAAAATCGTTATAATGGTATTCATTATAACGAAATTTTACCTGTATTATTTTTAAATCACGCTAAAGCCATTGACTATGTTCACGATAATGTTTGCCAAAAGGACAAATATCTCAAGTTGGTTAATTCTAAATCCCAGAACAAAGATTATAGTTAATAGGCGACATTTGTGTATTTGTGAATGTGGTATATTTATTCCAATAAAGTCTCAGTCGAAACATATTGGGAACTCGGCGGGAACAAAGCCGTTTCCAATTAAAATATTATGCGTTTCGAAATGAGATGCCAACAAAAGGGTTATGGATCTTCGTCAATAGCAAGAACCAAATTAAAAGCTGCTATTAAAGACATATTCTATGTTCAATATAATGTTTAACATAATGACAAATACCGTATCTCACAATTATTTCAAGCTAGTTAACTCTAAATCCCAGACGAGATTTCTCGAAACCTAATTAATACAAGGGTCAGCTGAAAGGCTCAACGGCTGACCTCTCAAGGAATGACCAAAGGAGGTTTATTTTTCAACATAGTCCCTGGAAAGAAACAATACAGTTATTAATAAGAAGAGTTGGAATTAATGCATCCAAGATTTCACAGCTCTAACGTTAATTCTTCATAGCCTGACCAAAATACTCTTAGGGAATGACCAAAGGAGGTTTATTTTTCAACATAGTCCCTGGAAAGAAACAATGCAGTTGATAATAAGTAGAGTTGAACTTAATGCATGTAAGGTTTCACAGCTCTAGCATCACTCCTTCATAGTCAGCCTATGGACTTTTCAGTTGACCCTCATAGATGTAATTCGTGTATTTGTGAACGTGGTATACATATATATATACATATATATATACATATATATATACATATATACATATATATATATATACATATATATATACATATATATATATATACATATATATATATATATATACATATATATATATATATATATATATATATATATACATATATATATACATATACATATATATATATAATAATAATAAATGTGAAGACTACAATCCAAAGAGTGCTCGATATGGATGAATATATAAGAACCATAGAGCAAATATTTATTAAAATAACAGATTAGAGTTTAAGCAAAAGAATCGCTGCTTTCACCCTTCACGGGATCTTCTGAAACTCATATATATATATATATATATGTGTGTGTAGCAGGTGAGTTTTATTGTAGTACAATAAAGCAATGCAGATATCGGATAAGAAGCACTCTACAGTTTGTAGGACTGGAGTATACATAATATATAAGAACAAAAGATGGTTAAAAGAGTTCCATGTATTTTATTATGCGCATTTCAAAAACAAATATCATCATGCAATAATATTTGTGTTTTCATCAGATAAAACAGGAAGACATGATATGAAGGTTAAAAAACACTTGTGGATAGTGCAGTTTTAATAGTGCATATGTTGATTTAAAACTGCACTATCTACAAGTGTTTTTTAACCTTCATATCATGTCTTCCTGTTTTATCTGATGAAAACACAAATATTATTGCATGATGATATTTGTTTTTGAAATGCGCATAATAAAATACATGGAACTCTTTTAACCATCTTTTGTTCTTATATATTATATACATATATATATATATTCTAATGGAGTTTCAATTGAAACATGTTGGTAATTCCGGGGAAAAAAAATGTGGCGGTGTTTTTCAACCTTGTTTCAGCTCAACCCCCAATTCAGTTTTCTGAATATATAAAGAAAAACGAAAAATGATTGAACAAAATATATACATAGTATATATAGCACAGTATATATATAGCACAGTATATATATATAGCATAGTATATACGCCCATTCTGAAGTCTCACGGCCTAACAAAATATTGCCAGGCCCTTAATAAACTCTGATCTATAAATGAAGAGTATTTTTAAAGCCCTTTGGATTATAATATTATTCCTACAACCGTAACAGACCACCATATAACCTGAAGAACAATCAGTCTTACAAATTACTCTACAATATACGTGTGATTATAATTTTCCAATCATTAATTTAGATCGTAATTCCATTTTGCATTTATTTGAAATCTTTCTTTGCTGATAATGATTTGGTCCATTTTGTACATTTTTTGTGTTCGATGTTCGACAAAATTATATTTACATATATTTACATATATTTACATATATTTACATATGTTATATATTTTATGTTATTGACAACTAAAAATACAAATCAATTTGTATTTTTTATGTGTACTTATTAATAGTGATATGTAAATAACGATGCTATTATGTATAGTTAAATATATTTAAAACAAGAGAGAAATACTTTCGATTCTTCAAACGATGATATAATGAAATAAAGTGTAGTTGTGAAGTTTCTCTGTACAATACAAATCTGAGAAATGTTACAAAATATGATTCCTTTGTTATATATTGTATATATTGTATATTCTTATTTTGCCTTTAGTTGTGACAGGAGACAAGAAAATCATATTTCAAGATACATATTTAAGAATAGTATAATGCTACATAAATATAAAAAGGTTAGTACTCTTTATATGTGCATATATACAAGTGTATGTATGCATGTGTGTGTATATATATATACAAACATAAATATATCTTAAGGTTTGTTGGTTCACCACTGGATAGAACTGGTCATTCCATATGGTCAATCCTGGTGTAATATTGTGTACACAACGCAGTGCAGTTCACCCATCTTCATTTGTGTTGTTGGTGGTGCGAATACGGAGTTAATTATAAATGAAATAAAATAACAGGAGGCTGGACTGGTGTAAATCCTTGAAAGGTTTATTATACTATGATCATTTCAATGACCGGGTTCCATATGAATCCGGTGATATCATCAGGTATTGGAATATAACAAAGGAATATGTAAAAAAAACCTTGGGTCCGAAAAATCAGAGACAGAGGACGACTGACCAACTAGCTTCTCGGCCAGTCGCCCTGAGAAGCTAGTTGGTCAGTCATCCTCTGTATCTGTCTCTGATTTTTCGGTCCCAAGGTTTTTTACATATTCCTTTGTTATATTCCAATACCTGATGATATCACCGGATTCATACGGAACCCGGTCATTGAAATGATCATAGTATAATAAACCTTTCAAGGATTTACACCAGTCCAGCCACCTGTTATTTTATTTCATTTACAAACATAAATATATATAGATGCATATTTAAATATTTATGTGTGTGTATATATATATAGATATATATATATATGAGAAGGGGGTGTATGGCGTGGTTACTGTTACATAACTGTAACCACAAATATGAATTTCATCTCAAAAATATTCCGTTTTGTCCATAATCCAAAACTAACAACACAAAGTTAAAGTCTGTTCTAAACCAAATACACATCAGACTGGTACTTATCCCAGGTTTCCTTGGTTCTAAGCGATTGAAAGTACAAGACTCTTCCTGGACATGACACCAACCTCTCGTAGGATTAACTCTCCAGCTATTGTTAGTGTCAACTCTAAGAAGGATGTACTGGAACAACTGGAAATAAAGTATTTTGCTCAAGAATACAACACAGTAGCCGTT
>OZ024753.1:41500292-41507792 GCA_964016885.1 Eledone cirrhosa
ACACACGCACAGACACACAAAAGCGAAGCTCTGTGTAATCACAGATAGTAATCTTAGCAGTACTATAAATATTTACACTTTACATCTGTATTGATTACGTGTGGGTGAAGGGGTGGAGGGGGTTAAGAAGTTCACTTTAGAATCAAGATGTCTTTCGGTTCAATGTCATTACATGGCACCTTTGAGGGCTTTACACTAGACTCGGGTGGATCTACTGAAGTCTTCTGGGTAGATATTGTTTGGAAGACGAGTTTGTGTCTGTAATTCAAAGATTCCAGCCTTGTTATATATTGTTTCCCTCTCATTCGTGTACAGGTGTGTGTGTGTGTGTGTGTGTGTGTGTGTGTGTGTGTGTGTGTGTGTGTGTGTGTGTGTGTGTGTGTGTGTGTGTGTGTGTGTGTGTGTGTGTGTGTGTGTGACAGCTCACACTTATGCGGGTATAGCTGGCCTCCTCCAAGGTATATCTTGTTGGAGGTGTCTTGGGTAATTTAATGATAGGGACCCCAGTCCTATCATTCTCTGTGGAAACACAACAACACATACTTATTAATTCACGAATCAAAAGTTCGGTTAATCGGTTGATTTTGATAACTTGATCGGTTAATTGATCGATTGGATGCTCATTTATACACACACAGAAGCATATCTGTATAATCACTTGAAATGTCTGAGATTTACTGGTCTGGACATAACAACGCAAATACAATGATTGCTTGCTAAATGATTTCAACATTTTCTGCCTACAAAACATATGTACTTTCTTAGTTTCAGTGAATTTTGTGTGTGTGTGTGTGTGTGTGTATGTGTATGTGTAGGGGGTTAATTACTTTTCTACACGTCTGGAATATGTGAAATACCAGAAACGTAATATAATTAGCATTATCGAAATCATTATTATTATTATTATTATTATTATTATTTTTTATTATCCTTATTATTATCTATGTAGATAACTTGAAGAAATTTCTGGAAATAATGCTCGGCAGAAAGCCGAATTATATACTAAAAATAGTGAGTTTGTCTCGCAAACATCATTTACGTGGAAATTTCTTGCTAAGACTATTTTCAAAAAAAAAAATTTCTGATAAGACTTAGAACCTAATTCCTGGCAGAACTTGATTCCTATGATAAATCCTGCTTTAGCTGAGATTTTCATGACAGATGTGAGACATACAATATAAACAGCGATAGTTATGTTGTGTTCTTCTAACGCAAAATGATTTTTCTTCGGATTTCTACTGTGTTGTTTTATTGTGTTCTTCTTTTTAAATTTGAATACATTGATTTCAAATACAACTTTCATGATTTTTATAGAATCCCGCCGAGGTTAACTTTGCCTTTCATCATTGCGGGGTCGATAAAATAAAGTACCAGTAATACACTAGGATAATTGCTGGCCTTGTGCCAAAAGTAGAAACAATTATAGAATACCCTAAACAATATAATTATATGATTTGTGGCATATAATTACAGCCCTTTGCTTTCTGAGTTCGAATCCTGTCGAGGTCAACTTTGCTTTTCAGCCTATCCACTGGGGTGGATATAATCGAATTTTCCCCTTACCCCAGAATTACTGGCCTTGTGACAAACGTTGAAATACTTATTACATTAGAAGCATCCATCATCACTATAGACCTCCGGATTTGTTTCAACCTGGATAGTAATGGGTTCCGTCATGTTTAATATGGCCGAGAAACACCGTACGCTACGGCAGTGATCCTATGACCCCAGCAACAGTTAAACGCTTATAGATGGATATTTTATCAAAACAGCGATATTTCTTTGTGATAAATATTTGCACTAAAATGGAGAACACTATCAAGAGTTAAGTGTTTTGGCCAAGAATATAGACATGACCTAATGGTAATGTAGTTTGACACATAATTGACTTTTTGTACTTCAAACAGTTGAAGTGTAAATAATTCTTCAAGTGCGTGCGTTTCATTTATTGAATTCACTGAGTACATTTCACCCAATGGTGCAAGCCATGGCTGTATAATGGTTAACCCTTTAGCATTTAAACCGGCTAGAATTCTCTCACCTCCTCCTGTTCAAACCGGCTGTTACCGGCCACTCATACTGATGTTAAGATATTTTTCTCAAAATAAATAGTATCAAAATCTCATAAATTTGATATTATGTGAGGTAAAGCCTTTACCACAAAAATATAATAGTATTTATAATAGTATAGATAGAGTAATGTAAATGCTAAAAGGTTAAGGAGTTAACTTCGTAACTACGTGGTCTCCAGTTCACTCCCTCCCACAGCAAAGTATCATTTGGAGCAAGTGTCAGATATTACTATAGCCCCTAGTTGACAAATACCTTGTGAATAAAAAGAATTAAAAGATTTGTAGACGATTTCTTCCTGAGAAAGAGAGAAAGGAAATAAGAAAGAGATATTGAGGAAGAATCGACTCCAATACTAGACTGGTACTGTTTCATATCAACTTCGCAAAGCTGAAAGTCAAAATCGACATCTGCTGGTTTCGAACTCTGAACGTAGAAGACCGGAACTATTATCGCCAATCATTCTATCCAACGTTCTAACCACTCTGCCATCTTCACAAAAATATAATTACAAAAATATAATTATGTTAGCTTTGCCTTTCATCCTTACGGGGTCGATAAATAAAGCACCAGTAATGCACTGGGGTCGATTTCTCGATTTTCCCTCCCCAAACAATTGCAGGCCTTGTGCCTAAAGTAGAAGCAATTATTATTATTATTTTTAATTTAATTTTTTTAAGAATAATAATAATAATAAATGTTATTTATAGTCTGTCCACCCAGTCTTGGTTTCCGGTTCCTCTAAGAAACCTATTTCTGGCAGCTACATCCGTCTTTGTCTGTGTGGGAGAACAATTGTTCTCTTGAATGGATCATATTACATCAATCAACAATATCCCTTCGTCAGAAAGTGAAAGGACGTAGCTCAGTGGTTAAGGAGTTCGTCTTACTATCGTAATGTCGTGTGTGTTCCATTCCCGGTGGTTCGTTGTTTTCTTAAGCCAAAGCCTCTAACACAATATTTTTCAACAGTTTTTTTTTTTTTGGGGGGGGGGGGTATCCAAGTCCCACTTTGATTTTCCAAAGAAAAAAATGTGCACCCCACCATGAATGGATAAAGTGAGTATATAGCTTAGTTTTGTCTAATCAGGCTTTTGCCTGCTACTGGCACTATTTAACCTAGTTCAACCTGCTTCATGGTCAAGTGGTAGGCGACCAAACCGGTTCCCCCACCAGACCGTGGTCTGATGAGGAGGGTAAGTGGAATCCCAGCAGCACAAAAAAAACCACAGCTGCTGTTAAAAGGGCGAACGAACTCCTCAGAGTCAACATCCATCCACCGCAACTAGCTGTGGGTTAAATAGCCTCACAAACCCTGAAATTGGCCAAACAGGTTGAGTACGGCTTCACCCCTGAAGACATGACTAAAACCACACAGAAATCAGTGGAGGTCAACCAGGTAGGGGTTCCTCCAACAGAAGTGAGAAGTCCCTGCATTGGATTGGGTTGGACTGGATAGCATAGTATATACGTACACCTCATTTTAAAGTCCCACGCCCCCACCAAAATATTACATGCCCTCAACCTTGAGAAATACTGCCTTGACCACTAAACTATGTCTCTTCACGATCCAATATCTTATCTGTTCGTTAAGATGTATACTTAATAGGTATTAATTTCATGCAAATAAACTATCTCTGATGTATATATTCAGTCATAATCACCTGCCACAGATATTATCATATGTTTCGGAATTATTTATCACCATACCTCCCATCGATCTCATAATTCATTTCCATATATTGTTCTATTGACATTGTTTCCATTATATAGTCTATAATAATTGTTTCAACTTGTTTGTACAAGACCAGCAATTTTGAAGGGAAGGGGAAAAGTCGGTTAAGTCGACCCCAGTGTGTTACTGGTATCTCATTTCTCATTTTATCGATCCTGCATGGCTTAAAAGCAGAGCTAACCTCGGTAGAGTGTCGGACACCATGCTTTGCAGTATAGAGTTACGTCTCCTTTCGTTCTATGTCCAAATAAATTCTGTCGAGGTTAGCTTTGTATTTCACCCTTACAGTTCCAATAAAATAATCTACCAGTAACCAGTAATACATTGGGGTTAATTTAATCGACTTTCCCCTCCTCCCAAAAAATTGTTGGCCAGCCATGTACGGCGGTGAGAGTTCGTTTGCCGGTCAATCAAACATGTTGTTTGTCCCCTTGCATACATTTATATAGATTCATTGGTAGATATATACATTACGAAACACACACACACACGGACAGATACGTGCTTATACATACATATACACACACATATACATACATATACATTATACATACTTATACACACACAGATACATACTTATACACACACAGATACGTACTTGTACATACATATACACACACAGGTACGTACTTATACATACTTATGCACACACAGATACATACTTATACACACACAGATACGTACTTGTACATACATATACACACACAGGTACGTACTTATACATACTTATGCACACACAGATACATACTTATACATACTTATACACACACAGATACGTACTTGAACATACATATACACACACACATATACATACTTATACATACTTATACACACACAGATACATACTTGTACATACATATACAGACACATATACATACTTATACATACTTATGCACACACAGATACATACTTATACATATGCACACACAGATACATACTTATACATACTTATACACACACAGATACGTACTTGAACATACATATACACACACACATATACATACTTATACATACTTATACACACACAGATACATACTTGTACATACATATACACACACAGATACGTACTTGAACATACATATACACACACACATATACATACTTATACATACTTATGCACACACAGATACATACTTATACATATGCACACACAGATACATACTTATACATACTTATACACACACAGATACGTACTTGTACATACATATACACACACAGGTACGTACTTGTACATACATACAGTAGCAGAAAACGTCCCCGGGGTGGAGCAATAGCTCCGTTAGTCAAAAACATTTACGTATTATCACAAATCTATTGAGTCCTTCAACAAATTCTATCCAATCTCCTCTCAGTAATTATTGTGTGAAATCTCAAATGGGTTTCTTAATTTCCTACTATTTACTATTAGTTTGCTTCCATGTTTTCACATACATACCAGTACAATTACATAGAGATTTGTTTAGAAGAAGAACGAATTAAAGCAAATATTTACTGGGTAACATGCTGTTGGGTGTTTTGGAGATGTGATGAGCTATAGGATAGGAGATTGAATTATCCCTAGATTGTTCCTAATTAATATCCAAACTAGAAATAAAAGTCTGTTCCAATTGTTGATCCCTGGAGGTGGATTTTTCTCTCGGAAATATAATAAATTATATGCAATATTTTATTAATGAATATGAAAATGTTTCTGCAACTCGATACCCAGTTTAGATTCAACGGATTATGGCTACAGATGGTAACTAAATATTTATGTAATTACCAAATAGATTATCATTTTTATCGGATTCCTTTCTGTGTTCTTATCTGTATAGAGGTAAAGAGACTGTTCATGCCAGGACTCAGTTAGTATGGAGAATATGAGTGGACAGCAGCAACTATAATAGAAGGCTAGACGTGTTTATACACTTGTGTGTGTGTGTGTATATATATATATATATGTGTGTGTGTGTATATATATATATATGTGTGTGTGTGTGTGTGTGTGTGTTAAGTGTGTAACTCAGTTATACGCGGTGCGCCGTTCGAGGCATTCGATGCTGTTACAAGGTCTGTCTCGTGTTGGGTTGTATTCCAAAGTTAAGGCAGCTGTAGTCCTTTATATATTTTTTCACGTATATATATATATATATATATATATAAAGAATCTTGCTAAACAAATTCAGAAACGAAATATATATATATGGTAATAATAATAAATGTGAAGACTAAAATCCGAAGAGGGCTCGATAAGGATTATATATATATATAACATCGATTTCTTCGAGAGAAGGAAAGAGTGTGATAGAGAAAAGGATAAAAAAAGAATTGACTGGTATTTTTTTTATCGACCTCAAAAGGGTGAAAGGTAAAGTTGACCTCGGTGAGATTTGAACTCAGAGAATAAAGCGCCGAAGTTAATACCGTAAACCATTCTATGTGACGTTCTAACGAATCTACGAATTCGCTGCCTTATAAAAGAATATAAAAAATCAGCTTGTTAATCGCAAAGCTGCTGATTAATACCATATAAGTCTGACTGTAAGCAATACAATACAATACTATATTATACAATACAATACTATTTAATATAATATAATACAATACTATATTATACAATACAATACTATTTAATATAATATAATACAATACTATATTATACAATACAATTTAATAGAATACAATACAATACTATATAATTGTTTCTACTGTTGGCACAAGGCCAGCAATTACTCAGTGCATCACTGGTACTTTATTTTATCGACCCCGTAAGGGTGAAAGGCAATGTTAACTTCGACGTAAATTGAACTCAGACCATAAAGGGACGTAACTATGCTGGAAAGCATGGCGTCCAACCCTCCACCGATACTGCCAATTCACCGCCTTATATAATACAATCCAGTACAATACAGTATAGCACAATATAATAGTAGTCAATAGAAGTGCAAGCAGTAAATTACGAATGTTAGGGAGTGTAGTATGAAGACCTTGGTATTGTATGAGAAAGTCTCGGTTATAAACTAAGTAACATTGCTGACATAGATGAGAATGCTTTTGAGAGAGCTTCCGGACTTACAAGCTAACAAGAGATTTTTAGGTTTCCTGTTATGACCAATAGAAATTGAAATTACTATTTAGATGCCATAAGAATCATTAAGTGCCAATCTCTAAGTTTAACACTAACAACTTTAAATATCTTTAATACTAAGTAAATCTTAGGGCGATGCAGTAAATTATCGTATCTGTTCCTGAGTTCAAATCTCGACACGGTCATATTTGTTTTTCCTCTTTTAGAGGACGATTTATGCAGTACCAGTTTAATCCTGTGGCCCAGTTTTTCTCAGTGTGCGTGTGGTTGGATTTATGTACGTGTTTGGTTACGTGTGTGTATGTGTGAGTATGTGTGTAATAAAAACCTATAAAAGAATGAAGAACAAAGACTTATTAGAGATACAAACCAAAGTGAAGGAGCTACTCCAAACCAGAAGTACGAAACGGCGGACGTGACTCACAGCATTTATATTTCTAGCAAACAAATAGATAAATACTAAAATAATATATATATATATATATATATATATATATATATATATATATATAAATTCAAAATATTAACAAAAATAGACATTCGTGTGATCAAGTATATTTTATTATACATATTTCAGAGGTACTGAGCTAACTTCAACAGTATGACTACCATGACTGAATCTTAACCA
>OZ024753.1:41517792-41530292 GCA_964016885.1 Eledone cirrhosa
TGCCGAATACAAAACAAAACTGCGTGGCGCCTTACGTTATACATATATATTTTAAACTAGTCTTGTAAAAGTCTACATAAGTTATTAAATATATATCATTTATTATATCTAATTAATTAATTATATTATATCAACTTCTGTCGAAATTTATTATAATTTAAATGCTTAATTAATTTGTTCTTAAAATCGAATAATTACTAAGCGATTCTATGTTTCATTTACAAAATAAAACTGTAATTACTGCATTTTTTAATCGTAAACTGTAACAGGTCTTTATGAAAAGGGAATGGTGCAAGTGTAAGAGAGAGAAGTAGAGATGCAGGTTTAATATGGTGGTGACAACTTATAAACTAAACATTGAAAATGTCATAGTGATATATTTGATAATTAGTATCAGTTTCTAAATAAATTGTAAAATTTTTTCGAGGCTAGTCAACTAGCATTTCTTTCCACCGTGTATTTCATAGAATATAATTTCATTTTATTCCACCGGTAGAGTTTCTAGTAAACTTCTTTTAGCTTCAGGGCTTTATTATTTAGCTTCGAGATTAACTGAGCGTAATTTTTGTTCCAGATCTCCAAATGGGCCTTCTTTCACAGAATATGATTCGACAGGAAAGCATTTGTTGAGGAATTCCATTTCAATACATGCGTTCCTTTGTGACTGATTACATATATAGAATATTTCAATGGCGTGGAGAGATATTCTAGTGTTTTGAGGCGAAAGTTAGTTACTATAGGAACAAATTCTATTGACTGAACAAAGTTCTATCCTGTTGACAGCTTGAAAAGACAGAACTTTCTTTATACAAGGAAAGACAGGCAACGTTAAATGTATATCTTGAGATAACTTAACCTGAAAACAATCAATGCAAACATACGTATGACGTATAACGTGTATGTATGTATGTATGTATGTATGTATGTATAAAATACACAGACTTACAAACAGATGTGCATGCATGCATATATTATATATATATATATATATATATATATATATATATATATATATATATATATATATATATATATATATATATATATATACATCTATATATGTATTTGTATTATATATATATATTTGTATTGTAGGTATGTACATATGTATGATTATGTTTGCACGTTTGCATGCTTTATGTATATATACATATATATATTCATATATTTCTACTTTTACCCTTTACCGGATCTTCTGAAAATTCCGTAATAGGGAGAAAGCAGAAATTCCTTGCTTAAACTTTAATCTGTACTAATGATAAATATTTGCTCAACGGGTTTATATATACTTTTTTATTTATATACAATCCTTATCGAGACCTCTTCGGATTTTGGTCTTCGCATTTATTATTATTACTATATATGTATATATATGTATATATATATATATATATGTATATATATATATATATATATATATATATATATATATATATATATATATATATATATATATATATATATATATATGAATATATATGAATATATATATATATATATATATATATATATATATATATATATATATATATATATATGAATATATATGAATATATATATATATATGAATATATATGAATATATATATGAATATATATGAATATATATATATATATGAATATATATGAATATATATATATATGAATATATATGAATATATATATATATATATATATATATATATATGAATATATATGAATATATATATATATATATATATGAATATATATATATATATATATATATATATATATATATGAATATATATATATATATATATATATGAATATATATATATATATATATATATATGAATATATATATATATATATATATATATATATATATATATATATATATATATGAATATATATGAATATATATGAATATATATATATATATATATATGAATATATATATATATGTATATATACATAAAGCATGTAAATGTGCAAACATAATCATACATATGTACATACCTACAATACAAACATATACACTAGTGTGTGTGTGTGAGTGTATATCTATATATATATATATATATATAGAGAGAGAGAGAGAGAGAGAGAGAGAGAGAGGGAGAGAGAGAGAGAGAGCGAGAGAGAGAGAGAGAGAGAGAGAGAGAGAGAGAGAGAGAGAGAGAGAGAGAGAGAGAGAGAGAGAGAGATTACCGTTTACCTTATTAGAAAGTTAAACAAATGTGATATTTCCGATAATTATAATGAATAATATATCATAGATTTACCTCCTATAGATTTTTCTTTAATTATCTCCATCTCACACCTGTAAATAGTAAATGGAGGTGAGAGAAGGTTGAATTAAATCGTCATGCAACCAGTTTTAATTTGAACTTATTTTCAGTAACATAATTATTTTAATCCTAACATCATTGCTTAAGTTACGGCTGGCTGTTTTATTTTCTATTAATATTTAGAATATTTAGAATGGAGATCTAATTTACATTTTTCAAATCTGTGACGTTCGAGACGTTTCTTGGAAGCTGAATATCGCTGACAACAAAATTCTTGTCATTATTTTTTTATTTTTTATGGCTAGCCATAAACCTTTCTAATACTGATTCTTAGCTTAAGCATAAGGTCAGCAATTTTGGGAGAGGCGGAAGTTTAATTATACCTGTCCAACTATCTGACAGGTACTTTTGATTTGAACGGTATTTGTCGTTCCTATATTCTCTAAGAATTCTTGAGTAATATTTCAATTGCGGTATTTTTCTTTTTCTTTTTTCTCTCAATAGGCTGCTGAAATTTCAATGAGAAAGCAACGTATTTTGATTGAAAAGGCAAAAGATGAATGCTTTATCGGTATGAATTCTGATCCCCCAAAATATACAAGTAAGTCGCTTCATCTTTACACTAATAATTGTTTCTACTTTTAGCACAAGGCCAGCAATTATCCCAGTGCGTGACTGGTACTTTATTTTATCGACCCCCATAAGGACGAAAGGCAAAGTTAACCTCGGCAGGATTTGAACTTAGATCATAAAGGGTCGTAACTCTATGCTGCAAAGCATGGCGTCCGACCCTCTACCGATACTGACCTCTTGTCAATCCACTGCCCTCTTTACACGAATAATAAATTATTAGATTTTATGTGGAATTTGTCTATTTGGTTCAGGGGTGGCGTATTTTCAGTCGTTAGAACGTCAGATAGAATGCTTCGCAGTATTCGTTTCTGCTTTCTTCTGAGTTCAAACTCTATCGAAGGTCAATTTTGCCTTTCCTCTATTCGAGGACGATAAAAAAGTACCAGTCAAGTACTGAGGTTGATTCTTCCTCTGTATCTCTTTCTTTACTTCCTTTCTCTCACTCTCTCTCTCTCTCTCTCTCTCTCTCTCTCTGGAAGAAATCTGCTGTATTCAAGTCTGTAAAGGAGATGGGCTCCGACAGGTTTTTAAATGCCCCTAGAAATGCAGTATGCCAATACAAAGCCACTGCGACTCCCACAGGAGTTTCGAGACCATACAGGCAAGCATGTAGATTTTACAGCTTTAATCCGTGTCTGACAACCTATGTACGAACAGACAGATCAGCCATTTGTTATTTTTGGTGTCGTTGCTGCTAGGGTAATAAAATTCCTTCCGATTTCGAGAATTTTACCACAAATTTATTCTGTTTCTTAGGTAACAGACATCAGTATATTTTATCTAATGCCTGTTATCTGTATTAACCTATTTCTGATAGCATGTTATCTGTCCTCCATGCTATTTTATCCATGTGATTCTTTTTTTAGATTGTATATGTCTCGCTTTCCAGCCCCTACATTTGGTGTCTCACTGTTTTAAGTTATAATTACATGTATATACTCTGTGACCTTCATCTCTTTAAAGCCGCCTTGAAAACTGCTAGTTTTTACAAGGTGGGACATTATTCCAACAACGTATTCTACCCTTACATCTGTATCTATCTGTCTCTTGTGATCTAGCGATGAGACTTAATAGAATCTCGTTAGAGAACAGATACACTGTCTTGAACTATTTAGGTACGTCTCTGTACATTAAATCCTGACTTTCAATTCAGCACCAGTTCACTTTCAGCTTCATTCTTCTTAAGTCTAAAGTCAGTTTCAAGCCTGAATGCTCATCAGGCCAGTTCAAGCCTCTCCACCCACTGGATAGGAGCTCAGTCCATCGCAGGATTAACTCCCCCCCCCCCCCCTCCTCCCCCAGTTATTACTGGTATTCATTTTCAGCAGAGTATACTGAAGCAACGTAAAATGAAGTGTATTGCTCAAGTGTATTAACAAACTCGTTAGGGCCCCAGACAAAATGCTTTGCTACAGTTACTTACGGCCATTTTTACATTCTGTACTCAAACCCCACCAAGGTGAATAAAATTATATTAACAATAAGAAGAAGGGTTTGTTAATTCAAATGTTTATAATATCTTTACTACAGATTTTTGTGAAAATGTTCAGTAAACTGAGCTGATGCAGTCACAGTACTGTTTTGCATATTTTAAAAGCCTTTGCTAATGCGGTTTCATGTGATAGAGGACGTTATGAGCCAAATACATTTAACGATAAAATCATCATTTCATCTTTTTAAAGGTGGTCTCTGGTGCAATCGGACATGGGATGGCGTGGCGTGTTGGTCAGATTCCCAGGCTTCAAATACTGCCACACAGATTTGCCCTTCATATATTATAGGATTTAACAAATTCGGTAGGTCTATGTATTGCTTTTATCTTTTATTATCTATTATATCATGATAAATTCTTTTATTCTTTTACTGCTAACAGCCTTGTGACTGCGGCCGTGCTGGAGCACTGCATTAATGTAGTCGATCATATCGCCCCTAGTACTTTTCTTCAAGTCCAGTACTTATTTTGTCAACCAAACTTTAGTCGAAATTACGGGAACACAGACGCGGGCATACCTACACACATATACGCATGCATGCACACACACACACACACACACACGTATATATATATATATATGTGTGTGTGTGTGTGTGTGTGTGTGTGTGTGTGTGTGTGTGTGTGTGTGTGTGTGTGTGTGTGTGTGTACATGTGGGTGCATATGTAACTGACCTCTGGAGCGTTTCGGTTTTCATAATACTGTGTTTCGTACGGGGAGGGACCACAATGGGCAACAGTATTCAAGGTGGGGCTGGGAAAATATAGAGTAAAGAAAGATGATGATGTGAATATCTGTGGACTGGAAAGTTCTAAAAATCCAGGAACACATCCTGTGGACCATCTCAACTTCCTTGTTTATATGCGAAAGGATTAAAAATGCCTCGGGATTTGTTCCGGCTTAGCACACTTTCAGTTCAAATCCCGTCGAGGTCAACTTTACTGGTCATCCTTTTGTAAAAGACAGAGGATGGTAATTTAATTTGAAATTTATTATTTAAATTTACACCCTTTTGTTGTATTTTTAATTTTTGTCATTATTTTTCTTTTTTACAGAATATGCGTCTCGAAAGTGCACGGAAACGGGCGAATGGTTCCGAAGCTCGAAAACCAACAAGAGTTGGACGGATTACACTCGTTGTATAACTCCAGTTGATACAGTGAGTTTTCTTTTAATAATGGGTATTGATGTTAGGACACGTGGTATAATGGTTAGGGTGTTGAAATTAAAGGTCATAAAGTTGTGGGTTAGATCCCTGGACCGAGTAGTATGTTGTGTTTTTCAACAGGACGCTACTTTTAATGCTGCTCTTCGCGACAGGACTCGGGTCCCTGTCTTTAAAGGACTCAAGAAACCTCCTAACAACACAATAAGGCCAATTCTCCTATAATAAAAATACATAAAAAAAAAACCTTCTGTCAGATTCAACCTTGTTAGAGGCCGGTTAAACCTACAAAGGAGTGAGCTGTAACAACATAATATGACTGGGACCCTTATCATAAGCTGGTTATGAAGGAGTGATGCTAGAGTTATGAAATCTTGCATGCATTGATTTCAACTCTTCTTATCAATAACTGCATAGTTTCTTTCCTGGGACTATGTTGAAAAATAAACAACATTTGGTCATTCCATGAGAGTATCATGGTAGTGTTACGTTGCCACAGCATGTTGAACACCACGTGTAACATCTTGTAGGAACTACTAAGTCTTCTTGAGCGGTTGATACTGAGTGTCCAGGGTTCTGAACCATATAATAAATTGGTTTTGGCCGTATATTTGAAGACATTTCACTTCGTAGATCTTTGGAAGGGGACTTTCTAGACTTTTTATAGTGAATTTATGACACTCCAAGCTTGACCAATTCTGGTGGTCATTTGGATTGGCAGTATCGGTAGAGGGTCGGACGCCATGTTTTGCATCATAGAGTTACGGCCCTTTACGATCTGAGTTCAAATCCCTTCGAGGTTAACTTTGCCTTTCATTCTCACGGGGGTCGATATAATAAAGTACCAGTAATGTACTGGGGTAATCGCTGGCCTTGTGCCAAAAGTAGAAACAATTATATACACAGTGGTTAGCAGTATGAGTAGATGGTCGGACGCCATGCTTTGCAGCATAGAGTTACGGCCCTTTATGATCTAAGTTCAAATCCCGCCGGGGTTAACTTTGCCTTTCATCCTCATGGGGTCGATAAAATAAAGTACCAGGCACGCACTGGGGTCGATTTAATGGACTTTCCCCTCCCCCAAAATTTCTGGCCTTGTGCCTGTATAAGAAACCATTCTGAGTTCAAATCCCGCCGAGGTTAACTTTGCCTTTCATCCTTACGGGGTCGATAAAATAAAGTACCAGTAATGTACTGGGTAGTTGCTGGCCTTGTGCCTAAAGTAGAAACAATTATTAAACTATACCTACAGTCGTTAGAACATAGGATAGGGGGCCTTGTCAGGGGGCGGTGAACTGGGGAAGGGCCAGAGGGATACAAGGTGCCTATATAAGAAACCATTATATACACAATGGATTGGTATTACCGGTAGAGGGTCGGACGCCATGTTTGCAGCATAGAGTTACGGCCCTTTATGGTCTGTGCTCAAATCCCGCCGAGGTTAACTTTGCCTTTCATCCTTACGGGGTCGATAAAATAAAGTACCAGTGATACACTGGAGTAATTGCTGGCCTTGAGCCAAAAATAGAAACATTTATTTACACAGTTAATTCTTTTAATTTCTTTTAGGTATTGGCGCAGAACCATATCCACAATATACTTGGCTTAACAAATTTCGGCTATGTTGTGTCTTTGATCTCACTCCTGGTTGCCATAGTAATAATGGTCTCGTGCAGGTGAATATAGTCCTCGTTTTGTTGTTGTTCCTGATACTTCAATAAATATTTTATGATTCTTAAGCAGTAAAACAAACCGGTGTTATCTCTCTATCTATCTCTTAATCAGCTTCGGATCTCTCCCTCCCTCTCTCTCTCTCTCTCTCTCTATATATATATATATATATATATATATATATATATATATATATATATATATCAAGCAGCCTCGGATCTATCTCATTGCTTCAGAAACAGCTGCTGCTAGCTTTTTGTGGAAGAATTTTAGTGAAGATAATAAAAATAGAGTTTAAATATTTTGTCGAAACAATTAAACTGGTGTTTACAAATATCGACAAAAACATTCAAATCTAAAACAAGAGATGTCTTCTCTTGTGAAAATGGGTATAGCTTTCATTATGTAAAATCTCCCCATTTTGCCTCATTTCTTCCCGTTTGGGGGTACATTATTTCATGGTACTTCCCGTTTGGATTTTTAGAGGTTGGCAGGTCTGATATTCAGTTATCTTCAATCAATTCCAGGCGGAGAATTCGAAATGGAATAGAATCTTCTTATATTCTGTAACTCGTCTGAATTTATTTGACGTGAAAACATGACAAAGAACGAACCATAAGCTCTAGCCAACAAGCAACAGTAGTATTGGCTCTCAGAAAAGACCAAGAAAGTAATTTATAGAATGACACTCAGTATAGTATTTTGTTTGTGTTATATGTTACAGACTGGGCAAAATCGAGATCAGTTTTCGTCGAGAAAATCAGATAAATATTATTAGAATAACAAATTCTCGAATTCAGAAGATATGTAGCGTGTGTTAATAAGGAATATAGTAAAAATAAGAAATTTAAGTTACAGAAATAACGCCTTCAACATACTGCAGTCGAAACAGTTAGTTAATTGAGTTTCATTGATAACCGAAAAACAAATTAATAAAGAATAACAGAATCAGTAAAGATAAACGAACTTACTGCAACAGTATAACTTTGGAATGTTTAAAAAAACATTCATGCTTTGAACTGGTCGTAGAGATTTTTTTTTTTTTAGATGTTATCGCTAAGCGATAACAGGCACACTATCCGTGAAGAATCGTAGGTTGTATGTAATTTTAACGATTTAGAAAGTTCTGTTTTACATTATTTATGAAAGCTTCTATAGTAAGTTTGTTTCTCATTAAGACAGAATAAAATGATTTGATTGTGATATTTTATTTTAGATTTATATTCTAAGATGTGGAAGGACGTAGCCTAGTGGTATTGGTGTTTGACTTACGACCATAATCTCGTGTATTCGATCCCTGGAGTGGGGTGCGTGTTGTGTTCTTGAATAAAACACTTCATTTCACGTTGCTCCAGTATATTCAGTAAAAATGAGTACCAGCAATAGCAGTTTTGCAATGGTATAAAGGTGTGGACACTACACCAAATCATCAGAGACTGGAAGACCTAGACAATTGTAGCGACGTTGATGGTTTAAGTATATGTTGTTTATTAATAATAACTGGATAGTGTTTGAATTTCCTTGGTACTTGTAGTGGTTGCTATTCCGTGTTGGTGAAGGACACAGGAATGTCATGCCTCCCATTGAATGATATTTTTAAAATCTCTATTCATGAAAATAGATATGCAGGAGGCGTCTACATTAGCTTTAGATGACGGTTATAGGCGTAAACGTAAGGTTGCTATCATCTTTGTGATTTGAAGTAACAGTGATCTGGATGTTCAATTGTTGATGTAAAAGTTAGACACATAACTGAACTTTCTTATACATTCGAGATGTTATAATGTTGAGATGATATGGAGTGATGGAGTGATCGGGCGGCTTACGTCTCATATTAAAAGATCCGCCCAAAGAAATTACATCAAATCTGTGCCAGAGTAATGAATTGAAATCTTCTTTTAATGTAAGGGACCACAACATTGCGTTCGTCAAAATAAAATACGTTAATTCTTAACGTCCTGAATCACCTGGAATCACATTAGCAAAACAATACAACCAGCAATATGACTCTACCACATTAAATATTATAGTCTTTACTCTAATACTACAAAACAATACAACCAGCAATATGACTCTACCACATTAAATATTATAGTCTTTACTCTAATACTACAAAACAATACAACCAGCAATATGACTCTACCACATTAAATATTATAGTCTTTACTCTAATACTACAAAACAGTACAACCAGCAATATGACTCTACCACATTAAATATTATAGTCTTTACTCTAATACTACAAAACAGTACAACCAGCAATATGACTGTACCACATAAGTTATAGCCCTTTCTATTCTGAGTTCAAGTCCCGCCGAGGTTAACTTTGCCTTTCATCCTTATGGGGTCAATAAAATAAGGTACCAGTAATACACTGGTTAATTGCTGGCTTTGTGCCAAAAGTAGAAACAATAAAATATTATAGTCTTTACTCTAATACTACAAAACAATACAACCAGCAATATGACTGTACCACATTAAATATTATAGTCTTTACTCTAATACTACAAAACAATACAACCAGCAATATGACTGTACCACATTAAATATCATACTACAAATTTCAATATACCTGCAGCACATAAAATATTATATATACTACACATTTTATACTAATACTACACATTTTATCACAATCTGTTCAGTAATTATGATAATATAAACATTTGAATTAACAAATCCGTTTTTAGACATTTACTGTTAAATCATTGCAGAATATTGATAAATGATAAATGTCTCGCTTTTTTTTTTCTTTTTCTTTTTCTTTTTCTTTTTCTTTTTCTTTTTCTTTTTCTTTTTTCTTTTGCAGACGATTCCATTACAAAAGTAACATTCTTCATATTAATCTGTTCCTGGCTTTTTCTTGCCGATCGTTGTTTTCCCTTCTCAGACAGAATCTTTTCACTTATGGATTTGCCATGTCCATTGACTTTCAGAAGAAAGGAGACAAGACAATCTTCAAAGAGGGACCGGTAAGAGAATCATAGACACCCCTATAGAAGGGAAGATTCTTAGCACACCTGGAAATAATATTCAAGACAAAAAGTCTCACGTAAAAACATACACGTAGCTATACGTAGGAAAGCAGACACACATACACACACACACACTCACAAACACACACATACACTCACAAACACATGCATACACTCACAAACACACACATACACTCACAAACACGCACATACACTCACAAACACGCACATACACTCACAAACACGCACATACACTCACAAACACGCACATACACTCACAAACACATACATACACTCACAAACACACATATACACTCACAAACACATGCATAGGTATATGCATACAGAAACATACACACACATACAGTCATACATACAAACATACATATATATATACACATACACACACGTACATACATACATACATACATACATACATACATACATACATACATACATACATACACACACGTGTTGTTGGAACTCCGTCGGTTCCAACGAAGAGTCCTCCAGTTCTTTGTCCAACAGAACAGTTTTACTCGTGAAATTAACATGCAAGTGGCTGAGCATTCCACAGACACATGAGCTTTTAATATAGTTCTCAGGGAGATTCAGCGTGACACAATGTGGAACAAGGCCTCCCCTTTAAAATACAAGGTACAAACTATTTTTGCCAGCTGAGTGACCTGGAGCAAAAGTGTCTTGCTTCCCTGGGAATTGAACTTACGGCCTTACGATTATGTGTATGTCGATGTAGGAAGTTATATTAAATCCTCTTATCTCTGTAAGAAATGATATAAATAATGTGTTTGAAATAATTCAGTTAAATAATTCCCCACCAACTTTATTTCCCAGGCAACGCCGGGTAACCATCTCGTATCTTTAGTTGTCCTCTCTTCTCTCCTTATCTTATTACCTTCCCCCACCCATTTCCCAGTATTTTCTAATTCGTTAACGTCTGTCGTCTTTGATTCTCTCTTCGTCTCGGCCTTTGCTCTCCTCTCTTGCATATGCTACCATGTGTTACCCCTTCCTGCTTCACCATTATCTATCTATCTATCTATCTATCTATATCTATCTTTCTATCTATCTATCTATCTATCTCTTCCTCTATATTTCTCTCTTTCCCTCTATCTGTACACACACATGCGCGCACGTTCTCACACACACACACACACATATATGTGTGTGTGTGTGTAACGGCCGATGTCCATGGAGCTCTCTGTATCCTTCGTTTGTATTGTTGCTTTGACGCATAGAGTTACGGCCCTTGCCATTCTGAGTTCAAATCCCGTTGAGGTTAACTTTGCCTTTCATCCTTACGGGGTCGAAAAAATAAAGTACCAGTAATGCTGGCTTTGTGCCAAAAGTAGAAACAATTATTTTTTGTTAAGGTTTCCCCTTAAAAAATTGTTTTTCGTTTTGTTTCGCTTCCGTTCGTTGTCCCCTCCTTTTTAATTTTCTTATATATATATATATATATATAACCGTAGAGCAAATATTATATGTACAGTTTAAAGTTTAAGCAAAGAATCGCTGCTTTCACCCTTTTACGGGATCTTCTGAAACTATATATATATATATTCATGCTATATAGATATATATAGAGAGATCTTTAGAGTTTGGTATATTGCTCAAGGTTGTTGTTGGAAATATGGTCAATAATCCTGTGGGTGTCTACGAAATCAGTTGCCAGAAGTCGGAATTTTAATGTTTATTGGTGTAATAATGTTTTTTTCTTTGTAGCACTGGGAGTGTCGACTTCTGTTCACGCTGTTTGTCTATGGATTGTGTGCCAGTCAAGTATGGATTCTTGTGGAAGGGTTTTACCTCCAAATGCTCATACACAAAACACTCTTTACTCAACAACGTAGTGTCAAGTTTTATATCATTTTTGGATGGTGTAAGTATACTTCTGAGTCCAGTTAAAATCCCTTTGGGACTATATTTATAACCAAATATACTCTAATGTAATTAACTAAAAAAAAGAATTTTGAGGGGTTTACTAAAAATATTAAGAATGTTATTACTAACTGTAAAATAGCCAAAGTAACATCTTTTTTTAAATAAAATTGTATTAATTAATGAAGAATTTTGAGGGCTTTACTAAAAATATTAAGAATTTCATTACTAACTGTAAAATAGCAAATTTAACATGTTTTTTTTTAATAAGATTAAATTAATTGTTGAAGAATTTTGAAGGGGTTTACTAAAAATATTCAGAATTTCATTACTAAAATAGTAAACTTAACATATGGCTTTTTCTTTTTAATAAAATCATGCTGGAAGATTTTAATTTAAATAAGTATGGA
>OZ024753.1:41542792-41545292 GCA_964016885.1 Eledone cirrhosa
GTCTAATATAACTTGCAACCGGCTCTGTATTAATCATTGCAATATATGTGTATATATATATATATAGAGTGTCCCAAAAATGTATACATACTTCAACAGCATTCTAATAAATATGTGTATACATTTTTCGGGACACCCTGAGATCGGTGTGGAAATCGGACCTTCGTAAAGACCTGAAAATCCGCCTCTTCATTGCTGTAGTGGAGTCTGTGCTGCTGTACGGGTCTGAGACTTGGACACTGACCAAGAAACTCACTCAGATGGTGGATGGGTGCTACACGAGAATGCTGAGGATGGCTCTGAACATTAATCAGTATACACTGAGGATGAAAAACTCAGAGCTGTATGGGAGCCTCCCAAAAGTCAGCTCAAAAGTGACACAGAGGAGACTGAGGTTAGCTGGAAATGCTCACCGACATCCAGAGTTGACATTGCACTCAGTGCTCCTGTGGGAGCCCCTACATGGACACACAGATGCGTCTCCAACATGGCAGCGATAATGAGGGACAGAGACCGCAGGAGAGTACTCGTCCATGGATCTCGGGAATTTTACCCGCCCTAGATAGATAGATGTATATATATATATATATATAAATGTGAAGACTAAAATCCAAAGAGGGCTCGAAAAGGATAAATATATATCAAATATATAAGAACCCTAGAACAAATATTTATTAAAATAACAGATTAAAGTTTAAGCAAAGAATCGCTGCTTTCATCCTTAACGGGATCTTCTGAAACGTTTAATATATAAGGGTTCTTATATATTTGATATATATTTATCCTTATCGAGCCCTCTTTGGATTTTAGTCTTCACATTTATTATTATTATTGCTATATATATATATATATCAGTATGAGTTATTAACTCTGCCTTTTATTTGTATATATATATATATAAGAGAACCTTAAGTACTGTGGTTACCCCTGATTGAACCCGGGATAAACTTATATATATATATATATATATATATATATATATATAGTAATAATAATAAATTTGAAGACTTTAATCTGTTATTTTAATAAATATATATATATAGGAAATACTGTTGGCTTCACGCTCACAATAATTTCTATACTTTCATTGAGAGAGAGAGAGAGAGAGAGAGAGAGAGAGAGAGAGAGAGAGAGAGAGAGAGAGAGAGAGAGAGAGAGAGAGAGAGAGATTGTGTATATACATACATGTTATATATTCAATCTTACTGAAATAAATTAATAACATTCTATATTTTCTGCTTTCTTTTCCAGATGTTTCTTTTTCATTTGGGTAACAAAATGTCAAAATCAAAGAATCGAATGAAAATCATTTGTTTGACGGTTTAAATGACATTTTCTTTTCTTTATTTCACCTGAAATATATGTAAGTATGGATTCCTTACCTGTACAGGTAATATTTACTAGATTAGTGCTGTTGAAGTGTATATACATTTTGGTGCGACACCCTATATATATATGTGTGTATATATATATGTGTGTGTATTTGTGTGTATTTATATATATATTTATATAGGTCTATGAATTTTAAAAGAATACAGGTGGATATGTATGTATATATATATATATATGTGTGTGTGAATTTTAAAAGTATACAGGTAGATATGTATACATACATACATACATACATACATACATACATACATACATACATAAGAACACAACTAGTTAGGAAATTACAAGTACAATCCATTAATGGAACAGTAAAAATATGTAAAACATTCCAAAAATGTTGCATCTAATAACTGCATATACACATGTACAGATACAAAGCATATACACATGCACACATACAACTCAAAACATACACATCCACACATACAATAACATCCATATCTACACATGCATGCATGCAAACATACATACATATCTACCTAGTTGATGTTGTGTAAATTCCAATGAGAGAGTCTTGTGTCTATGTTAGAAACCGACTCTCTCTATTGGTAAAACTTTGTGAAATTATAAAACCAGAAGAACATACATACATACATACATACAAATCCACCTGTATTCTTTTAAAATTCATAGACACAAACATACATGCACGTAAACACAATAACACGATGTATTTCCTATCTCAGTTATGTTGCGATAAAAAGAAAAGAAATTCTTGCAGAAAATTAACTTCTTTGATGTTTGTTAAATACATTAACTGTACTAAATATTCTTGCAGGAAATTAGCCAAGTTTACAGTCATGTTGGTTCCATTATTTGGAGTTCCAAACCTCTTATTTATGATGCTGCCACCTCGACTAAACGTAACAGTTGATGTACCATTTCTTTATATATCAATGCTGTACAGTTCGTTCCAGGTAAATACTACACTTACCTCATGTTTAGGATTTGATACATTTGATACATTAACCCTTTAACATTTACATGACTCTATATTTACTATTATATTTCCATGGTAAAGGCTTTACCTCACATAATTATCTCACATAACATTTACATGTATTTTCATGTTAAAGACTTCCCCTCCCCCCAAACTGCTGGCCTTGTG
>OZ024753.1:41552792-41556067 GCA_964016885.1 Eledone cirrhosa
AGGACAATCTCGAACAAAAGTAAAAAACCAGCTCAACCATCACAGAGCGAGATAGAGCTGGTTTTAAAAGACGTCATGAAGGACATCACCTTCATTCAGAAGGATAGACTCTACGGGAGTCTATCCATTCTCATGAAGGACAGGGACACAGCAGTGAAACTGTCCATCAAACCAATCACATCCACCGCATACACCTTCTACCCTACGTACATGGGTAGAAGAACACAAAAAATAAAAATCCACACCATCCTGCCGATTATGGACATATGGTGGGTTTTGACAGGTTTTCTGGACCTGGAGGATGACATGCTGGTGTCCATGGGAAAGGCATCGGGTGACGCGTTCAGTGGAACGAGCCTCGAACTTGTAGTTCAAATGAGGCCCGAAAGGATCGCCCAGATCCCTGAACGCGTCATACTGGATGATCTAACCTTCATCAACATTACCGTTGAGGGTAGACGGCCCTCGTGTTACCTCTGCGGAACCAGAGGTCACCTGAGGGCTGTCTGTCCCCAACTTAATAAGAAAACCCCAATCCTGCCTACACCACCAACAGCTGCACAACCAACACAATCACCACAACTACCACTACAAAAACAACCACCACAGCTCAAACCAAAACAAAACAATGTCCAACCCATCCCCTCCACTCAAAAAACAAAAACAATTTCCAAAACACCCGTACCGCAAACACAACCTGAAAATTTACCCCTCCCCTCCAACGCGGAAGATGACCCTAGTTCGTCGTCAGACGAGGAGGAGCACTTCCACACAATCAAAAGAAAAAAAAGAAAACACACCTCAGACACACAAATGAAAAAAAACCCTCCCCAAAACATAACACTGACACCAACACAAAAGAGCTCACAACAGCAAACAAAAAACACCACACAAAAACAAAAACATGCATACACATACATAAATACAAGAAACAAAAAACTGTTAAACATTGTGTACAACAACAATCTAATAAAAACACAAGGGCCTAACTTCACCCAGGCAGGGGATTTCCCCCACCTCAAAATGATTAAGGCCCCACAAGACACCTATAAAACTTTAAAAAACAATTTTAAAGAGGACGTGGGTCCCCCCTGCGTCGGGCCCATTAACCGCGTCCTCCTAAAAAACTATCCCACCCCCTCCCCAAACACCCACACAACTCCAAGCTCCCCAACCACACAACACACTGATGCCCCCACACTTCCACAAACCACCACCCCACCCAACAACCCATCCCCCACCCTAATGGAAATTGTGCAGCCCGATACCCGGGACGCAG
The DNA here is from genome assembly GCA_964016885.1 of Eledone cirrhosa. Taxonomy (NCBI): domain Eukaryota; kingdom Metazoa; phylum Mollusca; class Cephalopoda; order Octopoda; family Eledonidae; genus Eledone; species Eledone cirrhosa. Next base: position 41,554,072 of record OZ024753.1, read on the forward strand.
AGAGGTAAGTGCCTTTTCTCTTCACCACCAACATGGCTATGCTAAGAGTAGGCTGTTTAAACGCGCGTGGCCTGGGCTCAACTTGGAAGCAAGCAATGCTTCTAAATGACCTCAGGTCACAACGTATAGATGTGATGGTTATTTGCGAGGCCCGGATCAGCAACGTGCGACAGCTGGCCCCCACCTTTGATGACTTTGAGATGCACGCATCTCTCTGTCAGCCCGGAGGTGGGGGTGGAGTTGTCGTTCTGCTGCAAAAACATCTGGGTCTCGCAACACAGATGGTACATTTGGACCCGGAGGGTCGACTAGTGGTTCTGGACCTTGGCAGTGGTAAAGGCGGAGCGTTTAGGTTGGTAGCCGCCTACGGCCCTTTCGGGTCAATGCGGCCGGACTTCTTCCATCGTCTGGAGACTTTTCTAGGGACGTCCCGCTCCTTGCTATTAGTGGGGGACTGGAATGGTATCCTAGATGCACGCTGGGACTACGTAGGGGCCTGCCCCGATAGAGAGGGGTGTAATAGCCTCAAAGGGTTAATCGGTCGATTTGACCTGGCCGATAGATATCGACTAGATTTTCCGACTGCGCCAACCTGGACTTGGGCAAATCGTAGCGGATCATCTAGGTCGTACCTAGATAGGTTCTTAGTTAGAATTAAGGATAAGGACTTTTTAAGTTGTCCAAAAATGCGCATTGTTGGCTATTCAGACCACAAATTAGTGACCTGCATGGTCAACCTTGACAGAACTCATAGACAGGGCCCCGGTTACTGGAAGCTCAACTTGTCCTTGCCGGCAAGTAGAGCCTACAGGAATCGGATTAGTACGTTAGTTAAGGAACGGTTGACTGGAGCGATCGTCAACAGCAGGTGGTGGGTATCTCTAAAGAGAGAGATTAGAGTAGTCTCGATAGAATTTAGTAAGGTTCTAGCTGCGGATAGGAATAGGAAGGAAAGGGAGCTAATAGATAGAGTAGAAGAGGCAATTAGAAGCGGCGACGTGGCCAGAGTGCTAGCGTCGAGAACGGCTTTGAGCCAGTTTTTCGACGCGAAGCACGAAGGCTGCGTTGTCCGAAGTAAAATACGTGCTCTAGGGAACGAGGGGACCAAAGCTGTTAGCTGGGCCCGCGTGACAGAGGCCAACAGTGGAACTAAATCCACCATCCGGTCTTTGCGAGACCTGGATGGACGGGCGATTCTTGAGCCTAAGCAGATGTGTGAGGCCTTTCAAAGGCACTTTGCCCGACTGTTCGGGAGGGGCGGGGAGCCGGTTGGGAACGTGGACTTCGGTCCATACCTCGACGGCCTGCCGCGCCTCTCGGACAGGGAGGCGAAGTCCTGCGAAGAGCCGATTTCGGCCGCTGAGATAGAGGACGTGCTGAGCCAATGCGGCAAACGCAAATCCCCGGGTCTCGATGGTCTTCCTTACGAATTATATCTAGCTATGCCGGACTTGTTCCCCGATCTCCTCGAGGCGGTCTACTGCAACTGGCAACAGAACGGGAGAATTCCCTGTACTGTGACCAAGGGCGTAGTCACGCTAGTGAGGAAGGACGAGAACAAGGGGGACGAAATAAGTAACTTCAGGCCCATAACACTGCTAAATACAGAGTTACAGATTTTGGCCAAGGTGCTAGCAAAGAGGTTGGCGCTTGTCGTGGGCAACCTGGTGGGAGATGCGCAGACATGCGCTATCCCGTCCAGGTCCATCCATGACAACCTCCACCTCATGCGATACATCATAGAGAGGGTTGGGAACGAACCCGGCTTTGGTGGGGCTCTGATCAACTTGGATCAATCTAAGGCGTTCGATAGGGTCGACCATGGTTACCTGGATGCGGTGCTAGCGGCGGCAGGCTTCGGACCCGTTTTCAGGGGCTGGATCACTGCTATGCACAGCAGCCGCATCTGCTCTAGGGTCAAGGTGAACGGCTACCTCTCGGAGCCGTTCAAAATCGCGCGGTCCATCCGACAAGGGTGCCCTCTCTCCTCCCTTCT
>OZ024753.1:41556267-41558767 GCA_964016885.1 Eledone cirrhosa
ATATATAAGATATGTATATATATCTATACTATATCGATAGTATATATATCTATATATATATCTATATATATCTATATCTATATATCTATACATATATATCTATATATCTCTATCTCTATATATATATATATCTATATACATATATATATATCTATATACATATATATATATCTATATACATATATATATTATATATACATATATGTATACATATATATATCTATATACATATATATAGATATATATATCTATATACATATATATATATATACATATATATATCTATATATATATACATATACATATATATATATACATATATATATACACATATATATATACATATACATATATACATATATATATACATATACATATATATATATATACGTATATATATCTATATATATATATACATATATATACATATATATCTATATATATATACATATATATATCTATATATATATACATATCTATATATATATACATATATATACATATATATATCTATATATATATACATATATATATCTATAATATATATATATATACATATATATATCTATAATATATATATACATATATATATCTATATATACACACACACACACATATATATATATATATATATATATATATATTTATTAAAATAACAGATTAAAGTTAAGCAAAGAATCGCTGCTTTCACCCTTAACGGGATCTTCTGAAACTATATATATATATATATATATATATATATATATATATATATATATATACTAACATCTAAAACACCTTCTCAGTGTAAAGCTATCAATGCCTAATATACAATAATTCTTCTAGAAATTATCATTTTCCCGATATTCTAAACACAACTAGTTGTTAACAATCACGAAATATGTAGATATATATTTCTAATCTATAATCTATTTGAATTTGTTTTCTATTATTCCCAATGCTACTCTTTATCATTTCTAATTTATCTTGGGTCATTTTTCTTACAAAACATTCTGCTAGGGATCGTCTTTGTAATTAGCAATATCTCGCCAAAGGAATAATAACAGTTCGGTATTTCATCTTGATAATTCTTCCTAGTGAATTATGTGAGCCGGCATCTTGAGACAAATAATGTCTATAATCAAAGAAAAACAAAAGATTGGCTTTAGATATTTATATAAGATATTTCTTTGTATAGTTCTTAGAATCTAATAGGCAGCGGCGAATTGGCAGAGTCGTTAGAAGGTAAGATAGAATGATTTGTGGCATTCGTTCCCGCTTTCTTTTCTCTGAGTTCAAATCATGTCGAGGTCAATAAGAAAGTACAGTTCTATATATATATATAGAAATAATAATAAATGTGCAGACTAAAATCCGAAGGGGGCTCGATAAGGATTATATGTATAAATATATATAAAAACCGTAGAGCAAATATTTATTAAAATAAGAGATTAAAGTTTAAGCAAAGAAACAGAAGATCCCGTTAAGGATGAAAGCAGCTATTCTTTGCTTAAACTTTAATCTGTTATTTTAATAAATAATTTATATATATATATTTCTCTGGAAGAAGAAATTGACGGTGTTTAGACCTAGAAAAAGATGGGCTCCGCTAGGTTTAAAAGCCCCAAGTTATCGCCTGTTGTTACAGTTATTTTCTACTTTGGGGGTACCCTCACATTTTAAAATTTTAAACAGCCCCAGTGCTTCGATATTTCATAATATTTGTTTTTATACACCGCTGTTATTTTTGTTTTGTCTTGTTTGTTTTTTGTCATTGTTTCTTTTGTATGGGTGGTTGTTGTTGTTTTAGTTTCTCTGATGCAATGTCAACATTTCTCTTCAGGTACATATCAATATAAGACGAAAGTTCAACAGGTATGTTATGCGAAGGGATACAATGAGCATACGTTCAAGTACAGGACAGTGTACGTGGCTTCGTCAGAACTCACAACCAACACAACACGTTCAATTTCATACTTCAAATATGGAAGAGTCGCTTCAACTGCAACTATCCGATATTATTTCACAAAATAAAGACAAACAGTCTCAGTCTGAAGCTACCAGACAGATTAGTATCAGCTCAGATGTTTGATATGTTCCATTTACTAACCACAGGGGTTCACATCACTTACTCGCGGGAACCTCCACAGTAATATTCGCGGGAACCTCCACAGTAATATATTAACATTTTATTGAGTCCAAAAATTTCATATTTTGTTGTACATATTAACAAACAAGAAGAAGGAATAAAGATGACAGAGACAAGATGAAGGAGAAAATAAATAAAAAAGGAGAGACGGAGAATACTACACCTTTGTCTGGGGGGGGGGGGGGGGTACAGCTTAGCTGTGTCTTGCGAACAAGACAGCTAAAGTATTTCCGCAGAGAACAACCTGCGATATTCGCTGCTGCTTCAAACAGTCCCCCCACAAGGGGTTCCGTCCTTAGGCGAGATACCCTCGTACCTGTTTTGCCAAGAAAACGACAGACCGTGGACCGAAGACTGTGGACACATATGGAC